>JAFIRS010000838.1:0-529652 GCA_018342105.1 Gonioctena quinquepunctata
TCAGTAGATATGCTATGGGGATACGGGGCCACTTCCATCTGGCCCCGTATCCCATACTCCACCTTCCGGTTACTCCGCCACATGGCACCGCCACTGGTTTGGGGCACTGAGGTATGAGACAGCTGGGAACGGGGATCGTTTTGGGGCCCAACCATATATAGGAAAAACATGGCTGCCGCTAAGAGAAAGAACATGGCCGCCTATCATTGGAAAAAAACATGGCGGCTGTAGGTTAGGAATTTCAAGATGTCCGTTATATGGGGGCCTTGCCTGGGGGTGTTTATCAACATCGGTAGACTACCACGTAGGTCTGAGACAGATTGATATGGTTTCTCTAAAAGTGAGGTTATGTCACTCACAAAGAACGCTGATGTTCGAGGGTGAGACTGAATGACGTCATCGTTTCTTCGACTTGTTCAGACAGGTTTAGACAAGTTTAAACTTGTCTGAACTTGTCTGGACTGGTCTCTCTATTCAGGAAACCATTGAATGAAGTGATGACACAGAGCTGTCATCATTTTATTCTAGGTTCTGTATAATAAATAAAATCAAAGTCTCTATAACACTTATCTTATTGATACATATATTTTGAGTTTACAATAGGTTATCTGTATGGATATAATAATATATTGGCTGATTCGATATATACAATGGCACAATAAATGGAAATTTGGAGAAAGATTATTAAATACAAGTTGGTTGAGGGGGTGGAGGTTGGCTATTCATTCATGATGCTATAATGGCCCCAAGGAAGTGTATCGTTCGATCCGGGGATGAGTGTTCTTTTATCGTCGAATGGACTTAGAGCGATTTTGTTTTGTTCAACACTAAAAACATTATGGGCATATGAACGGATGCATCGTTGACTAGTCGATTTTTCCCTCTGATCCCTAAGACAATCGACATAGTCTTCAAAGGAAATTTTATTTTCCACAACATTATATCGGACTCCTTGGATTTTTTAACACATTTTCCACCCTGAATTTTATAGGTGTATAATTTTGAACGGAGTCCGACGAAATCTGTCATGATGCACCCGTTCGCTTCATCTTTCATCAAACCTGGAATTTTCTTGTTTACCTGCGGAATACCGTACGAGTTTTCGCATGGGTAGTCGCTCGTATCGAATTTTCCAAGTTCTCCCCGATTAAATCTTTTAGTTATATCTAAAATAGCCATACCGCGTACCAAATTTTGGAAATATCTAAAATAGCCATACCGATATAGAGGGGTTTATTGAATAGCAGTTCAGACTTGCTCATTTCGATAGCCTAAGTTTTTATTTAAGACAGTGGGTTGTTTTTCCCCCCCCCTCCCTTTATTGACCATTTTCACCACCCAATTTTCCTTTCCAAAATGTTTATGGCAATTTATAGTTTTGTTGTAGTTGGGCGCGTAATTTTGTATTTAATTCAATGTAGGGTTGCAGCCATGCCGATTGTTTGAACTGCAACACTCTGTGAACTTTTTTGAGGAGAAGGCCGTTTTCCAAAGCTTGTTTCAGTATTCGATAATGTACGACATAGTTTTCCTTGTTGTACAGGGTGGTCAATAATTTTGGTAATTTTGAACCTGGAGGAGTTCGATGTTCTGCACAAAGTGGAAAATCTTTATGTTCATCATGTATTCCTTCGGGGTATTCCAAATCAACTTCGAAGATGTAGCCTGTATCAGAAGTATCCGACACCTCCAGAACGTTCAAATTATCGAAATTTTCGATCCATTTGAACCCTCCAGAAGGTAATACTCCCTCATAGCCCATCCATAGAGGTTATTCACGTCCAAGTATAATAAATATTTGGAGGGTTGTTGAGGATCATACCTCTCCCCCATATATTTATTATTAGCTTGAGAGAATCGGTTACAACACTGACTTATACCGCCCCGAATCCCTTTTTCCACAAACAAAAGCATGTCGACATCTTTGATAATCTCCAGCTTACACTTTGTATACTTTAACATGCATGACCATGAATAGCCAGGCATGGTATAGTACCAAGCGGGGTCGAGTCCATAAGTGTCGTGACCCAATTGGCGGAAATTTTCAAAGACATCACATAACAAAAGAATATCGGTTTTCATGTATAAGTCAGAGTAGTCGCCCAGTGTTGCCAAATCGAACGATTGCCACACCTTCTGGGCATGTTGGTATTCATGCTCGGAGATATCGCAATCGTTCAGCTGATTGTGGAATTTATCGATATCTGGCAACGCTGTAATCTCGAGTTTCTCCATGGAATCCACAAAGTCGTAGGGGAATACCCCTTTGCGCGTGATTAGTGAAAATTGTTGATCGTTTAAATTTTGAAATTCGCGCTTTGTATTACAGAGATCTTCCACTCTGAGCGTGCGCACCAACTCGTCCAGGCTAGCGCCCATGAATCGAAAAGAATCAATGAAACGGAATTTAATGTCTGTCTGTTCGTCGTATTGTGTGAAGGATATATATTTCTCTTTGTTTATTGGAAGAAGACTCACCCTGCCTCGTCTCGCGATATCTCGAATAATGAAATGGCTGTCGTAGCCGCTAAGATTATGGAAAACAATAGGAACCACAAAGGATTTTTGGTAGTTGAGGTTGCATGGGGCATTATGGGCCCAACCTCTAAATGCACCTGTGAAATGATTATGGTCGGCTACAATTTTTTGGTTTTTTTCAATAGGTTTCTCGCAAATATGGCATATGGAATCTGTACGAATGGGATTGACAGACATGGGGACGATTTTCAAAATTTTTCCCTCAACGAATTGGGCTATGGTTTCAATTGTTCCGCAAACCATTCCATCGAATCAAACCTCGATGGCTATCGTAATATGACAAAGTGTCATCATAATTACATTTGAAATATAAGCCTGCGCTATAGGGAATATGTTTTGGTATTTAGCCGTTTTGGACTTGGTTTCATCATCAGTGAACGGTTCCAAAATCGATTCGAAATCAGCATATATCACAAATGGAACCATTTCTTTATGAACAAAGTCCTTGAACTCGACATGGTCATATTTCGGAAAAGAAATTTTGTAGTGATTAGCTCTTTCACAATCAACAGTATGATTGTCTAATTTCTCCTGACTCCAAAAATAATTTAAACATCTATCGCAAATGTAATGTTTTGCCTTATGTTTACTGATTTGAGACCAAACCAATCGGGAAAGGTCTTTAATCCAGCAGTAGTGGAATTCAAGGTCTGTCTGTTCGTCGTCTTCGTCAATTTCCGGCGGTGCCTCGTAATCATTTAATTTTACAGAGTATTTATTTTGAATCATGAGTAGGTTGACATGTCGAGCCAATTTTTCTTTTGTAAGTCTCGTTGGTACAGTTGTGAAAATGTATGGCCGTCGTCATCGTTTTCGCTGATGATTTAACCAATTCAAAATATATACGTTCACCGAAATGCTGTTAAGTTTTCGAATTTTGATATTTGACTGAGAGTTATGGGAAATTCTAACCCCTCCATATTCAGTACGGTCGACCAATGAGGGTATTTTGATGTTCTATCTGGATGATGTCCGTGTGGTACAGGATACAAAGCTGACACGATCGCCCATCCGAAACATTCGTTGTCGTCGGTATTTCGCACGTTAATACAAGCCTGTTTTCTAGCAATGGCTTGTGGAAGTTCGATGAAAGATGAACCCCCTTTACCCAAACCTGATTGATTGATATTTACTTCTAAATTTACGATTTTTGTAATGCCCACCCGCTTTCTTTCCGCAAAATTCCTCCAATTTATTGCCCAATTTATCTACAACAAATTCCTCAACCATCCTTAAACTGTTCCCTACATCACCCGTTTTTAGTATTAATATTTAAATGAGTTTCAAAAACATGTATTCACCTTCAGCATGGGGAATTTTTTCAACATGTTATTGATTCTACGTTTGAAAAGGCTGAAGGCGTCTTTGAAAAATTGATTCGTATCTTTGTGAGCTAAATTTATAATTACACCTGTACGAACTCGTCCCCGGAACGTCGACTTTAAATCTTCCCAAATGACTCTGCTTTTTAGATTTTTTCTGACAGCCAACCCCTGACCCTCCACCCTTAAATTTTTAATGAAATTACGACAAGTTTTTAAATGTCCCAAATTTGTCACCAATTTTCGCAGTGATCCAATGGAACTGTTGGCAGAAATTTTGATGCCCTTGTTACATAGTCGAATACTACGTTTCAAATGTTTTAGCCAAGTTTCGCGTTCCATTGGACTGGATTTTTGTTTGAGAAGTTTTTGAGCCTCCCTGTATTTAATAATCATCTCATCGCTGAGAGCGGCAATTTGTTCAGAATTCATGGTTATTTAAAAACGAGAAGAATGAATGCTTTTTCACAAAATACAGAGTTTTTTCTCCTCTCACCTTGATGAAATGGAATACAGCCGTCCAGTTGTCGTCGTCGTGGTGGATGGGGCCTTAGTTTTTGATGACGATGGATGAATGGACTTCGTTCAGTTGACACTGGTTGGTGTTAGTTTTGATGATGATGAATAGCCTTAGTTTTGATGAATTCAAAGACAGGTTTTGTGTGGATGGTTTATGTTGAATATTCTCGGAGGTTTTGAACTCGTGGACAGCTCTGATCAGCTCAGTTCAAGTCTCCCAAACTGTGTATTGCGGCAGCACTAATGAAATTGTTTGGATTGGCTGGACCCACTTTTTTATATCTGTAAAAAAAACTTATAGTATAACGAAAAAATATGAATTTAAGAACTCTAATCATTCGAAAAAGAAAAATTTTTTGGAACTGTGAATTGACATCTTTTGATTTACTCACATATTTTTCAGTCTGGAAACCCCAATAATCTAACTGGGAGAGAACGAAAGAGACACGTCTTACTCCTACAAAGTTTGGAATGCTAATGACGATAGTCGTCATCGATCATTCAGTTATAGAAAAATTACCCCCTCCACTTCCTACCCTCATCATTTTGATATTAATGAAGAAAAACTCTCAACCGAAAATAATTATATTGAAATGATGGAATCTTAATAGAAAAGATAAAAATAGTGTACAGTCGGTAAAGTAGAATACTTTAATTACTCACATATTTTTCCGTCTGGAAACCCTCAATAATCTAACTGGGAGAGAACGAAAGAGACACGTCTTACTCCTACAAAGTTTGGAATGCTAATGACACTGCTCTTCTGCGATCATTCAGTTATAGAAAAATTACCCCCTCCACTTCCTACCCTCATCATTTTGATATTAATGAAGAAAAACTCTCAACCGAAAATAATTATATTGAAATGATGGAATCTTAATAGAAAAGATAAAAATAGTGTACAGTCGGTAAAGTAGAATACTTTAATTACTCACATATTTTTCCGTCTGGAAACCCTCGAAAATATAACTAGGAGAGAACGAAAAAACACGTCTGACCTCTGTGAAGACTCGATGATGACTGACGAAAATCAGACAGTGCAAAGACTTAAGTTCTAAAACAATTTGGTTGGGAGAAAGACTGAATGTCAGAAGTGTCACGTGATCAGTTTGAAAATGACAGAGGCTAGAAAAACTCACCTTGAGCTAACTGGAGGAGCACCGAAAAACACGTCTGACCTCTGTGAAGACTCGATGATGACTGACGAAAATCAGACAGTGCAAAGACTTAAGTTCTAAAAACAATTTGGTTGGGAGAGAGACTAAATGACAGAAGTGTCACGTGATCAGTTTGAAAATGACAGAGGCTAGAAAAACTCACCTTGAGCTAACTGGAGGAGCACCGAAAAACACGTCTGACCTCTCCGACAACTGAATCATGAATGACAAAATCAGACAGTGCAAAGACTTAAGTTCTAAAAAATAATTTGGTTGGAAGGAGGACTGAATGACAAAAGTGTCACGTGATCAGTTATGAAATGACAGAGGCTAAGAAAAAAAACCTGAAGACTGGACGCTATCAGTTTAAAAAAAAAGACTCACCTTTGAAATTCTGGAGGAACTCTCTAGAAGACTTGGACACAAAAAAGTAGCAGAGCTGCTCTAGAGACACACGTCTTGTCTGTTCAACGGTTGGAACAGAAATGAATCAACAGCAAACAGTACCTATACTTAATAACTTTTTATGAGAATGAATCGGTAGAGCGTAAGACAGAACGACAACAGCGCCACCTGGTGAGTAATTCAAGAACTAAGTTCAGCGATGACGTCATTGAGTTATATAGATTTCAGCTGAGGTTCGATGGGGTGGCGGTCTATACTCATATCTGATATTGAGGATATATATGGAGATATGTGCAAGTGGTTACCCTACAGGTGTCCCATTGTCCCCTGTATCCCCATGTGCCCCTGTGTCCCTGTGTCCCCGTGTCCCCTGTCCCCTGTCCCCAGGTGTCCCTGTCCCCTGTCCCCGTGTCCCCGTGTCCCCGTGCCCCGTGTACCCCTGTACCCCGTGTCCCCGTGTCCCCGGTGTCCTCCCCAGTGTCCCCTGTCCCCTGTACCCCGTGTCCCACAGGTGTCTCAGGTTGTGTCGACATGGGAGATTTTTCTATAAACATGATTGATGTGGCAGCGAGTGGAAATGAATGAGTTTGGCAAATGGAAAAAACATGAGAAATTTCACTACCAACTATCCTAAAAAAAAAATAGCCAAAATCAACTGAGAAACGTCTGAGATATATCACATTATTAAAATTTTACCAATACCAATAACAAAAATATCAAGTCTAATAAGTCTGAAAATATCGTACTTTAAACTCACTACGGCAACGCTGTAAATACCTCGACGACGAGAATAATTATAAGCTATCAGCAGATTCCATGCAGGCTTGAACTTGTGTAGCGCGGGGATTCCCAGCTGTTCGACTTCGATTTATCATAAAGTATTTCATATTCCATTTGTTTCAATACCTTGGATTACCGTGATCGATTCAAATTCGTTTGAGTACATATGGGAAATGATAATTCAAGTGATTGTTCATGGATTTAATGAATAGTTCAAGTTCCAGAGTGTTGTGTTCATTTTCAGTGTTGATTGAATGAATATTATTTACAAGTACCTATGTTTCGAATTTTTGGGAAGGAATTTATTTTGTTGGTTGAACATGAGCGTTCAGGCATTATTATTAAATTGATTATGTTTTCGGATGGCTAAGAGCAAATTTTTTATGGAAATTATCAACTTCCAGTGTTATAGAATGAATGTTTTCGTGTTGGAAAAAAATTACCGTTTACTTTATTCAGTGTTGGAATAATTTGTACTTTATTTTATATAGACTGAGAGCCGATTTTCTGCTGTAGACTATGAATTTTCCTAGAAAATATGTGTTATAGGTTGAATGCATGTTCTTATTGTATTCGTGGATTTTTCAAAGTTAGTGGTTTTTGGATATTTTATTTGGAAGGAATTTATTTTTGGAGAAAGTTTGTATTATAGGTTAGAATTTGACCTTTTCGTGGTTTTTCAATCGATTGTGTGCGTGTTTGGTTATTTTCATATAGTATGTGTCTATTCTGGGTTGAATGAATGTTTTTAACGTGTGAGAGGTACTCCCATTAGCGTGTGTACATGCATGACTTCCACGGTGTCCAAGAGTGGATTTTTTCGCTGCAGAGGACGACTTATTGTTTTTTGAAAATATGAATGATGAATCGGATGGAGGTTTGCTAGGTCAGATGCATGTTTTTCAACGTTTCAGAAGCTTTTTCGACACATAAAAGTGTAATTTATCATATAAAGAAGATGATTTCGGAGGACGGTGCGCCATCTGTTGGGCAGTAGATGAAAGTTAGTAGTAATGCTATGGGGATACGAGCCCACTTCCATCTGCGCCAGAATCCCCTTAGCTCCACACGCTCTCCGGTTACTCCCGCCACATCGCTAGCGTCGAACCGGCAAGTCGGAAGTTCGGAGTTTTCACCTGGGCTCTGTCATAGGCGGTTCGTTGAAGGGGTCTTCAGGTATAACGATGTAAAAAAAAATGGTTGCCATAATAGAAAAAAATTGAGGAAAAAACTGTTGAGAGGAAAAAAACATGGCCGCTGAAAAAATAAGAGAAAAATTCCAGCCACCATCCCTAAAATGAAGAAAAATGTCAACCATATTGGAAAATGGCAACTCCAAGAAAAACATAGGTATCTCTCAACTGTTAGGGAAAAATATCAGCCATATTGGAAAAAAAATTAAAGATATATTGGAAAAATGTCAGTCATATTGGAAAAATGGCTACCCTAAGAGAAAAAAAAAACTGAGAAAACGTCAGCCATCTTGGAAAAATGGCTACCAAAATGGGTTTGAGACGCTTTGGGAAAAAACGTCAGCCATCTTGGAAAAATGGCTACCACAATAGGTTTGAGGCGCTTTGGGAAAAACCTCCGACCGACCTGCTTGCTGTTTCTGTTCTAGGATAAGGACCTCCGCTGCCTGGGCGCAGCTGGAACTAGGCTCGTATCCCCATAGCATTACTACTAACTTTCATCTACTGCCCAACAGATGGCGCACCGTCCTCCGAAATCATCTTCTTTATATGATAAATTACACTTTTATGTGTCGAAAAAGCTTCTGAAACGTTGGAAAACATGCATCTGACCTAGCAAACCTCCATCCGATCATCATACATTCATATTTTCTAAAAAACAATAAGTCGTCCTCTGCAGCGAAAAAAATCCACTCTTGGACACCGTGGAAGTCATGCATGTACACACGCTAATGGGAGTACCTCTCACACGTTAAAAACATTCATTCAACCCAGAATAGACACATACTATATGAAAATAACCAAACACGCACACAATCGATTGAAAAACCACGAAAAGCTCAAATTCTAACCTATAATACATCATACTTTCTCGCAAAAATTACCAATTCACCTTCCGCAGCGAAAAATCCATACTTGAACACAGTGGATGTCTGAAAAAAACTATAAAATATCCAAAATACCACTGAACGTTTGAAAAAATCCACGAATACAATAAGAACATGCATTCAACCTATAACACATATTTTCTAGGAAAATTCATAGTCTACAGCAGAAAATCGACTCTCAGTCTATATAAAATAAAGTATAAATTATTCCAACACTGAATAAAGTAAACGGTAATTTTTTCCAACACAAAAACATTCATTCTATAACACTGGAAGTTGATACATTTCCATAAAAAATTTGCTCTTAGCCACCCGAAAAACCATATTCAATTTAATAATAATGCCTGAACGCTCATGTATTCAACCAACAAAAATGCACAGAAATTATCCTTCCCAAACGAATTCCATTCATTTTCATTCGAAACATAGGTACTTGTAAATAATATTCCATTCAATCAACACTGAAAATGAACACAACACTCTGGAACTTGAACTATTCATTCAATCCATGAACAATCGCTGAAATTATCTTTTCCCATATGTACTCAAACGAATTTGAATCGATCACGGTAATCCAAGGTATTAAAACAAATGGAATATGAAATACTTTATGATAAATCGAAGTCGAACAGCTGGGAATCCCCGCGCTACACAAGTTCAAGCCTGCATGGAATCTGCTGATAGTCAATAATGATTCTCGATGTCGAGGTATTTACAGCGTTGCCGTAGTGAGTTTAAAGTACGATATTTTCAGACTTATTAGACTTGATATTTTTGTTATTGGTATTGGTAAAATTTAATATTGTGATATATCTCAGACGTTTCCAGCTTGATTTTGGTTATTTTTTTTAGGATGTTGGTAGTGAAATTTCTCAAGTTTTTTCCATTTGCCAAACTCATTCATTTCCACTCGCTGCCACATCAATCATTTTATAAATCTCTTCTCAGCACTGACCCAACACAACCATGACACTGTTCCTAGTGCCAGACACTAGACACGACACCTAACACTGGGACACTGTGGCAACACAGGGACACACACCTGGACACGCTAAGTGACCCTAACGACAGACACCTGAACCAACATACTCTGACCTGGGACACTGGGTAACACTGCACATACACAATATACCTCAATATAGATATGAGATAACCCCACCCATCGAACCTCAGCTGAAATCTATATAACTCAGGATTCATCGCTGAACTTAGTTCTTGAATACTCACCAGGTGGCGCTGTTGTCGTTCTGTCTTACGCTCACCGATTCATTCTCAAAGTTATGTATAGGTACTCGTTTCTGTTGATTCATTTCTGTTCAACCTGAACAGACAAGACGTGGTCTCTAGAGCAGCTCTGCTACTTTTGTGTCAAGTCTTCTAGAGGTTCTCAATACTTCAAGGTGAGTCTTTTTAAACTGATAGCGTCAGTCTTCAGGTTTTTTTCTTAGCCTGTCATTTCATAACTGATCACGTGACACGTCATTCAGTCCTCCTTCCATCCAAATTATTTTAGAACTTAAGTCTTTGCACTGTCTGATTTCGTCATTCATGTTCCAGTCTTCACAGAGGTCAGACGTGTTTTCAGGTGCTCCTCCAGTGAACTAAAGGTGAGTTTTTCTAGCCTCTGTCATTTTCAAACTGATCACGTGACACTTTGTCATTAGTCCTCCCAACAAATTGTTTTAGAACTTAAGTCTTTGCACTGTCTGATTTTCGTCAGTCATCATCGAGTCTTCACAGAGGTCAGACGTGTTTTTCGGTGCTCCTCCAGGTGAGTTTTTTCTTAGACTCTTGTCATTTTCAAACTGATTACGTGACACTTCTGACATTCAGTCTTTCTCCAACCAAATTGTTTTAGAACTTAAGTCTTTGACTGTCTGATTTTCGTCAGTCATCATCGAGTCTTCACAGAGGTCAGACGTGTTTTTCGGTGCTCCTCCAGGTGAGTTTTTCTTAGACTCTTGTCATTTTCAAACTGATCACGTGACACTTCTGACATTCAGTCTTTCTCCCAACCAAATTGTTTTTAGAACTTAAGTCTTTGCACTGTCTGATTTTCGTCAGTCATCATCGAGTCTTCACAGAGGTCAGACGTGTTTTTTCGTTCTCTCCTAGTTATATTTTCGAGGTTTCCAGACGGAAAAATATGTGAGTAATTAAAGTATTCTACTTTACCGACTGTACACTATTTTTATCTTTTCTATTAAGATTCCATCATTTCAATATAATTATTTTCGGTTGAGAGTTTTCTTCATTAATATCAAAATGATGAGGGTAGGAAGTGGAGGGTAATTTTTCTATAACTGAATGATCGCAGAAGAGCAGTGTCATTAGCATTCCAAACTTTGTAGGAGTAAGACGTGTCTCTTTCGTTCTCCCCCAGTTAGATTATTGAGGGTTTCGAGACGGAAAAATATGTGAGTAATTAAAGTATTCTACTTTACCGACTGTACACTATTTTTATCTTTTCTATTAAGATTCCATCATTTCAATATAATTATTTTCGGTTGAGAGTTTTTCTTCATTAATATCAAAATGATGAGGGTAGGAAGTGGAGGGGGTAATTTTTCTATAACTGAATGATCGATGACGACTATCGTCATTAGCATTCCAAACTTTGTAGGAGTAAGACGTGTCTCTTTCGTTCTCTCCCAGTTAGATTATTGGGGTTTCCAGACTGAAAATATGTGAGTAAATCAAAAGATGTCAATTCACAGTTCCAAAAAATTTTTCTTTTCGAATGATTTAGAGTTCTTCAAAATTCATATCTTTTTCGTTATACTCATAAGATTATTTTTTTTACAGATATAAAAAGTGCGGTCCAGCCAATCCAAACAATTTCATTAGTGCTGCCGCAATACACAGTTTGGGAGACCTTGAACTGAGCTGATCAGAGCTGTCCACGAGTTCAAAACCTCGGAGAATATTCAATCATAAAGCCATCCACGACAAAGATACCTGTCTTTGAATTCATCAAAACTAAGGCTATTCATCATCATCAAAACTAACACCAACCAGTGTCAACTGGAACGAATCCATTCATCCATCGTCATCAAAAACTAAGGCCCCATCCACCACGACGACGACAGCTGAGACGGCTGTATTCGATTTCATTCAAGGTGAGAGAGAGAAAAAACTCTGTATTTTGTGAAAAAGCATTCATTCTTCTCGTTTTTAAATAACCATGAATTCTGAACAAATTGCCGCTCTCAGCGATGAGATGATTATTAAATACAGGGAGGCTCAAAAACTTCTCAAACAAAAATCCAGTCCAATGGAACGCGAAACTTGGCTAAAACATTTGAAACGTAGTATTCGACTATGTAACAAGGGCATCAAAATTTCTGCCAACAGTTCCATTGGATCACTGCGAAAATTGGTGACAAATTTGGGACATTTAAAAACTTGTCGTAATTTCATTAAAAATTTAAGGGTGGAGGTCAGGGTTGGCTGTCAGAAAAATCTAAAAGCAGAGTCATTTGGGAAGATTTAAAGTCGACGTTCGGGGACGAGTTCGTACAGGTGTAATTATAAATTTAGCTCACAAAGATACGAATCAATTTTTCAAAGACGCCTTCAGCCTTTTCAAACGTAGAATCAATAACATGTTGAAAAAATTCCCCATGCTGAAGGTGAATACATGTTTTTGCGGGGAATTCGTCAAAATGGGCTTGGATGAGGAAAAACTCGATTTGAAATATCTCAATACTAAAAACGAGGTGATTGATAGGGCAACAGATTTACAGGAGTGGTTCGAGGAATTTGTTGTAGATAAATTGGGCAATAAATTGGAGGAATTTTGCGGGAAAGAAAGCGGGTGGGCATTACAAAAATCGTAAATTGAAGTAAATATCAATCAATCAGGTTTGGGTAAAGGGGTTCATCTTTCATCGAACTTCACAAGCCATTGCTAGAAAACAGGCTTGTATTAACGTGCGAAATACCAACGACAACGAATGTTTCGGATGGGCGATCGTGTCAGCTTTGTATCCTGTACCACACGGACATCATCCAGATAGAACATCAAAATACCCTCATTGGTCAACCGTACTGAATATGGAGGGTTAGAATTTCCCATAACTCTCAGTCAAATATCAAAATTCGAAAACTTAACAGCATTTCGGTGAACGTATATATTTTGAATTGGTTAAATCATCAGCGAAAAACGATGACGAGGGCCATACTTTTTTCACAACTGTACCGACGAGACTTACAAAAGAAAATTGGCTCGACATGTCAATCTACTCATGATTCAGAATAAATACTCTATAAAATTGAATGATTACGAGGCACCGCCGGAAATTGATGAAGACGATGAACAGACAGACATTAAATTCCACTACTGCTGGATTAAAGATCTTTCCCGATTGGTTTGGTCTCAAATCAGTAAACATAAGGCAAAACATTACATTTGCGATAGATGTTTAAATTATTTTGGAGTCAGGAGAAATTAGACAATCATACTGTTGATTGTGAAAGAGCTAATCACTACAAAATTTCTTTCCGAAATATGACCATGTCGAGTTCAAGGACTTTGTTCATAAAGAAATGGTTCCATTTGTGATATATGCTGATTTCTGAATCGATTTTGGAACCGTTCACTGATGATGAAACCAAGTCCAAAACGGCTAAATACCAAAACATATCCCCTATAGCGCAGGCTTATATTTCAAATGTAATTATGATGACACTCTGTCATATACGATAGCCATCGAGGTTTGGGATTCGATGGAATGGTTCGGGGAACAATTGAAAGCCATAGCCAAATTCGTGGAAGGAAAAATTCAGGAAATCGTCCCCATGTCTGTCAATCCCATTAGAACAGCGGCGGATTCAACTTGTCATATTTGTGAAAAACCTTTCCAAAAAGATCGAATGATTGTAGCCGACCATAATCATTTCACAGGTGCATTTAGAGGATGGGCAAATCAAAACCCATGCAACCTCAACTATAAAAATCCTTTGTGCTCCCCATTGTTTTCCATAATCTTAGCGGCTACGACAGTCATTTCATTATTCGAGATATTGCGAGACGAGGCAGGGTGAGTCTTCTTCCAATAAACAAAGAGAAATATATTTTCACACAATACGACGAACAGGTAACTCTTCCTGTTAGTCGTTGTGGAGGAAATATGGATCGATTAAATGATCAAATGATCAAAGATTCCATGTGGATTTTCTTCAGCCCAGAGGTGAATGTTATTGAAATTTCGTATACACTGTCGTTAAAATTAGCCTCATCAGTAAACAGAACGCCATTTAAAATTAGGAATTTGAGCGATTTGATGAAGAATTCAGTATAAATGCTTGTAGTGAGAAATTAAAGTTGTGTTCTAATAAGCCATCCAAACACGTGAAATAGTTTGAATCAAATCGTTCTTTCGGCATACGACAAAAGAAAAGGTGCTATATCAATTGGTGAAGTCAAATAAAAAAAAATCATGGTGTTAACGAGAGAAATTACGAAGAAATAAAAATTGCAGTGAACATTGCGATGAATAAATGCCTCAAAGATCAAGGTTCATAAAACCGTCGCGGATAGTGTATCCGAGGCAGTGACAAAACGATGGAAAAAAGATTCGCTCAGCTGGAAAACAAAAGAACAGAATTGAAACAAGAAATATGCGAGATAACCAATGAGCATGAACGTAAAACCTGGAAATAAGGGTGAAAAATCGATAGTATCCTGAATGGAAATGAGGTGATGGAAAGAAACTCGAATTCTGAACAAAATCTAAAAAGAAAACTTGAGAATATTCAACTATAAAGAAAAAATTGAATGAAGACGTTAGATCAGATATAATCAACCTCCCTCAATATAAAATGGAAGTGAACCTATCAAATAGGTGACATAGAACTCTGCTACAGAATAGGAGAAACCGAGGAAGCAAAAGCGAGAGGAATATTTTGAGATTGAAAAGTATGAAACAAAATAAGAAATTTATAAAAGAAGAAAATGCTAAAGGAACCAACGTTATTATCCGTGAAGATCTCACAAGCTAGGGTTGAGTTGTTGACCAAGGCTATCGAGAAAACATCCATGAAGGACGTCTGACCGATTCGGAAACATCTATGTATAACATCAACAACAAAATCATGATCATACGATCAGAGAGGATTTAAGCAAATTTTCTAAAATTCAATCTATTTCATAAAAAAAAGATAAAAAGATTAGGAGTACCTACTGTAAAACTACTTAGTATTAGTATTTTATTTATCTAATTTTCCTTTAAAATTAATATTACCATTATTATTATTTCTTTTTTTTATTACAATAATTATATATGTTAGAATTTCTGATATTCTAGATACCCAGGAGGAAATAAAAACAAAACCTATAAAACCTTGAAACTCTTATAGAGAATAGGGCAAATGACGAAAGGAAGGCAAAATAGGAATAATCCACTTCAATATTCGAAGTATCAAAAACACTTCGACGAATTTCTCATTTATCTTGACGAACAAAAGATAACATAGACGTAATTGTTTTATCAGAAACTGGCATGTTGAACAGGTGAGTGACTTTGAACTAGCAAATTGTAAACTTCTACTATAATTCATTTTAAACACAATCAAAATGATGGTGTTATGGTATATATAAAGGATTCAATATCATCCAAAGCTAATGTATATCATTTCACTGAAACAAAACTATTGCATAGAACAATTGAAATTGAAAATGAAAAAATTAGCATAACTGCATCATATCGTCCCCGTCGATAGACTCACAAATTTATATCGAAGAGCTGGGAACTATTTCTTAGATCTACAAAGAACAAACTTGAAATCTTTCTTGGTGACATTAATATTAACCTTTGATAAACACTCAAATAACGTACAGAGATATATGAACACCCTAAATGAACACGCATTTCATCTTCTTACATAAATGAACCTACTAGAATTACTGAACTGTCCCATAGTATCATAGACCACATCTTTATTAGAAAAGAAAATAGCCTGCGAAATGTCCAAATAACTCCAGCAGTAATTGAAACAAATCTATCAGACCATTACACCACCTTTTGAAAATATCACAAGAAAAAAGATCATGGTTATCACAAAGATGTGAAAAAAATAAAAAATTAACTTCCAGAAATTGAACTCATTTTTGAAAAAGAAAAGATGGGACGATGTTACTCAACTGCAACGAAACACAAAAGCACATGACATTTTATAAACAAACTGAACAAGATATAACAGCATCCACCAAAGAATATAATATAAACAGAAATTCAAACCGTAAAATCAAACCATGGATAACTGATGGTCTAATTAATTCAATAAAAAAGGGATACCCTTAAGAAAAATTAATAACGAATTACACAGAAGAATCAAAAGCAGTATATAATAGATACAGGAATAAACTGAATAAACTAATAAAATCGACAAAAAAATCAATATTAAAAGAAAACTAGAAATATTCAACGGCAACTGTAAAAAACTGCAATTGATTAATAAAATCTCAAATAATCATAATAGAAAAAAAATCTATTACAAAACATAAACATCATGAACGAACGGGGAAAAAATAACAGATAACTCTTCTAAAGCAGACGCATTCAATAAATACTTCATAAGTATAGGAAAAAATGGCGAACCAAATTGATAACAATCATAGATCCCTCCAAATTTTCTAAACGATATTTCCGTTGGTCCCACAAATTTTTAAACCCCTGTCACAAAAAAATTTAATTATTGAAAATAATTGAAAGCTAAAACTACTCTTTCCCTGGACCAGACGGAATAGAGGTAACTACAATTAAAAAAATCCACATAAACATCATAGCACCATTATCACATATAATAAACTCAACCTTTAAAACAGGAATATTACCAGATAAATGGAAACAGTCAACAATCACCATTTATAAAGCCAGAGAAGAACTAGGTAATTACAGACCAATATCGGTAATAAGTAATTTCGCAAAGTATTTGAGCAGAGTTTAAAAAAGGTTAGTTGAATTCTTCGATTTGCATCAAGTCATTTCGAAAACCAACATGGATTTAAAACTCAAATACAGAGAATGCCATACTTGAACTCATAAACAAAATTGTCGAGACCTTGATGGGTCGAGAAAGTGCCTAGCAGTCTTTCTCGATTTAGCCAAGCCTTCTTGACACTGTATCACACGAGATATTACTTAGACAGACTGTATCATTATGGGATTCATGGAACTGCTCTTGATGTTTTGCGGAATTATTTATCAAACAGAACGCAGAAGGTAAAAGTAGACAATGAACTGAGCAAGCCATTAGAAATCACAACTGGGGTACCACAGGAACTGTCTTGGGACCGATATCTTCTTAATATATATAAACAGCATTAGTCGGATAAACACAAATCTCTCGATAAGCTTCATTTCATACGCGGATGATACAGCATTAAATTCCGTTTCATTGATTCTTTCGATTCATGGGCGCAAGCCTGACGAGTTGGTGCGCATCGCTCAGAGTGGAAGATCTCTGTAATACAAAGCGCGAATTTCAAAATTTAAACGATCAACAATTTTCACTAATCACGCGCAAAGGGTATTCCCCTACGACTTTGTGGATTCCATGGAGAAACTCGAGATTACAGCGTTGCCAGATATCGATAAATTCCCAATCAGCTGAACGATTGCGATATCTCCGAGCATGAATACCAACATGCCCAGAAGGTGTGGCAATCGTTCGATTTGGCAACATTGGGCGACTACCTGACTTCATACATGAAAACCGATATTTTATTGTTATGTGACGTCTTTGAAAATTTCCGACAATTGGGTCACGACACTTATGGACTCGACCCCGCTTGGTACTATACCACGCCTGGCTATTCGTGGTCATGTATGTTAAAGTACACAAAGTGCAAGTGAGATTATTAAAGATGTCGCATTACGCTTTGTTTCAGGAAAAGGATTCGGGGCGGTATAGTCAGTGTTGTAACTGATTCTCCCAAGCTTAATAATAAATATATGGGGAGGATGATCCTCAACAACCCTCCAAATATTTATTATACTTGACGTGAATAACCCTCTATGGATGGGCTATGAGGGAGTATTTACCCTCTGGAGGGTTCAAATGGGTCGAAGATTTCGATAATTTGAACGTTCTGGAGGTGTCGGATACTTCTGATACAGGCTACATCTTCGAAGTTGATTTGGAATACCCCGAAGGAATACATGATGAACATAAAGATTTTCCACTTTGTGCAGAACATCGAACTCCTCCAGGTTCAAAATTACCAAAATTATTGACCACCCTGTACAACAAGGAAAACTATGTCGTACATTATCGAATACTGAAACAAGCT
Organism: Gonioctena quinquepunctata; assembly: GCA_018342105.1. NCBI lineage: Eukaryota > Metazoa > Arthropoda > Insecta > Coleoptera > Chrysomelidae > Gonioctena > Gonioctena quinquepunctata. The sequence continues at coordinate 18,097 of JAFIRS010000838.1, forward strand.
TTGGAAACGGCCTTCTCCTCAAAAAGTTCACAGAGGTTGCAGTTCAAACAATCAGCATGGCTGCAACCCTACATTGAATTAAATACAAAATTACGCGCCCAAGCTACAACCACTTTCGGAAAACAACTATAAATTGGCTATAAACAGTATTTTCGGAAAGACCATGGAAAACATTGAAGCACAGAGTGGTGAAAATGGTCAATAAATGGAGGGTAGGTATGGGGCGAAAATCTAATAAGTAACCTGAAATTCCACAACCGAACCATCTTCGATGAAAACTTGATGGCTATCGAAATGAGCAGTCTGAACTGATATTCAATAAACCCTCTATATCGGTATGGCTATTTTAGATATTTCAAAATTTGCGTCACGATTTTCACTATAATTCATAGTTGAAAATTGAGACCAATCAGTGTAAGTTGATGTACACGGATACGGATTCTCTCATATACGAAATTAAATGCGATGATGTGTATAGAGATTTAATCGGGGAGAACTTGGGAAAATTCTGATACGAGTCGACTACCCATGCGAAAACTCGTACGGTATTCCCAGGTAAACAAGAAAAATTCAGGTTTGATGAAAGATGAAGCGAACGGGTGCATCATGACAGATTTCGTCGGACTCCGTTCAAAATTATACACCTATAAAATTCAGGGTGGAAAATGTGTTAAAAATCCAAAGGAGTCCGATATAATGTTGTGGAAAATAAAATTTCCTTCGAAGACTATGTCGATTGTCTTAGAGATCAGGGGGAAAAATCGACTAGTCAACGATGCATCCGTTCATATGCCCATAATGTTTTAGTGTTGAACAAAACAAAATCGCTCTAAGTCCATTCGACGATAAAAGAACACTCATCCCCGGATCGAACGACACACTTGTTGGGGCCATTATAGCATGCGAATGAATAGCCAACCTCCACCCCTCAACCAACTTGTATTTAATAATCTTTCTCTCAAATTTCCATTTATTGTGTTAGCGTGATAACCGAAAATGAATGCTTTTTTTCCATCACTCTCTCTCACATAGTCATTGTATATATCGAATCAGCCAATATATTATTATATCCATACAGATAACTCCATTGTTATACTCCAAAATATATGTTCAATAAAATAAGTGTATAAAGACTTTGATTTTTATTTATTATACAGAACCTAGAATAAAATGATGACAGCTCTGTCATCACTTCATTCAATGGTTTCCTGAATAGAGAGACCAGTCAGACAAGTTCAGACAAGTTTAAACTTGTCTAAACCTGTCTGAACAAGTCGAAGAAACGATGACGTCATTCAGTCTCACCCTAGAACAGCAGCGTTCTGTTGTGTGTGACATAACCTCACTTTTAGAGAAACCATATCAAGCTGTCTCAGACCTACGTGGTAGTCTACCGATGTTGATAAACACCCCAGCAAGGCCCCATATAACGGACATCTTGAAATTCCTAACCTACAGCCGCCATGTTTTTTTCCAATGATAGGCGGCCATGTTTTTTTCTCTTAGCGGCAGCCATGTTTTTTTTCTATTTATGGTTGGGCCCCAAAACGACCTCCCCGTTCCCAGCTGTCTCAGACCTCAGTGCCCCAAACCAGTGGCGGTGCCATGTGGCGGGAGTAACCGGAGAAAGTCACCGCCCATCATTTTAGCCTTACCTAATTCATTTGCTTGTTTGTTTGGGCCGACTCGAAATTAGTTACTTACATTAATTTAGGAGCTTAGTAATTGAGACTAAGAAGGTTTATTTTATTTTTTACTTTTCAGTTCTGTATTTCGTGGTTTAATTTTTTTGTTAAAAGTTTTTATTTTTCAATTTTTGTGGCGGAAATCTACTAATTACTACCTACTTAATTTTTATAACTTCCAAAATACTTACTTACTAGCTTACTTCAAGTATTAACTGTTAAATAATATGATTATCTACTTTAACTATTTATTGTTATATAATATACATTATTTTTTGAAAGTACTGGTTAGTTGATTTCATCACTTTGTATATAATTCCATCCTTTCATAGAATGTAATTATTGTGACGGATGTAGGATCTCTCAATGTCAACTACATATGTGTGCCAAAGTTCACAAGAGAAAAATCAATCATCCCCATTTTTCTACCCTTAGGGTGGATTATTTCATTATAAATTAAAATATGATCAACTATGTGGTATACCCTATCTAATAAAAAAAGAATCATCCAAATCGGAAAACCCACTACAAAGTTAGTCTGATAGAATCGGTTAACGGACCAAACTTGAAGGGTGAACGATCAATATCCTCCATTTTGCTATCCTTAGGGATGGATATTTTGTTCAAATTCAACTATGAAGTACACCCTATCCAATGAATCATCGGAATTGAACTGATCTGTAGAAAGTTATGCGTGATCATACATAAAAAAAAATATACGCGTCCACTAGAGAACTCCTCCTTTTTGGTTTCGTCGGTTAAAAAATAATATCCATGCAGCTTCCGATAATTAAAAACGGATCATTAAATATATTTTTCTTTCAATGAATAATTAAAGTTTTTAATTTTGCAACTACGCAAATTGTTAATAAATAACTGTTTTTGTGTTTTTTTTTCAACGGGGATCTATTCTGAAGCTTTTCAAGAATATCTCCAAGGAAAGAACAAAATCTCGGATTTATAGTTTAACAATTATAACACTTGTAATGTTCATGTTCAAGCAGCAAAAAATTGTTAATTAACTATGGCATAACTAATTGAAAATTTGCGATCAAAATTTTTTGCAGGTGGATTATTGTTCATTTATCTATCCAGTAAGTGCCTGAACTTTTTCATTTCTTAATTTTCATATTTAATATGTTTAAATAATGTTTATTGTTCAAGTAGGCGTGGCTTACGCAAGCCAGAGTACTCGTTTTCGCGTATTTTCACCCTCTGGGAAAATTATAACGTTTGGTAATTTTTGCGAGCGGAACATGATCCTCATCTTTTGAATCTTTTTTTAGATTTCAAAATCTCAATTGGTCTTCGAGATATTTGCAAAAAACCAAACTCCTTTTTTTTCAGTAAATTGTTTATAACGTTTGGTAATTTTTGCGAGCGGAACATGATTTTTTTCAAAAATCATCTACGTGCTATTCCGAATCAAATAACACCTTGTTCATATTCTGCCAAGACTGCTGAAAAAAGTTGACCAAAAAAGCAATTGTTGACTAGACTATTACGATGTATCGAAGGATAAAAACATTGAGGTGTGTTTTGCGTATCAAGTTAACGTGTTCCATAGTTTGCGATATAACACGTCATGCCATTATCTGGAGTGTCCTAAAAGGACATTGTATATTTTCTCGATTTGATTCTTCGTTCGATTCGGTCGATCTGTTACGTTGATTGATGCACTCACATAGAGAACAAAACGACTTTATTTTCTGCACAAGACAGACTTAAAATAATGAAAACTTAAACAATAAAAAACAGTAAGAAAAGTTCAGTGTACAGAACGGAGATCAGTTGCAATGTGTCTTCTCAAGTCCATCATATCTCGTCTCTCCCCCAGAGGGTGGTATTTGTCCTTTCCTGTCCACGCTAACCGTATCGTCCAACACTAAACAGCACATGTGGTGACAGTTTCAATATTATGAGGCGCACTTGAATATTGGTAAGATGTCTAAAAACCCTGGTGCTTGCACTTTTACCTGTAGAAGTTTGGGAACGACTTGGCGACACTTGGCCTACTTGATAATAGAGTTCACCAGCTTGTCAGATGGCGCCAATTTCATATTAGTTTCAATTCAGTAACATGGTATATTTATTTCCTCAGCTTTCTTTTTGAGACGAACTGTTCGCGGGTTCTAACTCTAGCTTTGCTATTGGTTGAAAAGAGACATCTGTCAAACTTCACCAATAGCAAAGCTAGAATTGGAAGCCCCCGAACATTGCACAAAGAAAGCACTGTCGTGTTGTTTTTCGTATTTTGTACCATTTGAATTTGAGGTTAACTGCATTTTGACAGACGGAGAATTGGAAATACAATTGTCATTAAATTGCAGAAAATATAAAATGTAATGCATACATTATGATGAACTATGAAAATATAATTATTAGTCAATTTGTCAAGATTTGTACTTGCTTTTGGTTCTGAATACAGGTGAATATTCGAATCTGCGGCTTTATACTGCCCACACATAATACAAATGTGGCCCATCCTTACACACTACATACCTGAAAATAAACAATTCCTCACGGACTAATTAACTGAACTAGTGATTTTTAAAGAACAAACTCAAGAATATAAGCTAAGCAAGATTTCAAATCAATGAGATGGAACACGTATAGATACCGACAAAACACTGAAAATAATTTCATATAAGATGCTGCAGATGTCAGAAATTAAGTTCTGACAGCGAGAATATAAACAAACATTTTTGGACGGCGCCATCTACCACAGACTACCACAGAGAGAAGCTCTGTTGAAGTAACAGGTGGTGTCCCCTGGAAAATCTAAACAATATCGAATCAGTTCATTCACCAGGGTTTTTAGACATCATAAATATTGGGGTAACGTTCTTAAACAAAAGATAAGACGACCAGACATCATATAATGCCACGTGTAAAGATGGCACATCACAACAATTAAAAACGTTTTTTACGTAACGCATATTCAGATGTTTCGATAGAGTAACTTTACGCTGATGAAACGCGTAATGTGCAGGCAACCTGTCGGTTTTCATTCAGGTGACCCCGACCTTCCTTTTGACCTCAGAATCGCCTAATCTCCGACATTAATCAACAAAACAAACATTCCTCTATGTATTTTTGATATCCCCTGCCGATTCCAGCGTATAACGAGAATGGCCCTGCGGGCAATCTTATGTCTACCTATTCGAAGGAGTTCGGAACGAAAAGTAAATCCGGCCAACCGAGCGGATTTGCGCTGTCGAAGAAAGTCATCTCGGCCGACCAACCGGTCGGTCTCTCTTGACTGCTCGGTTACATTCCAATGCTACAGGTATTTCCTTTGTGGCCGTCTACCTTGGCGCGAGACAGCTGCAGCGGCGGGGTTTCAGCGGGTTGTCGTTGTTCGCTACAGGAAACGCCACTCTCGATGGTGGTTCCACAGAACTTTTTCTATTTAGTTGCACTCTTTGAATCTGTGTGAAGCAATAAACACAACTTCCACGTGAACTCAGTTAATTTTACTTCGCCCATTTATAGGGAAGGAAATCGACCGATGAGGGCGCCACCAGCTTCTGCATATGGCGGCAAAGAAAAGTTATCAGCAATATTTAAATGTTGTGTTTAGATTTTTATTTGTGCGTTTAATGACATTTGAGATAATATTCACAAAGCAAATCGTGAAAATAACACAACAGTCATATAGCGAGAATATAAACATCACTTCTCTCAACAGTTCAGTTCATCTCCGATAGGGGTCGGATTAGGATGATTAATTATCCTATTGGTTAATACCAGACAACAGCGAACTATGATTACATCTAGCGTCATGAAATTTGCTATTGGGAATTCAAAATTAGATGCCAGAATATTCACCAGTTGAACAAGAATTTCATTGAATGTCAACAATCACAAGAAATTCGACAAGTTTTAAGTGTACAATGGCTAAAATCATATAAACATTGATGTTTCGAAAAGTAAACAATGTGTCCTTATCACCAACATATACATATATATATATATATATATATATATATATATTTATATATGGTTATATATGGTTATGTTGGGAAATATTATAAAACAATTAAACTTATAATAATAATTATTATTATTATTAGGTATATCAGTTATCGTGGTTAATGCTATGTTTGTTTTGCAATTTTTCTTTACTTTTTACTATTCTAGAATCTTAATCTCTAGTCGATGCATATGTATCAAAAAGGTCAGTCCTGAAGTATTTCTGTTGTCAAAAGTATGTGACCAACAATACATCCAAAGAAAATGCACAATTAAATTATTTGAAAATTGAAATTTATAAAAAACATTGTATTACAAGTAGATCAATTGATATATAAATTTGGAACCATAAATCTTATCAACAGAAAACCCCCAATGAGATGTCGAGAGAATTGTGAGGGAAAAGTGATGAAATATAAAAATATGAAAGCAGAAAATTGTGAAAATAAATTTTATACGAATTTGTACATATTATATAAGGTTTAGGATTAGATTTCATCAATAAAATCATTAAAATTGATTAGAATGACAAATAATGATGTAGAAAGTAGCAAGAAATTCTAAAATCTGTGAAAAAGATAAAATGTGTGTGTTGGCCATGGGAATAAATAACAAGTTTTGGAAGAGATCAAAAATTGAAAAAGAAAGCAATCACGTACAAATTTTTGGAAGATAAATAATAGTGAATTTCAAGAAAAAACTACCAAAACCATTCCAGAACGAGATCAATTTAATTAAGGCACAACTGGGAGAAGTCATATATTATAAAATTCCACTCACCTATTGACAGAACGAGAAATCCTGCAAAAACCAGTCACAGGAACAAACATTTGTTTTGGATGCAAGGAAGCTCTAAGTTCCAAGGACACAAGTATTTCCATGAGGCTGGGAAACATCACAAAAGAAGAATAACAGGTATTCTATTGGCAGAACTCTCTAAAGTGCTACGCTTCAGTTTTATTAACTAACACTGAGTATCTGATTCACTGTGTTACTTTTGATTGAACAATTCAACAATTTTCGATGCTAAAGGACTGATAATAACTTTCAAATTTTCTTTCAACTAATATTTTTCAACTAATATTAATCACTCATAACAAATTGCACCATATCACATTATTGTTTTTCTTTCAGTCCATAAGGTAATTTTCGCAGAGTAGGACAGTTTTTAAGGTTTTTTATCTCAATAAAACAACCATTTGATTATTTTCTGCAATATGTGTTTTATCTTTGAACATCTAACCACACTTTTTCCCCACTAAACAGCATATTTGATATCAAGCCGTTCAACAAGTTGGCACTACTGAACCTGCTAGTCAAAAGAGAGGTGACTCTTTGTTCATAGGCGTACCGATTGAGCTGGGATAAGGTAAAAAGAGGTTTGAAAAAGGGTAAGACAACATAGCCGGAGTTTTCATTTTGTTATGATAGGGATTCATTCATAAAATCTTTCAAACAAATCTAAAATAAAGAAAAATATATAAACTCAAAATCAATCCCATCATATCAATATAGTCACTCTTTTTCCATAGTGTATGAATAATTTTCGGTATGTTGAATGATATCTCTTTTTTCTTTTCTTAACTTTCTCTTCTTTCCTCACAACTCTCTTTGAAGGTTCTATTTTTCACTTTTTTTCTTGGCCACAGTCGATACAGGAAGATTTTGGGGAGGGACTGTGTTCTTCTTCAAGGGCCCATCGTCTGTCTATAAACTAGCTCAATCCTAGATTAGTCTGCACCAGAACGTTACGTTCATTTTCTCATGGAAAATTATGAAAACTTATTCCAGTACAACGGTATCGTTTTGCCAAAAGTCACATTGAGGTACACAACAATAATGATGTGAACTTGAAACACTCATTTTTTCACTCGAGGACGTACAATAGTCAACAGAACATTCACCAGGTAAACAAGAATTTCATTTAATGTCAACAATCACAAGAGATTCGACAAGTTTTAGGTATAGAATGGCTAAAATGTTTGGAAAAGTAAACAATGATGTACGCATGTATAGTTTCAAAAATGGGCACCAGGGGGTGTATCCGTTATTTTGAATTCCCAATTGTTCTATGATAATCAAATACTGATCTCAGTCCGCCAATAGTATCACAGCACAGGGTCAGAGTAGAATATTTGATGCCGGTGATACCGAATTGAGAAAATGTTTCGGTAATTTTTTAATTAAAATTCTAACGATACCAGTCGGAAATGTAAGAAAACACTCAAAATTCAGTAATGAGTGGCAAGTAATAAATTGAATGATACCTACCATTTAGGTAGTTATTATCCAAGCTGTTTAGATGAAATCAATTATCACTTTCAAAGTAGTTCATAACCTGAAACATGTGATGAGAGCGAAATCGGCGCGTTACGAGCATTTCAGCAGTAGTCAAAGGTGGAAATACATTATTCTTTCCTTACTTATTACAAATTTTTCGTAAATTTTTCATAGGCAATTATTTTTCGATGGACTATCAACTGTTAGCGGTGGTGCAACAAGTATGAAATATTATCTGAGCTAATTACTGTAGGTAATGAACTTATCACAGTTTGTAACTACTAATAAGATGTCCTTAACTTTTGCTGTCGCTATCAATATTAAAAAATACCTACAGTCTTGAAAAACCATACAAACTTCGCATTTTTTCGTTCCGGTAACATTGAAATTGCATTTGCACAAACGATTTTGAAGTCAGCGATAAAAATGTGGAATGAAAGAGTTGAGATGGATATAAAAGGATCCTTTGGAAGTTGAAAATACAGGATTCGTTCCTGTATCTCTTGGGATATCCAAATCTCAAATAATTTATTTGACTTTACTTGTATGTTTGTTTTTATGATATCAATCTTTCAATTACACGTTTAACGTGAAATTTATTTTGAAATTTCGAATAGAAAATTATACTGGCAGCTTGAAGATTTTTCTTTGAATTCATATTTTACTGTAATCATAGATTCTGTATATGTTGTCATACATTCTTTGTATTTCCAAGAACTGTGATACAGGGTTTCCCAGAATGTATATAACCAATGACGATGCTTTTGGGAGACTTAGCTTATTACATAAAAGTAGGCATCGTTTTACACATATTTTCAAGGCATGTGTTCTTCTGAAATTGATTTAGTTATTCCACCCGAATAGGTTCTATCGGATGAACTTGACAGAAACCTCACCATTGCACTGTTAAGCTCGAAACATGCCGTACACCATTTCATTGGAGATCATTCTTCCGTCTTACAGCAAAAAGTATTGAATTATTCCTATATTATTTTTAAAATCACTGCAAAAGAATAATGATTAATAGTTCACTTTCTTTCTTATACTTCACTACTTTTCCCGAGGGTGATTTTTCAAGAAACGCACAAGACTCCTTCTCTTCCGTTTCCATTTCTTTTCCGTTTCGTTCCTTCATTAGGAGGGGATCGACTAGCCAATGGATGATAACCCTGTTCCTTATGCGTTTATGAGGAAATACTTCGTTGGAAGTTGAAAGCGGATTGTCCATTTTCAATAGTAATAACCCAAGGACATTGACAGTTGTTTGAAAAAAATGTGTAACAGACTTCGAAAGCGTGTTGCTTGAAGACAGAAGAGGTCTGTTGTCTATAAGCATCAAGCTTGAGAAAGTTGTTATAAAATTTTAAAGCATTTTTATCAATGTTCGAGGGTTATTCGTATAGAACATTTTTTGCTAATTATAGAAACAATACAGTTTTTTTTGAAAAGGTGCAATTACAAAAGGACAATTAGAAAAGTTATATGAAGATTGAGACGTGTTAGTTTCTATAACTGATGAAGATGTATTTCCAAGCATACTGATAATAATTTGATTATGATGTTCTTCGTCAATATTTAAGTAAGATTTTATGGAATTGGCATTGTTATGACCCGTAATTTTTATGAACTCTTGCTCTTGAACACCATTTTTGGCCAATCGACTGACCGCGGTCGATCTATTGGGGTGATTAGTATTTTTTTTCCTTGGTATTCAAGTCAACTAACTGCTTTGGTAGACGATTTTGTCCAATTTGGCATAATATTTCTTCCATTGGGCATATTATCATACCAGTTATAATTTTCGGCTTTCCAGTGACGATTTGTTCTTATGAATAGACTGTTGGTTTGGGCCCCTTTTTGTCTTTAATTTTTTGAATAATCTAACAGGACAAACTGTCATTGTTTTCTACAAAAAATTTGCTTTATGTTCCACATTGTTTTGATCGTAGGTTGTTGAAATACAACACTTTTGAACGGGCCAATTATAACTTTCATTTTTTTATATTTTTCTTGTAAAAGCTTACTTGTTAGGTTCCACATTGTTTTGATCGTAGCTTCTTCAAACTCTGTACCATATTTTCTTCTCATTTTCAGTGCCAATCCTTTAAAATCGACGCCAATTCTTCCACCGTCTAATTGATACTTTCTAATATTGCAAAAGCCCATAATTTTTTTACTGTAAATAGTATTTTTTGGTATATTCAATTCGATAATTTCATTAATCTTCTCGTGTCATTTTGAAACGTCAAAATCTAAATAAATCAAAATGTATCTATAGCAACGTAATAGAGTGAAAACAGCCCATGGAATCTGATTTCAGAATAGCGTTGTTCTGATTGGTTGTGTTCAATCAGTTGACCTCAAATTAACTAATTTCATTGAATTTCTACTTGAGCAAAAAAATAATTCAATATAATCAAATGGATTAATCCATACTGAACACCACTTCACAGCGTGTATGCCTCTCTGATTGGCATGTATATTTATGCAGTTGAACCATTTCATATTATGAATAATTATTATATCAAACTCATATATGTTAGCCAGAAAATACAATGCAAAATTAGTACTAAAAATTAGAATTGAATTGTTGAATAATTAAATTTCGATTTGAATCAGACTAGGAATGACAATAGTTGTTAATGTTATATCGATCGATGCCGTCAATGTTAGACTGAATGCTCGATCTTACTACGAAATCCTTTGAAATGTTTACTTTATTGGCGAAATGACTCTCAAAAATTATTTATACAGTGTCCGGCATAAAGTTCGCAGCTTATGGAAAACTTTTTTATTATTGATTTCTCAAAAAAAAACATTGGTGATAAAAACTTCTGCTTCATCCCAAACCTGAATTGCAAACACCAACATTTAATTTTATACGACTCTATACGAGGGAGATAGAAAAGCATGCTTTGTTTTCAAAATAATATGATCCCATCACTTTATTTCTCACGGTAGAATTCAAATTCCTGGGGAAATATTGTTCAAAATGAAATTACTCTACAGATTTCTGAGTTATTCTTGATGCGTCAAAAATGGTTTGTTTACAATTAGAAATGAATTTGTTTTCAAAGCCAATTGTGATCGGCAAATGTTCTGTATCTCAATCATTTACACTAAAATTCAAAGAACAAAACTATGGAAGCTGGGTATTGCTATCGAAGTCAAATGTAACAACTTACGATATTTCGAAATTCATAAATAATACGTGAATACATTTTTCGAGTGGATTAAAACTTTATTTTTGTACGTTGAATCTAAAAAATTAATAAAATTTGTAGATGCATTCTGTCTTGCTTGAAAAAAAAAACTATACAAAAATTGCAATATTTTACAATTCCTGATTGTCTTAAAAAATGTTATTCGTAATGTGAAAATAAATTAATTTTCATTCTGGCATCATACCTTGGAGAAAATTCAGTTTTATTTACTAGTTGCAGCAAGATTTTGTGAAATTCCGTCACATAATTCAATTAATGTGATTTTCCGATGGGAGTGAGAAATGAGAAAACATTCAAAGAGTGATATCATCATATCTAACAATATACCATTCGTCTAGCATAATATTCCTTATGTTGTACAGGGCGATGAGGAAAAAATGGGGAAAAAAGTTGAAATATGATTCGAACTTCTGGATCAACATTCGATTTTGAACAATATTTCCCCATGAATTTGAATTCTACCGTGAGAAATAAAGTGATGGGATCATATTATTTTGAAAACCATGCATGCTTTTCTATCTCCCTCGTATAGGGTCGTATAAAATTCAATTTTGGTGTTTGCATTTCAGATTTGGGAAAAAGCAGAGGTTTTTATATCGAATGTTTTTTTTTGTGAGAAATCCATAATAAAAAAGTTTTCCATATGCTGCGAACTTAATGCCGGACACTGTATATATACACTTAATTCTGGCAAGGTCCTGAAACGTTTCATTCTAGTTCTTCCAGACTCTGGACCATTTTTGTTCATTCATAACATTCTCAAACTGAGTTGATGAAGATAAGTTTGTATTCAAATTTATAGCAAACTTTCTCCGCAAACTGAGGATACACCACACATTTCTGGATACCTCAAACTAATGCATATTGATGCAATTTCTAGATAAAATGTAATAACACACATTGTTGTTTCCATTCCTATTATGCGTTGACAAATGGATGACGTACCTACCAAAGGAAGATAAACATTTGTAGCATAGCATTTTCATCAACACTTCATATAAAAGGAGTATATAGGGCACACAAATTAGGATTCATCAGTATTCATCAGCGATATTCTTCTAACTCAACAGAGGTATAGACATAAAGTATTAATCATATTTTTACCAAATTTCATCCCATTCCGTTGAAAAATGTGCCTTTGACTTTATTTACAACTTTATATGCTACATATAGCGTGTATTCTAACTTGTTACACAGTGATAGTCTATTAAAAAATATAAAGATTTTTCCTATGAAAAAATCACGAACATTTGATAATGAGACATAAAAAAATAATTCGTGTCCATCAAGAAGTGAATACGCTTTGCTACAGATGAAATAATTCAAATGTCGCGGTAGCACTCTTGGAATCAGAACAAATTCACTTTGAACCTTGACAGCAAAAAGCTTGGTTGGTATGAGTGTGGGATTTCCTTACAAAGCCGTTGGTTTTATATACTTTGAAATTGTATCGATTGATTTAATCTACACAGCTTGGATATTAATCTAATAGGTAGGTGTATCAGAAATTCGATTCATCCATTTACCTTTTTAGAACAATATTATTTATTATTTATTTTATTACCTGGTGCAATTTTGAAGACAACGTGTAGAAGAATACAACGACGTTGATCGATTATTTCAATTATCGGCAGCCTACCACGACTTTTACACCGCGGACAAAATATCCCCGAAATTATATCTATTAGACAAAATATCCAGCAGACAAAAAATCCGTTGAAAAAATTGCCAGTTAATAAATTATGCGAAGAAAAAAAAAACCAACAGATAAATTGTGAATCGTAAAGCATATTGTATGAAAATGATCGATTGAAGCAAGTTACTAATTATGATGCCGCTGATAATATGGAATATCTTCAAAACGTCGCATCTATTCGATTCATCAATTGTTTATAATTGTATTTAATTATTTTTCATATAATTTATTAGCTGAACAGTCAGTTCATTTAAATAAGAATAATTTGTTATTGAAATTGCGTAACTTGTTAATTTTTCCTAATAAATATGTGATAGAACCTCTCGCTGTAAATATTGTTTGATAATTTGTCCTGGGTATTTTGTCTATGGATATTTCGTATGTTTGATATTTTGTCTGCGTATTTTTTGTTGAGGATTTTTTGTCCTATTGTCAAAGGTGAGGGTACCTTATAAAATACACAAATAAAAATGATTGTTTCTTCCGTACAATTATGATTTGAGAGTCAAATTTCATGTCAGTATGATATCATAATAATCTTGAATTTCATGTCAAATTTACGTAATATTATGTTGATCAATAACATTTTCTTGGATATCAATATGTTTTGAGATATTTATCAAAATTTGAGGAAACTTCAAAATTCACAGCACAAAGTTGGCATAATTTATGTTAAATCGTTATAATACTTATTGAATTTGAAATATAGTAATTTTATTGTTAACAGCAATAAAAATCGTCGTCAAGTGAATGTTTGGGGGTGTAAAGACCGTCAGTTTATCTGTCAAAGTGGCTGAGCGCCCAGCTTGTTTAGGCCGCTGACTGAAGGTCTTACCACCGCAATAAATGCAGCTGACGATTATTTTTATTATTGAAAAAATAAAAAAATTCAGCTATAAAAATTTCATACGGTATAAAATGACTTCGTACTCCAACATTTTTGACATAGTTGAGACGATTATCTTTCTGTTTTAAATGATATAAAAAATCACCACAAAAATTGTGGCTCGGTATAAAATTACTTGTTGCACATTTTTTTTTGCAACTTTCACCTGCTGTCACTTTTATCTTTACAACTACTAGGAGTGGCTGACGGTCAGATCTTTTATGTTATGTTATAGTGGAAAACTATTATCCTCATGATTTTCTGCCGGTAACTTCTGCAAATGCAACGCTACCTCCCGTACTATAAGGTCAAGGGGAGTTCTTTCATGTAGTTCTAGTAGAACTAGCAAAATTTGATCATTTCCGGCATGTACATTGTACCTGATTGATTTCTGCTTATGGGATCCCAATGAGTTCCATGTGCCTGTTCAGGTGATTATGTCCCGTTAGGAGTCCAGTCATACCCCTGATGTCCCGTCTGTTGAGTGACAGGATCTTCGAAGGACCCTTTATTTGGATCTTCGATTGCCTCATGCATGGAACCTCCTGCCATGTTTTGATGAACTGTTTCTGTGGCAGTTCCTCCATGTTTGAGATGGCTATGCTATTGGGTATTCCCAAGATTGGTTCCGGTCCGACTGGAGTCTTTCCCGATCCAACCTTGACTACTCTGTCTGCCTCTTCGTTCCCAGGAACACCTGTGTGTCCTGGTACCCATATGAGGGTGACTTTCCTTGTTTTTTGCAAACTTTCTATGGCGTTTCTACACTCGCACACCAATTTGGATGTGATCCTCTTCGATCCTATCGCCATGATTGCTGCCTTGCTGTCCGAGTAGATGACAATAGGTCCTTGACTCACTCAGCAGGATTTAGACAATCTGCTTAGCGTTGCCAATAAGGTGATTTTGGCAGGCGATTTTAACGCTAGGCACTCGGAGTGGAATGGCAGTCCGACAAAATCTAGCCCGAATGGAATAACTTTGTTGAAATATTCCACGAACAATGAGGTTATAATTGAGAGGAGCAACGAACCTACTCATTATCCGTTTAACAGTACGTCGCCAACGACTATCGACTTGGTTGTTCAGAAAAATATTGTAGACTTAAGCGAACTTGAAGCATTGAGCGAACTAACGTCAGACCACCTTCCGGTCACATTTTATTTTAAACATAATAAATACGAAAATATGGAAAAGACTAGGTATGATTACTATAATTGTGACACAAAAGTTCATTAAAACAATGCAGATAGCACGCGACAAAACAGCCAGGAAAATAGTCGTGAGGGGAAGCAAGTTTGCGATTCCAGATAATATAAAAGAACTAATTAAGTTGAAGAATAGGGAGAGGAAAAAATGGCAGACCACCAGAAACCCTCAGAATAAAGAACATTTCATGAGGCTGGGGGCTGAAATAACGGCAATGTTGGAAGCCAACACCAATAATGTTTGGAGTCGCAAGCTTGAGAACCTCAACGTGAGGGATCACTCACTATGGAATATGACAAAGGTTTTTCAAAGGAAAAGAGAGCCTGTCCCAGCCATAGTGAGTGGCCCCGAGCGGTTGGTGGCGGAACCGCAGGAGAAAGCTGATTTGTTCGGGGAATACTTCAGTAGAGTACATGAAATAGAACCGGATACAACGGCCGACCATGTTAGGATTTCAAACGTGGCTGGAAACATCAAGAACACGCCTCCAATGAGAATGATACCCTCAGAACTTCAGAAAGTTCTAACCAACTACGAAGAAGTTCTGAGGGTCATTAAGAGCCTGCCGCGCAATAAAGCGCCAGGCCTGGATAAACTGGACGCCATTCTTCTCAAGAACCTGCCGAGAAAATCGGTGGTCCAATTAATCTACATTATAAATGCTATCATAAAGTGGCAACGCTACCCAGATTGTCTAAAGAAAGCCGAAGTCATTCCGCTTCTGAAGCCCGGAAAGGGGAAACATAATATAGATAGCTACAGGCCCATCTCGCTTCTCAGTGTAGTGGCCAAAGTGGTCGACAAGGTCCTCTTGAATCGTGTGGTGGAATTCGAGGAGGAGCGGAGAGTTATCCCGGACGAGCAATTCGGGTTCAGGAGAGGTCATTCAACGACCTCGCAAGTTGCCCGAGTTGTTCACGGGGTAAAGGAAGCCTTCCACAGAGACCGCAACACGGTTATGGTCTTGCTGGATACGCAAAAAGCTTTTGATACCGTCTGGACAGGGGGGTTGATTACTAAAATGTCGGAGGCACGCATGCCTTTCTACCTCATTAAAATTCTTGAATCATACCTAACTGGGCGGACTTTCAGAGTTAATGTGAACGGAACTAGCTCGCCATCGGTGCGGGGGTCCCACAGGGGTCTTCGCTATCACCGATCTTGTATTCGTTGTATACACACGACTTTCCGACCTTCGCTCAAACGAGCACGGCTATGTTCGCGGATGACACCGCGATCTATGCTCACTCGTTTCATAGCGAAGTGGCTGCCAGGCAGCTCCAGATTCATCTGGATCGGTTGGTTATACCGTATATGGGGAAGAACAAGATCAAGTTGAATCCTAATAAGACGGAGGTCATTAATTTCACAAGGAAACGAACCAACGTGAAGATCCTTGGGAAATTAAAGATTGAAAACAACAGAGTGATTGAGAAGCCCTCAGTGAGATACCTGGGAGTGCAATTGGACACGCGTATGAATCTGCACAAACATATAGCGCTGGCATTGCAGAGGGGGGGAGCCGCAATTAAGCGAACTTACCCCCTCATTGCACGCAATTCCAGCCTATCGCTAGATAATAAAACACGAATTTATAAACAAATAATTAGACCGGCGATGATATACGCCTGTCCAATATTCTGCAGTCTGTCAAAAACTCAAATATTGAGACTTGAGAGACTGCAGAACAAAGCACTTCGTATAGCTACAAATAGTAGTAGGTATATCCGGTTGGATGATCTTCGCGGGCTGGCTAAAGTTGAAAAACTTTCAGACCATATTGCCAGAATCTCTGATAAATTCTTTAGATACCATATCTCTGGAAGTCCGCTCACGGCGGAAATGACCAACGTCAGGGCCAACCAGAGACGAAAGCATGGGGTAATCTTCGAAGCCCTAAACCTCTATAATGAGATATAGGAGCCGGAACAAACTACAAGGAAATATTGTAAATCATAAGATAACAAGGCAGTGAGAACGAAATTATTAGAACTGGGTTTTTTGTAATTTTTCCCAGAGTCAACGAAGTGTACGAATATAAGAAAGAACACAGCAACTTAGAAATACCGTATTAAGAAAAATAGCAAAAGGCGCATAAGCTCTAAGCAGGAGGCGCCTGCAACGACGATTAGTCAAAAAGAAGCGAACTAGTATGTTCTTGAAGAATTGCTCGCCTGCCAACAGCAGCAGGGGCTGTCTCTTCGCCCCCCAGGGAGGGCAAGAAAACAGTCAATTATTCCCCCAACTAAGAGCTCAAATCCCTTGACATGAATCATGACTTCGAAGCTTGAAGGACTTGAAACTGAAAACATTTGTCAGAAATATTTTGCCTACCACCTGGTAGGTATAATTTTCCTATAATTTCAGTTGGGCTTCCACCACAGTTTCGTCTTCAACGCGAAATTATAATATTGACAGCTCCCAAACGCATTACCACCAAATGAAATAAATCATCGAAACATTCGTTTCCCTTCGCATTCACCGCATTTGTCATCCGTTCCGAATGCCGCGTTTCAATTTCCGTATTCAGGCTTCGCAATCGCGTCCGGAAAACTCCCCGGATTCCGGAAAACTCTCCCTCGAGAGCGAATCGTCGTTAACCCCCTCTGAGACCCCTCAAATCCGCCTCTGTCGGCATCAGAATGCAAATTTGCTTCTATATATTACGTCACCGCCTAACCGGTCGGTCATTCCCTCCGCGTTGCAGGCCGATTTCGTATGCAAGAAGAAGGCCCCCAAAGGCCGTATGCGCTTTACCGGTTCATGCTGTTTGTCGTCTCCTTTCTTCTTCTCTCATCGGCAGAGTCGAACTTCCGGTCAGGTTGTTTTTTAATTTTTTCATTCGGTGGGTCTCTAATCTCAACTTACTTGAACTCGGGAGAATTTGTGCTGTTACAATAAAACATAAAAACTTTTTAACAATTAAACCGACGAAAAAATCAACTGAAAAGCAAAAAATAAAATAAAACTTCTTAGTCTTGATGATAATTGAGCTCCTAAACTAATGTGAGCAACTATTGAATCGGCGCCAAACAAACAATTATCGAAGATCATTTTATGCTTTACCGAATTTAATTGCTAGTTTGTTTGGCGCCGACTCAAAATTAGTTACTCACATAAGTTTAGGAGCTCAATTATCATCAAGACTAAAAAGGTTTATTTTATTTTTTGCTTTTCTGTTGATTTTTCCGTCGGTTTAATTTTTTGTTAAAAAGTTTTTATTTTTCAATTTTTTGTGGCTGAAATCTACCAATTACTACCTACTTGATTTTTGATTACTTCCAAAATACTTACCTAGCTTACTTCGACTATTAACTGTTAAATAATATGATTATCTACTTTAACTATTTATGGTTATATAATATAAATTATTTTTGAAAGTTCTGGTTAGTTGATTTTATTACTTTGTATAAAATTCCACCCTTTCATAGAAATGTAATTATTGTGACGGATGTAGGAGAATCTGTCGATGTGAACTACATACAGTGCTCGTCTAAAGTCCGTTCCCCCTCTACACATTTTTGAATCACCTGGTATATCGCAACGAAATTTGGAAGGCTTAAATAGGAGATAAAACCCTACTTTTTCATGAAAAAATCACAGCTAAAAGTTTTAAAATGGCGGCTGAGCACCATCTTCAATAATTTTTTTAAATACAAAACTATTTTTTTTACAATCACCTTAAATGAGACACGAGAAGAAGCTTTAGAAGTTAAAGCTTCTTCTCGTGTCTCATTTAAGGTGATGGTTAAAAAAAATAGGCGAAAAACATGAAGTCTAGTTCGGTTTGAAAGACATAATCTGAAAGATGATAGTAATGGAGAATAACATGGAAAATAAAGTCTAGTTAATGTTTTTATAAGAACTAATTTGCTTTTCAAGGAGACAGAAAAAGTATTTTATAAATTTTAATTAACTTCAAAAATATATTACAACCAAACTTCATCAACAAAATCTCCAAAAGGTTTTCCTATGAAAATCCAGCTAATCAAAAAAATTCATTTCTCGAAACTCGTTGAGGAAATAAAATATAAGGTATAAGAAAAAACTACAATCAGATAAGATAACAAAAGAAACAAACCTCTTTAAAACGAATAATCTAAACCAAAATTCTTTAATATAAGAGCATATACTCCGTTGTGCCAAAGTAGTTTATTCACGCGCTGTAAAAATTTGTCTCATAGAAATTACAATCCTGTGAAATTTGACCCGAGGGTCACATCCATATACTGAATAAAAAAATATTTCTCGCCCAAACTCTTGTACTTTATTGAGGCTAGAAGAAGCTGAACCTTTCTATGACTTGTTCAAATGTCCAACCTCGTATTCTAATGAAATCTCTGCACTATGGTTATTTCTTGGGTTACTAGAAGCGTCGCAACTAACCGAGTCTGCAACAATGTTTCCTTCTATAACAGGCTGCATTCTCGTTTAACATCACTATTGTCACTCGACGCTCGCCGAAATTTCCGTGTTTAATATAATATAAACTCTAGCTTCCGAAAAAGTCACTCAAAACAACATTTCGACACATTTATTTCCGACGGTTCAAAAGTTTCTCGCGCCCAAATAATCCTGTGAAATTTGACCCGATGGTCACATCCATATATAGAATAAAAAATTTGTTTCTCGACCGAACTCTTGTACTTTATTGTGGCTAGAAGATGCTGAACCTTTCATGACTTGTTCAAATGTTCAACCTAGTATTCTAATGAAAGCTTTGCACTATGGTTATTTCATGGGTTACTAGAAGCGTCGCAACGCACCGAGTCTGCAACAATTTTTCCTTCTATAACAGGCTGCATTCTCGCATAACATCACTATTGTCACTCTAGCTTCGTAAAAAGTCACTCAAAACTAAATTTCGACACATTTATTTTCGACGATTCAAAAGTGTCTCGCGCCGGGCCATTATAAATTATACCTTTGACCCATTGGGTAAGATGTCTTGATATCCCAAAATGTCGACTTCCAATTCTTCCATATTTTTGCCCATGTTGTAAATGACGTAAAGTTTACCCATAATGTTTGTTGGGTAATGATGGTGGAGTCCCCTGTTCCGCACCCCCTCATCTAATAAAAAAATTCGAATTCGAAATTTTAACTGAACTCAATCGAACACTTCTTGCAATGCTTAAGAACACTGAAATGAAAAGTATGTGTCTTTGGTTTTCACTGGCGCTCAAACCAATGGTTTGATTTTTTCAACCTCAGCGGATTTTTACTATCGAAATTAAGGATACTGCACTTGAAAAATCTATTTTATTAATATGTTTCACAGAAAAAATAGTTCGTACACCGTTTCCGCCCCACTTGATGCTTAGACCAATCAATAGAGCAGAAAATGGCTGATTCTGTGAAGAAAATAGTACCAGGAAACCCACTGTGCCATCATACGAAAGATGATCCTACTCGCAACTATCATTACTTAATTTGTTATAAACATTAAAGAGCGAAAAATCGTGTTTGTTTTTAGTTTTCCGCTTGTAAAACATGAACATATGTCGATGGACGAATTGTAGAAAATCAAAATGCGAAAAAATGAGCCCTAGCCGGAAAAATCAGCTTCCATTGAAAGCATCGAGATTTCTTCAATAGTTTTCATGTTACAAGCGAAAAACGAAAAAACATACACAATTTTTTGCTCTTAAATGTTTATAACAAATTAAGCAATGACTATGACTACGGATCGTCTTTTGTATGATGACACAGTCGGTTTCCACGAAAAAATCTCTAATGGGCCTAGGTGTAAATTCTTCCAAGAGATATTAGAACATTTCCTACGGTGACAATTTTTGTAGATACATACCTGGTGTTTCTCAGGACGATTAATATGTAGGTGAGAAACGGATCGTGTGGAATTTCTATCGGATGCAAATGGTATACATGGCGTGGCGAACATAGAAAATGTGGCGTTCGTGAAAAATTCAGGAGTTCGTGAGGAATATCTGAATGATAGGAATAAATAACACGACAGTTGAAGGACTAAAGCCAGACTGCTGCAAAAAAAAAACTCGAAACTTGATACTAGGGCGTTGCCTGAACTTTATATTTTAGGTCATTTATATTTAGTCCATCGAGATGAATGATCTTTCTACTTCTCCTTTTCAGGGCAAAAGTGGAAGCCAATTATTTCTCCGGAATCAATAAAACAGCTATTTTAATAGCATTACAAAACAGTTAAAAATACGCCACAGACGTCATCACTTTTTGTATTTTTTTTGGTATGCAAGTATTTAAAAAAACGACTTCTATAGAAATCCGGGGGATTTGTTGGCTTGATAGAGCGAGGTAGCACTCTTAACAGACTTTTTTCTCAAAAACGAAACAGTTCCGATAACAAAAAAAAAAAAACGTGTGCGGTCGGGGGACCCCCGCCAAGAACGAAGTTCCTTTACTCCTTTTTGCATCCTCCATATCACTCCCCATATTTTGATGTGTTGGACACACCATTTTCTCTGCATTATTTTTTCACTTTGAAAATGTCTGGATTTTTCTTCACTTTCGTCGTTGTTTGGAAAGTGTGGTGAACAAAATGTTTCTTCCGGACAGAGGAATGTAATCTTTGAGTTTTTTGAGAATTTCGGCTTCACTTGAGGGAAAATGATACACTATATCGCATGTTTTTCGGAGTTCCTCGGCTTCTAGTACCGAACAGCTGGCGATTTAGCTGTTTTCCGATGTGAGTTTTGCCAACACACTGTTTTTATCAGTTTCGGTGGTTTGGTGAAATAATGTCTTTTTCACGATTTTTGTCACTGGGTGATCCATTGTGGCTTTTTGTTTTCAATTTATCCACGCTTTTGTTGCGATCTGCATTTCTATCGCTGGATTCTTCCATTGGGGTCATTTATTGAACTTTTCCAGCAATTCAGCTGTGGTTGTTTGTTTCACTTTTTATAAGCGAAATTGTTTTCACTTTCGTGGGTTTTGAAATCCTAACCTCGCTTTTTCACTCTAGCAAATCAATACGGTCGAAATTCCCGTACTCGGCAGTTATTAAGGGTCACAATGGCCTGTAGTTTTCCAATTGCCAGATATCGCGTTAAAAACACTATTTTTACCCGTTATAGGCATTTAGATCACTTTCAGCATACTGTTTTATTGTTTTTGAGTTTATAATTCACTTTTTCAACACTTTGGGGTTTATACAGCACTTTAAACTACTGAATTTCACGAAATTCGCGGAGCACATTGAAGCTCTACCAAATACAAAATGACAATTAAATAATTCATTGCCTTGTTTTCTGTTAGACATTCACAAAAAATAACTTCATTTTAATCGTGGATTTTTCAATTGACAGAAAAAAATTTCTATCAATATTCAATTGAAAATGTTTTTTTTCAACATGAATACCCCACAAGAGGTTATCTTGACGATGGAAGATAGTGACTAAGGTTTATCTTTCAGTCGCAGATGATTCCACATCTGATTTTATGAACATCCTGTTTATATTTTCAACAAATCAATCTATCATACCCCATGACAGGTTTTAATGTCAGAAAACACTAATTTCAAAGTGTCTCTCCAAAAGAAATGATTCTAACTTTTTCCATCTTTGCAAAGTGAGATTGCTTCTTGAAAATGTGTTTCCCATTTCTTCCGGTCTTCCTGATGATCGTGGAAGCGTGAAATAGATTTTCGTCTATAAAAATGTATTGAAGACCTAGTGAATGCGATGTCTCTCCTGCGTCAATGTTACGAATGATTTCTGGTGAGTACTCTTTTTTGGAAAACATTCTTCTTTGCCTCATTCATCTTTATGAGTTCTTAATTAAGACTGGAATAGAAAATCAAATAACTAACTGAATGAAAATGCAAATTTTCAATTTCAGATTTTTTCTTTTGAGTTAGGGCCTTTTCAGAATATCTATCAGATGTAGTTCAATGTCCAGCGTGGCATTTAGCCGGGGAAGTAGTTGTTTTCTGTAAGACATTCACAAAAAATAACTTCATTTTAATCGTGGATTTTTCAATTCACAGAAAAAATTTTCTATCAATATTCAATTGAGAATGTTTTTATTTTTCAACATGAATACCCCACAAGAGGTTATCTTGACCATGGAAGATAGTGACTAAGGTTTATCTTTCAGTCGCAGAGGATTCCACATCTGATTTTATGAACATCCTGTTTATATTTTCAACAAATCAACCTACGAATGTGTTCTGTAAATTCACAATCAAAACAAATCAGTTAGCTAAAAAATTTTGATTTATTTTTGAATAACACTTTTATTTAACCCCAACAATTATTTCATCAAGTGTTCTATGTGGCCCCCTCCTAAATCTTGACAATGAAGTGCCCTATTATAAACAGCTTCTTTCATTGATGAAAGTCAGTTATCTATTTCTTCTCATGTATCTATTATTCTGCGTTCCAACTCATCTATTGTTTGGCATTCAGTGGCGTAGATTTTTGACTTCAGATACCCCCAAAGGAAAAAATCTAGAGGTGTAAGATCCGGAGATCTTGGTGGTCATTCTGTACTTCCCCTGCGACCTATCCATCGCCCAGGAAAGTTTGTATCGAGGAACTATCTAGCCATGCGATCGAAATGGGGAGGTGCCCCATCCTGCTGAAATATGATTTCACGATTTTCAAACTCTTCCTGATTGTTTAAAACAATTTGTCTTATTCGAGGTTCAATGTCGGTTTCTAAAAGATTTCTGTAAAGAACTCCTGTAAGATTGCCTCTGATGAAAATCGGTCCAACAACGCGATTGTCCAAAATCCCCGCTCAAACATTCACCTTTTTAGGAAACTGGGTATGTCCCTCTCTAAAAATATGCGGATTAGTATCGCTCCAGTATCGTACATTCTGTTTGTTGACTTTTCCATTGAAAAAAACGTGCATTCGTCTGCGAAACATACACGTTTTAGGAAGCCCCGTTCTCCTTCAATTGTTCTTGTTAACCACTCACAAAATTCAACCCTCCGGCCCGGATCATCCTCCGTGAGAGCATGCAGGATTTTCATTTTATAGGGATGAAACTTTTCTTTTTTTAGGACTCTTTGGACACTTTTTGAACTTACTCCACAGGATTCAGCAACTGCAGACGTCGTCTGAGTAGGATTGATTACCATTTCAGCAACAATTTCTACCTTTTTCCTTTTCAAAGAGGCGGTCTTCCTGATCTTGGAGCATCTCTCAGCGTACCAGTTGCTTATTTAAAAGTTTTCGCAAAGATGACCTCGAAATATGATTCTCGGGAAATCTATCTTTAAACATACGGACTGCTAGATGATAATTTCGTCCAGATTCTCCAAATATCAAAACTGTTTCAAATTTATCGTCTAAACTACGAGCCATGATCACACTTTTCATAAAAGGATTTTGGCGCTCAACGGAGTATTTGACAGTTAGGAGTTTAGTTCGACAGTAAACAAGATGTTACCGCGACAATGATTTTTTCCAATGCAAACTTGATTGAAAGCAACATTAGTGTTTTTGGTTGGGTTTGAAATCACCAAAATGTCACTTTTCAAACGTTAATATTTCGAAAAGTAGAGAAAAGTGTTGAGAATTATGAGCAGATTTCGAAAATGGAATGATATACGCGGTGTTCTATATAAAAAAATTATTGAAGATGGCGCTCAGCCGTCTTTTAAAATTCTTAGCTGTGATTTTTTCTTGAAAATGTAGGTTTTTATCTCCTATTCAAGCCCTCCAAATTTAGTTGCGATATACCAGGTGGTTCAAAAATTAGTAGGGGGGAACGGACTTTAGACGAGCACTGTATAATAGAAAGAGACACAGAGAGAGAGAGAGAGAGAGAGAGAGAGAGATAAAGAGAGAGAGATAAAGAGAAAGAGAAAGCATAACGCTTTTTTCTTACGTTACATTTTCTACCAGTCAACACCTACCGCAAGCCGGACATTCCAATAGATCAAATTCCTTTCATATCTGTACTGTGGTTAGGTACAAGTTTGTAAAAGATTTCATTGAAACTTCTGAGGGTTGGTAATACAACTCTATTCCATGGAAATATTTGTCGGGGAATAGAGAGAGCAAATCAGATCAGTTTAATAGCGTTAAATGTCTTCTAGCTGTTTTATACTGATAAATGCATACTAGATTCGCGATTGTTTCGCGATAAAACCGCAGTAGCTCATGTCAAAATTGTCAAATGTCAACGCATTCAATTCCTATATAGGAAACAGGAAATGCAGAATTGATTGATTAAGGGATTCCGAGCTCACTATTAAACTAATAATAATACACTATTTTCAAGTAAGGCGATGAATAATTAAATTCCGTTATTTTCAGAATATCAAGAAAAGTTCTCGTGGAGTAGTGGTTAGCTTATCAGTCTATCACGCAAAAGGCTCAAGATCGATTCACGGAAAAAAATTATCGGTTCCAGATATAAAAATACAAAAATATTTCATAGTGAAAAATTTAGATATATTTTAAGTTTTTGGGTGAGAAACGGTAATTATTCGGACACGATTCCTTTGATTTTGAAACACTGATGATGCAATGCTGAATCGATATACCTGTTTCCACTCATTCTTGGTGACCGATGATGCAATTGACCCCGTGCCCCCTAACACATTTGCCCCCTCACCTTGATATGCGTACGTATTTTGTGGACAGCCCCCATGAAATTGTTTTGTGGGCAATCGGCAACTCTGTTACGGCTCGTCAAGATAGTCGTTCCCATCATTCTTTGTCTTGGTATACCAATTTCCCGGTCTGATGCATCTGCCCTCTTCAACACATTCTGTACGGCACCTTACTTTAAATCTATCATCCACTTGAAAGATTGAGAACAATGGGACGAAACCGTTTTGAATGATATCACCGATACTACTTTTTGAAATGAAAGACATTGTGATTGCTTGATAGATGGCGCGGAGGGGCATATTGACTTGAAAATTTCAGATAGCATGGGGGGTCAAGTGGAACATCGTTGAAAAAATAACTCAATTCTCTTTTCAACCATCTAGTTTTTTTGAATTTCGTCTATACGTCTTTTCACAATATGCATTTGAAATGTCAAGTATAACAAAAAAAAATGACAAAATTCAAAAAAATAAGATGGTTGAAAAGAGAATTGAATTATCTTTTCAACGATACTCCATGCTATTTGAAATTTTTAAGCCGATGTCCCCCCCGCGCCATTTATCGAGCAATCATGATGTCTTCTTTTTCAAAGAGTAGTATATCGGTGATCATTCAAAATAGTTTTGGTCCCGTTATTTTACGTCGAACCGTTCAAAAGTTAACAGGGGGGTACTATAAAAAGCCGCACTCGCTATTGTAATTCCGTAGAATTGAATTACCTTTTCAACGATGTGGAACTCGACCTCTATGCCTTTCGAAATTTTCAAGTTGATGTGCCCCCAGCGCGCTCCGTCGAGTAATTGTAATGTATCTTCTCTCAAAAAGTAGGACCGGTAATAAAAGCCATTCAAAAATTATCGTAAGTAATGGCACAAGTGCATCAAAATTACCGATGATTTTGCATGACAGCGTGTTGTCAAAAAACTGCATGAGTTCATTTTCATTTTTGGAGAAAGAGCCCGACACCGAAGGTGGAGGGCTCAGAAATCAGAAATACGTTTGTTTTAATATTTTTCATTTATATATTATGAAAGTATACGTAAAAATATAATGAAACTATTTATTCAAGGTTAAACTAAATCAAAAGTTGCAGGAACTGCAGGGAAATACAGAATTATTATACGTATTCTGGTTAGACAATGCAGATATCGGTGCATTAACGGCTGAAGAGGATGTTTGAGAATGCTGTGCCTGTGGTAGGTACGTCATTGCCACGCATTTTTTTGACTATTTTTTTCATGGTGATCTTCATCCATTTGAAGATATGGCGTTATTGATTTTGAATTTGAATGGCCCGTGATTTTTATAAGTTGCTGCTCGCCCACCCCCTTTTTTGCGAGATTGGAGACGGCCGTAGCTCGTAACGAATGGGTAGTAAGCTTGATATTCTCTGTATTTAAACCAGAACAGTCCATTTGCTTACTGTATTTCGTCCTGCAGGATTATCTTTATACCATTTTCTGTTCAACTTCCAAGCGGGATTTACAGTGAGAAACAGTCGTTTTGTTTTTATTCCAACTCGCTTTTCTAGGAATTTTTTGTACAGTCGAATTGGACACAAATCCGGATTGATTTGATTGTTTATTAGCCATTTCAATGAAGCGCATGGTTTTTCCCCTCCTTGCGTCGTCTTAGTAAACACAGGATCGTAAATAATCTTTGCTGTTTTTTCACCTTCGTTATTTTCTTCTTTAAAGTACGAAATTAAGCACTTGTGGCCTTCTCCACCACGCCAAGCTAATTCAAAAGCAAAAACAAAAAATAGCTTCTTCTGCAAACCATCTGGGGTGTTTTCGTCACAACCACGAACTATATTTTGGAATTCATCGTACTTCAGAAAAACTGCACTTTTTTTTCTTCTCTGGATCTGTTTGTAGTTGTTTTCTCTTGGCATTTTTCGCATCTCTGGCTCCTCTGAACTCAATATTAGTAAAAGGGTTAAAATTGATGTTGTATTCGGTGAAATATTTTTCCATCAGTAATTTTGCGGTTACGTTCCAAATCGTTTTAACAGTAAATTCTTTGTACTCATCGCCATTCTGCTTACGCATATTTAATGCCCAGTCCGTTAATATTTTTGCCAGAACATTAATTTGTGTTTTTTCATCCAAAGTTTTTCTCAGCACAGAAGCTCATAAACTGACGCCACACGTATTTTCTGATCTGTTTTGTGTTATTTGGTTCGTTTTCCAACACATTTTCTTCAATTGCTTGTAATGAAGCCCGACCGAAACGAGACATTTTTAATAAATAATATTTTTGACATTACTTGTCAAACTGACGTCACTTATAAATTGTCGCTGTATTATCAAAGTGTACAATGGAATTGTCATAGATATGAACTGTGCAATTATCGGTCTACAGTGCAATTATCGCAGGGCTCTTTCGCTTTCTACAATGCTATTCTGAAAAAAACGTGTTTTTTAAAAAACTGCACGAGTTTATTTTTTCCGTTGTTTCAAAGCATAGGAGGGCAATTTTTCGAAACAACGGAAAAAATAACCGAGTGCAATTTTTTCAAAAAAACACGTTTTTTTCAGAATTATTTGGTTAATTTTTAAAGCACGAATGGTATTCGGGAGAAAATTTCAAGAATACAAAAAGATTCATATTATTTATTGTTATAGTTGATACTACAATTATTGTAAGTAATATTTCCATAGTGCAGTTGAATTGTCACCTAGCGCGCTGAATTACAGCGATTATCCACATAGTAGGTGGATTACCGCTGTAATTCAGCGATAATTCCACACCTCTTATGGACATTTTAACACATTAGTGAAATTTTCGCTGTAATTTTGCGATAATTGCACTCCATTTACATGGGATTTTTGACAGGATGGAAATATTCGAGGTAAGGGTACCATTCAGATCCGCACTTATACTTGACATTTCAAACGCATATTGTGAAAAAATGTTTTAAGAAAATTCGAAAAAAATAATGGTTGAAAAAAGAATTGAATTATCTGTTCAACGATGTGCCACTTGACCCCCATGCTATAAATTTTTTAAGTTGATGTGCCCCCCTGCGCCATCTATCGAGCAATCTCTCTTCAATTTCAAAAAGTAGTATCGGTGATATCATTCAAAACGGTTTTTGTCCCATTCTTCTATGTCCAACCGTTCGAAAGTTAACAGGGGGGGGGCTATAAAAAGCCGCACTATAAAAATTTTATGTATATTATATTTCACAGAAAATATTAATTTTGGTATCTGTTGAAGAAATTTTTCCTCATACCATACTATTCAAACTTGTTTGGGGTAGCAATAAGCAGTACTGTAAATCAAATCAAATATGCTTTATTATCGAAGAACATAATTCTTATTGAGAAAGCCAGTGTAAATATAAAAACTTATATGTACGTATACTTATAAATACACATACATTAGTAAAACAAAACAAAAGGCGGCATAAGCATTTACAGTCACAATTAAATTGATGAAATTAGTAACACAATAAAAACATGTATATAATATAGTTGTAGGAGTACACACCGTCACACAATTGTAAATTTAGAATTTGATACAAATTACATAAAACATTACTTTTTTTTGAGCTATGGATGATCACAGTAAAATTCCCCTAAATTATAGTACGCTTTAGTGGCAAGCATACTTTCCAGGCCTTTCCTGAATTGTTTGTCATCATATACATTTTTGATATTTGCTGGTAGGTGATTACATATCTTCAAATTTTCATATATTATAGAATTTTTTATGAGTGATGTTCTTGGAATAGGTAATCTCAGATGAAAACCATTTCGTTTGTTGTGTCTATTAACATTCACTGTATTTTTATATTTTTCATGGACTAAACAAGCAGTCTCCAGTAAAAAAAGACAAATAACTGTCAGTATTTGTTGATTTTTGAATTGTAATCTACAGTGATCTCTCGGTTTTGCTCTTTTTTGTAGAACAAAGACTGCATTTAACAGCTGAGAGCTACAGAATCCCCAGAATGCGAAACCATATCTTATATGGGACTCAACGAGTGCCGAATATGTTATTTTTGCTAAATCTTGACCTAGTTCATGAAATACCACTCGAACCGCAAAACAGCCTGATGCAATTTTTTTGTTCAGATTTGATATGTGGTCCATGTATTTCAATTTATGATCGATTAGTAATCCTAGATATTTACTGCATTCACTATTTATTATTGCTGGTTACCCAGGGTCAGGTCATCAAAGCCAAATCTGAACGATAGTATTTTGGTTTTAGATATATTAAAGCACATAAAGTTGGCATCACACCATTGCTTTACATTATCGACGTCAAGGGAAATATTATTTTTCAAAGTGTCTGTATCCTTCCCACTCCACAACAACGTAGTGTCGTCGGCAAAAATAGTAACATTTCCATGAATATTTATAGTGGATAAATCATTTATGTAACGCAAAAACAAAACTGGGCCCAAAACCGAACCTTGAGGTACTCCATGGATTATGCTGCCAATCTCCGAGTATTTCCCATCGCTGCGTACAATTTGATAACGTCCTGACAACTATGAATCGAACCAATCCCAAGCTATTCCTCTGAAACCATACTTGTTCATTTTTTTCAAAAGCAGTTCATGATTGACGCAGTCAAATGCTTTTGAAAAATCACAAAAGACTGCTGCTGCTACATCCTCAGTATTAAGCTTCAAATAAAGATTTTCTTAAAATGTGAAAAAAGCATCATTTGTATTTTTAGAGTTCTGAAAGCCGAATTGGCATGGTGACAAAATATTATGTTTGCTTGGAAAGTTGCAGATTTGTTTTTACACTAATTTTTTAATTACTTTTGATAGTGTGGATAAAAGATAAATTGGGCGAAAGTTTGCCGGATTTGATGGGTGTCATCCTTTAAATAAAGGAATATTTATTGCCTCTGCAAGAGCCTCATCTGAGAGATTTATTAGTATATTTAGTGATATTTCATCCTCACCACACGATTTTTTTTTTGATTTCTTTAAACGTATCATGTAAATCATGCCGATTTATCGGTAGAAAGCAAAATGTCTCCGGATTTCCTCAAGGAGGTTCGAAATTTCAAATAACAAACAACAGAACTATGCATTTATTAATTAATTCATTATTTTTCTTGTAGGTTTTTCCATTATTCTTGGTAAATTAGATCCCAAGAAAAGTTTTTCAACTATATCCTCATAGGCCAGTGCTGTATTTTTGTATGTCTTGATATTTCTCGATACATTTATGTTCAGGATGATGAGATTATGAGAAAAATGTCGTTAACTGAACGAGCGAAAAAGGCCCTTCCAGCTTCTCTCATAAAACTGCGGCGGGAAAGAGAATAATAACTATAAGTGATGCATCGCACCCAGCTCAGCGAACATGTGCACGGACGAGACAATTCAGTTGCCTTGAATTTAAAAAAAATCAACTAGCACTGTTTTTTTTTGGCGAAAGTAGTCCACTTTTTTCTCAAAGTGGAGATTGTAGAATATGGGAAGGAAAAGAGAGTTAACTCAAAGTCGTTCTCCACGAAATAAAAACAGCATGGCTACTGGAAAAATGTATGCATTTCGGATATGGAGATCCCCATCTTCAGCAGAATTACAAAAATCTAAAATAATGATTATGGTACAGGTTATGGAACAAAATGGAAGTTACCTTACTTACAATTGTTATGGTAGAAAAAACATTTTTGGAAATGAAACATGGGTGTGGTCTCAGCTTAGACCTTACTATGAACACCCCATTTGGGAAGTTTTCTCTTCCTTATTAATGAGGTTTTTGTTTGCCACATTTTTAGAATGCTGAAGGAACTTGGTGAAACGTGTGAAGAGAGAATCTCACAAAATGGAAAAATTGACAAATCGTTCATTTAGTATGGGACATCTGGCGGATGTTTAGTAAACTAAACAGTTTTAAACAATGAAATCTATGCGTGTTAACCTAACCTTACGAAGTATAGCGATTGGTTAGTAAATGTCACTGTACCATGGTGGTGGTTTCTAACAGTGACAGAGATGTGATAGATGGTGAGAGTAAGAAAGAATGTTTTGTTTTTGTTAATGTTTGAGTGTCCGGATTCTAACAGGTGATTGGCAAAAGCAGACTGGGTATTACAGATGTCTGTGTGGCGATATTTATTAAAGAGATTTGTATGTTCTTTAAGTCTATCAACAAATTTTCGACCAGTTTGTCCCACATATACAACTGAGCATTCTGGGCATTTAAGTTTATAGACCCCTGATTTATCCAGTCTATCCCGTTTATCTTTGGAGTTACATAAATATTTATTTAAGTTATTCAAGGTTTTGTAGCCTATTTGTAAATTGTCATCTAATAAATATTGACCTATGCAGGTGTACGATGGGCCTAGGTAGGGGAGAGAACGAAAAACTTTTTTGGGGGTTTCAGTTGACAATAGTGGTCTGTTGAGGTATTTATAAAGATGTTGATTGAAGATTTTTTTGATTATATGTTGGGGGTAACCATTATTGGAGGCTATCTGTCTAATAATGTTCATCTCTTTTTTTATCAAAATTATTTGTTGAGAGAGGTATGTTCAACAATCTGTGGATAAGGTTGTGAAAGGACGCAAGTTTTTGGTTGTGTGGATGGTTAGATGAAAATGGGATAATTATGTCAGTGGCTGTCGGTTTTTTGTAGATATTGAAATCAAATTGGTTCCCTTTTTTATGAGTAGAAGATCTAAGAAGGGTAAGGAGTTGTTTTCTTCTAATTCAAAAGTGAAGTTGATGGACTTATGTAGACTATTTATGTATTTAGCAAATTCATGTAGTTTGGAAAGCGGACCGTCAAAGAGAACAATGCAGTCATCAACGTAGTGGTACCAGAACGTTATATGGTTTTTGAATTCTGCGCAATCAAATATCTTTTTTTCTAAATTGAACATGAAAACTTCTGCAAGAAAGGGAGATAGGTTCGAACCCAAATGTTGTTCATAAAATTTTTCGTTAAATTGAAAAAAGTTTTGTTTCAATACCACACCACTGTGTTTTGGAAAAATCAAATTACCCGTGTGACCAAAAACTGAAAATTATTGATCATGCATGTCTTTTTGATTTTTTTCAAACGATGCATTACTGACAAGTTTCGCTGTATACTTTCTAGAGCGCTATTTTTTACCCTTACGAACACACATGCATATAGAATAGGAGTTATCGATGGATATTATGGAAGTGGAAAAGGTAAAGCAATGCATAAAACGCTGTAAGGTTTTCCTAATTTGTCAATAGATAATCAATAATTTCAATGTTCAGGAGAAAAGAAAAACTCAAAGAATAAAAAGGGATTTATATACCCTAAAAAATACAATTCAGGCACATATTCGAAAGATGCCTCTTTGAAATCTTTTGTAATGCATCCATTTAGATTTAATTCTCCCTATCTTGTATGGAATATGCCAACCGTCTGCTTCCGAATCGAATTGATAAAAATACGCCCGGGATCTTAGACGATAAATCGTATTGCGTTTGAGTGCATTGTGTTCTTGTCGTTCGTCAAATTCTACCTGTTGCTTGCTGCCTGTCGACGGGAGTGTATTATCTAGACTCCGGAAATAAGCTACCGAAACTGGATCACTCCCTACTTTTGTATGGGAGAGCTCCAGACGGTTGGATTGGGGGGCATAGACGTACTTATCGGGATCCGCGTAATATTTGTAGGTTTCATTTTGTTACGATGATATTTATGAAAATATGAATGAACTAACAGGATTTTTAAAAACGAGTTTTTCAGATGACACTCGACATTATTCGAC
The DNA here is from genome assembly GCA_018342105.1 of Gonioctena quinquepunctata. Lineage (NCBI taxonomy): Eukaryota > Metazoa > Arthropoda > Insecta > Coleoptera > Chrysomelidae > Gonioctena > Gonioctena quinquepunctata. The sequence goes on from JAFIRS010000838.1 coordinate 51,355, forward strand.
GATGTAGGCCGGTAGTAGGCACCCCTTTACAAGGGCGTATTCAGCTATTCTGCCTCCATTTTTTTCGGATATCTCTAGGAAACTTGAAAACTTTACCAGACTAGTTTATCCATATACTTATTCATTAACAAAAATTATAACTTTTATTATCAAAATGGAAGAACTTTAATGGACATAGTTTCGGTTAGAAGGCCCTGTATTTCAGGGCAACAACCAATTATATATATTTTTTCCACTTTTCTTGAAAATGGCTCCAAAATGGGAGCCGAAACGTCGATATATATAGATATATATATATATATATATATATATATATATATATAAAATGCCAATTTTTTAAGCTGGTGCAGAAAGTTTTAAGGAGGAAGTATTTTTGGGGTAATTTTCTGATCTCAGTACAAATATAAAATGATAATAGGTTTTGAAATCAACTTCTGTGGCCGAAAGTTACTTTACTGGAGTAGTCCGATGTACAGAAAAATATATGTGTTATAAAATTTCTACTATCAGTACTATTAGTACCATCTTTGTCATGTATAAATGAAAATGGTCAGCATCATCTGAGTCCTCTGAATCTGCTTTTTGATTGGGATTAGTTGAAATAAAAAAATAATTTTAATTGTTTTTGGATTTTATTTTATACTAAGTCGTAGAAAAAAAATCTTTTTCTACGGCCGTTCGTTATTATCCAATTTCCCGCATGCATTTCAGTTTTGAAAGTGTCACTTTCCGCACTTGTTAGGAAAATAACTATTTAACTAACTCATACCGAAAGTCTTTTTCCCGCACTCGATTTCTTGTGTGCAGGAAATTATATCTTCCTGTACTAGTACGTTTCATAGCTCTCGGAAATGGACCCTTTTTGGGCTTTCTTCTTATCACTTTTGTTTTATAATAATACAACTTTAATATCACTGAGTACTTGATAGTTCATAAATGCTTTCACATCCGATACCACTAAAGTAAAATAAAACAATATGTTTTCAGACTCACTTTTCGCGCAATAACCATAACAGTAAACAAAAGTTGTTACACCTGGTCGATGAACGTGGTATCTTTCTTGGAAGGGCAGACGGCAGCGCGTGTACAATTGCTCCATTGTACATAATGGGGGCCAACTACAACGGGCAATGTCATGGACCTCTCGTATTTGTTTCCTATTAAAATAAACTGGACGACCGCCCGCCCGTCAAGACTGCTGCCTGACGTTCGTTTATTTTCTTCTGTGTTACGGGTTTTTTGAGTATCGATGAAAGTTCGATTAACTGATATCATATGAATGTTTCAAGTAAATGAAACCCTCTTGGAGGGTGAGAAAGAGAGTTTGAATCCACATACCGTTTGTTCTGGGGAAACTCGAGCCACATTCATAAGTTATTTGTGATACAAAAGAAAATTGCTAGAATCATGATAGGAGCACGTCCCTACGACCCTTCCAAACCGATCTTTCAACAATTACAGATATTAACAAATTCAGTATACCAACAATACACAATTCTTGGGTTTAAATATCGACACAACACTTTCTTGGTTCAATCATATCAACAATCTGAGGAAACAACTTTCACCTTTGATTGGAATACTATTCAGAATAAGACTTTATCCCCCTTTAAAATATTTGAAAATCATATATTTCAGATTAATTTATTCAAAATTTCAATACCTCGTATCTATTTGGGACTCAGCCAAAATTTCTATTTTGAAACCACTACAAACTTTGCAAAATAAAGCTATAAAATGCATATACTAATTGCCATTTTTGGAACCCTCAAAAAAATTATATAAACCTAATATAATTTACTAAATCTTCGTTCTTTATATGAATTTAAAATTTCAATTTTCATCCACTATGTTGATACAGCAAAAAAACATTCGGATCTTACTTTTGATCATATTTCAAATATCCATTATCATAAAACAAGGAATGTAAATAAAATAAACACATTACGTTTTAAATCAAACTTTGGAAAAACTTCTATTTTTTACGAGGGAATTGAGATATATAATAAAATACCACAGCCTTTAAAAGAAATAAAGACTAAAACTAAGTTCAAGAAAGAACTTAAAAAATGCATACTTGACAAGTAACAATTCCTATAATATTTCACCTTTGACTGCTTTGCTTTTCCTTTCTTTCTATTAATTGTTTGATGTATTCATTAATTTATGTTTCATATGTATGGCCGTTATTCAATTTATGTAAAAAGTAATCCCTCTATAAACAGCAATGTTTCTTGGGATCAATAAATAAATACAAAAAAAAACACTCCCTTGTCTGTATATTATGCAAGTCACAATGTATGTTCACAAGCACAAAACCGAACTTTTGAGGCATGAAGCGGTTCATGGTTATAATACAAGAAATGCAGAGAATATATACCCTCCTTTTTCAAGATTGGCAGTTGGTCAAAACTCACATATCTATCAAGGAATAAAATGTTATAATAAATTCAGTAACTATTTACACACCCACAAAATGTATACATGCAACTACCAATCATTCAAAAGTCTTTTATTTAATCATTTAGTTGAAAATGCTTTTTCTTCTACAGAAGAATTTTTATTTTATGTTAGTTAGTTGTGGATTTTATGTAAATGTTAAAAACACCATGTTCACTATTTCAATGTATATATGTCAATCAAATTTTATCTTTGTAATATGCACTATTTTATATCTATTCTATTTTATGCACTATTTTATATCTTAAGGAGCCTTATAAGTACTTCTGTAAGACCTTGTCGGTCAAAACTGTTTGAATAGCCTGATAGGGTATGCTGTGCAAAAAGAAAAAAACTTTTCTTGTTTTTTTTTTGTATTTGTATCTGTACACTCCTCAATGGTGACTACAGTTCTATTATTATATTATTATTAATATAGTTAACGAGTTTCACATTTCATTAGCTCTCATTTTATACCATACAGTACATGATCGATTCGATAAAGAATTGCTTTTTTTTTAAGTTGACGTAATTATTTTTTCCCAAGAAAAAGGATACAATCCTATTTTCCCTATTTGAATGATTTTAGTGATGGCGGGCTGTATTAGATATAATTATTATAACCGATGAAATTCTCTACATTGTATACAATGACAAAAATGTTACAAGTTCTTCGTCTCATATACATATATGTTCCTGAATACCACTTGGTATTGCTTGAATAAATTATTATGTTATTCATGAAATGTTTTCCATCGATCAAACAAAATTATGTGTGATATTGCGACGGATTGGAGTTTTTTTATGTTGTACTTCCGGCGACAATAATAACGACATTCAACATATAGATGGTAAAATGATGAATGAGTGCAAGTAATTTGGTGCATTTATCTGTGTTTGTAAGTTTGGGTCATTAGAAGTACGTTTCAAAAAATATATATCGTCTCACGATGAATATGATTAACACCACCAGATTAAACGACTGTCCTGTCCGCTCTAGTTTATTTATTTATTTATAAACGGGTAAACCATTTCACAATTAACTATAATAATAATAATTTCAACAAATTAATTAATTACTAAAAACTTAAACTATAACTTAAACTAAACAAGGATAGCACACCATCAGGTATCAGATTTGATGTGATTTGAGGGCGCTTTTGAAGCGAACCAATGAGCTTCCAAAGACATCTACATTGAATGAATTAAATGTGGTTATCATACGAGATATAGGAGAATACTTTCCATAATTACATCTATGCAGATATGTGGCAAAGGTCTGAATTGTTCTGGTAGCCCTTACTGGGACATAAAGAGCAAATCTAAAAAGCATGTTAGGACAGGTGACCAAGTTGTTAACAATTTTGTAGGTTAGTAGCATTCATGCGCCTTGTATGCAATTCTTGAATATTCAACGTTTCACGCATATGGCTAGCAGAAAATTCAGTTCTAGGGACCCCCAACTTATGCGAGAGACGAAGTAGAAATTTATTTTGAACCATTTCAATTCTGTGAATATGATTGTTGTATGATGGTGACCACACATTGGATGCATATTCGAGAGTTGGCCTCACCAAAGTGTTGAACAAATAAGTTAGAGTGTTTATATTTTTGAAGTCTCTTGTGTGTCGATTTATGAAACCTAACATTTTCAACGCTGTATTTATGATATGATCCTGATGTAGACCAAAGTTTAGTTTACTGTCCATTATAACTCCCAAATCTCTAATATTGAATACTTCTTCCAATTCGTTGTTATTAATATGGTAGTTGAAGCATATCTTTTGACGTGTTTTGTGGAAAGTGATTGATTTACATTTTGATAAGTTGAAGTATAGGTCGTTTTTTGAGCACCATCTTGCAATATTATCCAAATCAAATTAAAGCATTTCACAATCCGTTATTGAGCAAACTCGTTTAAAGACTTTCAAGTCATCGGCAAATAACATGAACTGACTATGTTTTATTTCATTTTCTATATCGTTTATGAAAATGTTAAGCAATGGACCAAGATGACTCCCCTGTGGAACAACAGAATGCACTGTAATATCTCTTGATATATAACCCTTTAATCTAACCTTTTGTGTTCTCTCATTCAAGTAAGATGCTAGCCATTGTAAAATGTTTCCATAAAACCCTATTGCTTCCAATTTCATGCATAAAAGAGAGTGGTTTACAGTGTCGAAAGCCTTGGAGAAGTCTGTGCATCTACTTGACATCGATCCTCCAAGGCCTCCAGTGTGTCCTGTACGAATGGTAACAGATTTGTTGAGGTAGACCTACCCTTAATGAACCTTTAATGAACTGCTCATCAATGAATACTTGTGTTAACCTAAATTTTATCTGACTGCAAATGATGCGTTCAAAAAGTTTTGGGATGGTTCTCAAAATACTTATGGGTCTGTAATTTTGGATATTGGTTTTATCACCACTTTTGAAAATTGGCATAATATAATATAACATTTCCATCTCAAGGGGAAGTTAGAAGAGTATACCGAGTGACAACGGGTATACTACCCCTTTCCCAATCCTTATTTCTAGAGCTATTGAAACAAAATTTGGCGGGTTTGATGTATAGCATACGGAGCACATTTTGACATATCTGTCATATTTTTTGCATTACAAATGAAATATCCTACATTAATAGTTTTATATTCTTCAGGAAATTCTGAATCGGATGGTTACATTTTTTTCACTTTATAGGTCAACATGATTTTTTTGTCAAGATCTGGAGTGCCCTTGAGTGGGTTGAAATTAGAAGGTATGTACTTTGAACGCCTTCTGTCGTAAGGTTATTATATTTTTTTTGTTGGGTAAAATTGAAGTTTTAATTTTCGTTTATTTCTTGTTGTAGTACGATTTGGGTTATCTCTCTCTGTCTCTGGTTTATGGGTTTCGTCCGTAGACATATGCGGAGAATCCATCCCCATTTGGCCTCCAACAGACATAGACAAGGAGTTTTTTGTATGTTGGGATGCAGGTTGTCTTGCTCTAAGCAATACTGCATCCCATATTAATTTAGTTCGTGACAATCACAACATAGAATGTATCATTCACACACTGTTCTGGGTAGGCCTTGTTACTAATTCCATACGCCACCTAGGAGCAGCACGATTTGGGTTATACAGTGCGTTCAAAAAGTGTGGAAACGAGTTTATGATTTTCGGAGGATAAGCTCGAACAGGTCAATTTTGTATTTTAGTTTTCCACCTTAAAAAAAAAGATTGTTCAATTACAACTTTATCTGACAACAATGAGATCTGTCGTGGTGCTGTGCAGAAAATTCTAAGAAAAACCAACTTGCATCCATATAAAGTTAAACTTATGCATGAACATAATGAAAACGACTTGATAGACTCATCGAGTTTTATGAAATTAGGCAAGAAGTGTGTAATCGAAATAATGGCTTTGAATTTAATGTCTTATTTTCCGACGAATCAACTTTTTGTATAAACGGTACCGTGAATACACAAAATTGTCGTTATTGGGCAACAGAAAATTCCCATTGGACGATGGAAGCTTGTACCCAATATTCCCAAAAAGTAACTGTGTGGGCTGGGATTCTTAGGAATAACATTGTAGGACCATATTTTTTTGACGGTACTGTGACGGCTGAAAATTATTTGGAAATGTTACAAACTTATGTAGTTCCATATTTAACTGACACATTTCCCGACATTAACCAACCTGGTCGAATAGTTTCTACTAGGTGGTTCCATCAGGATGGAGCAGGTCCATATTATGCTCGAGTGGTTAGAGGTTTTCTCAATGAAACCTTTCCCAATCGCTGGATTGGACGACGCGGTCAGATTGAATGGCCTGCTAGGTCCCCAGATTTAACCCCCATGGACTTTTTTCTTTGGGGTTACTTAAAAAGTAAAGTGTACATAAATCGACCTACCAATTTGGAAGACCTTAAAGAGATAATTCGAACTGAAATTCAACGAATTACACCAGAGATGTTGTCAAAAGTAACCCAAGAATTCTTCAGACGTCTTGGATATTGTCAACTAACCCAAGGAGCTCAGTTCCAGCATTTGTTGTAAATTTGTTATTTGCTTATTTTTACACTGGTTTGCTTGATACTCAGTATACTTTAACTTGAAGTGTTACCTATGACGTATGGTATGGTGAACTCAGAAAAATATGAGCTTTCAATTTTTGATATAAAAATATACCCTTTCAATTTACAAAAATATATCGATGACGTCATATCTTGTAAAATGGTGGAAAAAATCAATTTAAAAAAAATGTGGAAAACTAAATTACAAATTCGAACTGTCCTAGCTTTAACTGATTAACTCGTGAGATAATGGAGCGTTTCCACACTTTATGAACGCACTGTATATATACATATAGGCTTGTAACTGATCAGATCTGGCTTACGAATATACCGTGGGTTTCTTCTCAAAATGTTCACTCTCTCTGTGTTTCTTGGACCTTGCTTCCGTTCCGGCGCACTTATCCAGCTCCCCCTCTACTGCGAAGCCCGCAGTTAGAGTCTTCGTCCGAAGGGTTTAGTCGACTTGCTCGAACCAATACTGCACCCAGAGTTTTTATGATGATGTAACCTATTTGTTGTATTGATTACACGTACTTATGACGGCTGTGTGTGTGTTCTATTTGTTATCGGTGATCACACATACTTATGACAGCTATGTGTGTGTTCTGTGTAGGCTGTGTTACTTACTCCATTTGGGAGCAGCACTGTTCATAATTTTCAATTGTATTGTGTCGCTAGGGGAGCCATTGGAAAAAGAAATACTTATTGGTTGAAACTCAATCAAATTCGACGTCTACTAGCTGCGCTTCTGTTGGACAGATTATGATGGTTGCTCATTTCCATTGTTAAATTAGTTGCTGAGGATGATTTTAACACATTCAAGATACTCTACATATAAAAATAAAATTTGAAAAAAATATTCTGAAAAGTCAAAAAATATATAGAGCGCGACAACATTTTCTGAAGATTCCAAAAATATCAAAAGATACGGGGTGATATATTCAAAAGGTCTATTTTGGCAAACTGATTCATCTAATTTTTCATTTTGAATAAGATTATCACGTTCATCAAGGACAAAGAAGAATGTTATTGCACAGTGTAACAACTCTTCTTCATACCTTGGTCTTGGGCGAATTGTTCTGAAGAAGTTAAAAATGCCACTGATTCGGAAGTTTTCCACCCTCTAGGTAGAATTTAATCAAGTCATTGCTTGTCATATCCCCAATTTAATAAAGGAACCGGATTAGTTCTGCGACATGATTGCAAAGTTATAAGAGTAATAATTAATGAAAGTCGATTCTTGCTTTTCTCTTGAAAATATGTCTCTCGACAAATATTGTTTTTTGGAGGGTAATTGCTTTTTAATTTCTGGAGATAAATTACATCTGGGTGTTCTGGGACTTTCCAGCGCGAATGTCCGTGGACTGGAAATAAAATTCAAATTAATGATGAATATGGTGGTATGGGCACAGGTAATTTCCAAACCAATAAAACTTTAACGACTTGATGTGATCCTAGAGGTGTGCTCATATATTTTTTAAAGTGTTGATGATTTGGAATCAAAATTAATAAAAAACAACCTTGGTAAAAATATGTTATCTGCAAATGATTACAGTTTTTTTTCTAACAAAAAGGTGCTAAAATGTGTAAAAAAAAGAGTGCAAATAAAAAATCTTCATCGTTGGGTCCGAATATACAGTGCGAGTTTCTAACTTGGAAAAAAACCAGTAACTCAAAGACAGTTGTTTTGTTAGAAATATGCCCGGACAGGTCCATTTTTATTTGAATTGCACTCGTTTTTATGTAAGAAAATGTTATACAGCGTGTCTCAAATTTGAGATATGATGTCATCGACTATTTTTTTAAATGGCAATCCTAATTTTTTATGACTATTCTTGAAGGGTATAGTAAGTTACACATGCGTACCAAATATCAAATTTTTATTCCTTGTCGTTTGACAGATATGTAACAAACATCAACTAATGCGAGAAATGAAGGATAAAATAATTCAGGGACGCAACCCCCCGCAATCCTCCAGGAACTCACCGAAGATAGAAGATAGAAATGATCGATCTACTAGACAGAAATGTTGTAAACATAGAAAACGTCCTGTTTTCTGACGAATCAACGTTTACGTTAAATGGTGAGGTAAATCGTCAAAATTGTCGTTATTGGGCAGACAACAACCCACACTGGATGAGGGAAGGCCACACTCAATACACAGCAAAAGTTAATGTTTGGGCAGGGATTGTTGGTAATCGAGTAATAGGACCAATTTTCTTCCAAAGGAATCTCAATGGAGATAGATATTTTCTTGGTAGAATAATAAGATCAGAAAATAGTGTTAATAATAAGAATTATAGTAGCGTGGAAGTATTTTTTTCCATGCAAATGGTTGTTTTTAACTTTCTCGCTCATAAGTAATACTGTATTTTTAATGGTTATATCTGTGGCTAGGAAAAATAATTGTTAAAGGTATATTGCAGATAGCAATATATCTAAAATCACTGTGCTATTGTTTGTATACGTTTGTAAGCTTTACTAGTGGAAGATTCCATCCCCTAAAAACGGCCTGAACATCAGGAAACCGAATAATGTTTCACGTATGTTCGGCAAATGGGTAAACGGGACAGTAAGGATATTCATGGACTGATCGGAAAAAACAGTTCGGTTCGAAGTCTCTCATTCTTCTCATTCAAATAAGTAATAGTCCGATTCAGAATAAGTTCAATTGATTAAATTTCATTACGATTTAAATGCAAAGATTCCTCCTATGGATATCCTTTCTGTTATTTTATTAGTTATATTAGTCCACAGATAATTCATTCAACTGAGCTAAATAAAGTTAATATCTGTTTCAATGCTCAGTAAGTTTTTTATTCAGAATGAAAGAGTTAGAATGTTAAAAGAAAAGGAAAGTTTAGAATCAGTGATAGTCCCCAAGTATCCAGAGTTCTTCCAATCTAGCGATGGTCCATGGTCCTCAAAGTTAGAATTTTCGGTAAGGAAATTATTTTCGTGATCCTATAACAAATCTTATATGGCAATTTTTTTAATCCACGCCAGCACAACTCTTTCGATGGGAATTTGGTCTCGCAACCGCTTGGCGATAAGAAATACAGTAAAATTTCAAGAACTATGTTTTTCCTAAAGATATTATTCTAATCAATCCATTAAAAAGACCAGTGGTACAGTAACATATTTTTTTTTTCACAGAAGTTTGGGCGGCGTTGATCAGAATAGCTATTTGTATGCCAAGGCCGCAAAATACCTTTCCGTGCAATCGCACACGAAATGAGTATTTTGCGTTCTCAACACAGTCCGCGAAATTCAATTTCGCGGCCGTAACCCATAGCAACGGCCGCCAAACCAAACGTCACTTCCAAATTTGACATTTCTAAAATACGACAATGACAATTTTTCAACTCGCTGTAACATGTTATAGTCCATCCAATATCAATTGCAGAAGCTGTTTCTATAGGGAGCAAATGAAAACTCACTTCGCTAACACGAGCGTATATGCGAAGGAACCGAACGAAAAATAATCTGTACTACTCGTAAACATTTCAACTCGAGTGAGGGCTGTCAGTTGTACAACCGATTCGTCTGGACCAATCAAGTCGGATTTAATGCTGGCAGGTGTGTGTCTACGATGGGAGGTCATAAATCACGCGTTATATTTGTGTTTTAATAGCTATGAAAGATTAAAAACCAGTAGCGTCTATGGTCTTGGTGTGTGCCGATCGAAATACGTTTTAGGATATAATAATAACCTACATCAAACAATGAAAGAAATTATTTTTCTTTCTTAATGTATTTGTATAAATAAAAGCTTGTCTTTAATTTTTTTTCATTTTTCATTATTTATGAAATATTTTTAAAATCTTAAAATATCTAAATAAAATTAGTTATCTCCGCCACTGCTGCTCACACGATTTAGCCGCAAGACTTTTTTATGCTTCTGCAATTGATATTGGGAAAACTATACGTACTGCCGTTTAGAATTTTCAGGTATCAAAACGGAAAGCGCCAAGTTTACAATATTTTTTAGCTCTGTAGGAGTGCAAGATACTAAAATATCAGTATCAGAAATATTTGCGTTTTGTCAAAAACTGCCAAAATGGTTTGTATTCAGTGCTTCTCAAAAGTCCCCTCCCCCCCTCTTATTTTTGGAACGATTATACATAAACAAGTGAAATTTGGAAACTGAATATTAAAGGTTGTAAACTTCCCCACTAGTGATGATAGATGACGAAATCGTCAAAGATGACGTCACAAGGCCATTGTGACCAATAATTTTAAATGGAACCCTACGGCAAGCGACACCTCTTTTAAAAGGTATCGAAAAAACCTATTCAATGATACTAATTTTGTTTGTGTTTATGGCAGTTTTAATGGCTCATTGGGAAACATTAAAATTTAAATTCCATTCAGTATGATATTAATTACAGATTTAAGAATCAGTATCTACTTAAAGAAATTGCTCCTGACAGTGAAATATCCTATTTTTAAACTCTTCTCGTACTTTTGCAAATGTGTCTGCGGAAACAGCCTCACATTATGCAACAATGCGTTGTTTTAAAACGTCAATATTGTCAGGTTCAGTGGCGTAAACCTTCGATTTGAGGTACCCCCCACAGAAAAAAATCCAAAGGTGTGAGGTCCGGTGATCGAGCTGGCCATTCCGTTGAACCTCGTCGTCCAGTCCATCAACCACGATACTCCTCATCCAAATACCGTCTTACTGCACCGTAATAGTGTGGAGGAGCACCATCCTGTTGGAATGTTATTTCCAAATTGCCGAATTCATCTGGATTATCTTCCAAAATTTCAAGGATTAAGGTTCTATTGCGTTTTGCAACAGCTCCAGATAAACCTCACCAGTTAAATTAGTATTTAAAAAAGAGGCCCAACGATGTGGTTTCCCATGATACCTGCCCAAACATTCACCTTCTGGGGAAATTGGGTATGTGTTTCACGAAACAGGTGACGATTTGCGTCACTCCAATACCTCACATTCTGTGTATTTACATTTCCATTTAGACAGGAAGTACTTTCGTCACTAAAACAAATTGTTTTGACATAGTTTGGCTGTTGGTTAATTTTAGTTTCCATATTTTCACAAAATTCTAGTCTTCGGTCTGGGTCGTCGTCTGAGAGTTGATGAACCATTTTTAATTTGTATGGATGAAATTTGTTTTTTTTCTACACCCTGTGTACTGTACTTCGACTGACTTCACAGGTAGATGCAATGTGAGTTGTTGAAGAAGCAGGATTAACTATTACTTCTGCCAGTATATCAATTTTTTTCTCATCAGAAATTTGTGGTCTGCCAGATCGTTTCGCATCATTAATACTACCCGTTGTTTCAAACTTACGAAGAAGCTCTCTTAAATTTTGTCCAGTTTCATCAAGAATTAGGATCGCTGCTACTTTATCAGCTAAAGCACGTACCATTTCGCTTCTTGAAGCACTTGAACGTTCGGCTCACAACAGTTTAACAAATTATTAAAATGTACAAAAATAGTAAAAGTACCAAAAGCTGCTAAAACAGTTAAACGTTCGATCAACAATACACAAATTATTAAATGTACAAAAACTTGGGCAATTACAAAAACGCCGAATTAGGGAGACTAACAAAAACTTCAGCTTATTTGACAACTATCTAGAGGCGGAGCTTGAATTTGGAATTTTGGTATTAACTGATTTAATTCATCACAGCTTTGCGTTTTTTAAAAGCGAGTTGCCAAAACTGCCATGAACACAAACAAAATTAGTATCATTGAATAGGTTTTTTTCGATACCTCTTAAAAGAGGTGTCGCTTGCCGTAGGGTTCCATTCAAAATTATAGGTCACAATGGCCTTGTGACGTCATCTTTGACGTTTTCGTCATCTATCATCATTAGTAAAAAAAGTTACAACCTTTAATATTCAGTTTCCAAATTTCACTTGTTTATGTATACTCATTCCAAAAATAAGAGGGGGGGAGGGGACTTTTGAGAAGCACTGTATATTCAACCATATCATTTCCATAGCAACGCTGTGACTTTGTTAACTAAATTCAACTGCTGTCGATTTTAAAGAAATAATAAATTTATTTGCAATTATCTAGTTTAATAATTTTGACGATTGCACGAAAAATAGTGTGTATGCCATGACCGCGAAACTTTTCAGCGACCTCAAGATTATCCTGCCACGGCCGCAAGCGGCCTCGGCGATAACTTTTCTTTCGGTACGCTCAAAAGGTATTTCGCGGCCTTGGCATACAAATAACTATTTCAGCGTACCGAAAGAAAAGTTATCGCCGAGGCCGCTTGCGGCCGAGGCAGGATAATCATGAGGTCGCCGAAAAGTTTCGCGGTCATGGCAAACACACTATTTTTCGTGCAATCGCCAAAATTACCAAACTGGATGATTGCAAATAAAAAAGTCACAGGGTTGCTATGGAAATGATATGGTTGAATATATACAAACCATTTTGGCAGTTCTTGATAAAACGCAAATATCTCTGATACTGATATTTTAGTATCTTGCACTCCTCCAGAGCTAAAAAGTATTGTAAACTTGGCGCTTTCCGTTTTAATACCTGAAAATTCTAAACGGCAGTACCTCAAATGTTACAGCGAATCTAAAGATTGGTGTGACAAACAGAATGTAAAATAATCCTTGTCAATGTCGTATTTTAGAAATGTCAACTTTGGAAGTGACGTTTGGTTTGGCGGCCGTTGCTATGGATAACGGCCGAGAATACTCATTTCGCGTGCGATTGCCCGAAAACATTCATTATGGCTTCAGTAATGCGTCGTTATCGGACCAGCTCCGCTGCTTACCTCGATCCTCATGAACCTTCGCCCTCTAGTGAGAATTTAATGCCCCATGAATAGTCTATCAAGGTTATCAGTGTTTGGGCTGCGTGTTACCTCTCATCATGTGTGGATTAATTGGTTCGGCGTCTGTTCCCGAATAATAATATGCGCCCCGATGTAAATTGAAATCAGAAACTGTTGTTGATTCGAATTTCAGGTGTGAGACGCGTGTTCCGTAGAGATGTTCGCGGTCTTATTAGGCTGTCTCGTTAGGGTTTGCTTCATTTCGTATTAATTTGATGCATTTCGTATTAATTCGCTTCGTGTGGAATTCTGTAGGGGGCTTGTCGTGAACGTAATCCCGACATGAGGCTCTGGGAATTGGTGGGGAGATAAATTACCAATGAGATTTCGACACATATGTAGATTCTTACACAAAAGGGAACTTTTTGGAGATGAGTTTCCATTCAGGGGCGGATCCATCACTTCAAGGGGGGGGGGGCATCACGTATATAAAGCTGACACAGCCGTTTCGGCGCAATCAACTGAAAATAATTCAGTATTTAATGACTATTTTCAAACACAAACCAAAATTTTCTAACTCAGCTGGTTAGAAAAAAAATGGTGTTGTGCTAGCTTAACGCTCACGCTGGCACAGCCCTTCCATAAGCTTTTATCCAGAATAGTTTGGAAGATAATTCAAAGGCTCAATTTTTACGGGTGTGAAGTTTACCATATCCACAAGTACACTGAGAAAAATGAAATATTGTTTTTTTCTTCTTCCTATTTTCCGTTTCTTTACATAGATGTTTATTCAGTTAGGGGCGTGAATACACTGAAATATCCAGTTTCAACAGAAACTGAGAAAATCTCATCACACTAATAAATAAGTTCGATTTGAGAAAGTGGAACGGTGGTGGTTATTTAAAAAAATTCACATACGCGACAAATGGCTTTGTACACCTTTGTGCTTGTAATATGTTATTGCTATTGATCTTTTCTTCATCACCGATGAGACGCCAGAATTTGCCAGGCCGTCGAAGGGGGTGAAATGGGGGTTAATATTTTGAAAATTCACATAGCCCACAAATGGCTTTGTACACCTTTCTCCTTGTAATATATCATTGATTTTGGTTTTTTCTCAATCGCCGATGAGACGCCAGAATTTGACAGGCCGTCGAAGGGGGTGAAATGGGGGTTGATATATTTTGAAAATTCAGAGTTCAGAAATGGTTCTGTACACCTTTGTGCTTGTAATATGTTATGGTCTTTTTCTCATCACTGATATGGCGTATCATCGGTGATGAAGAAAAGACCAATAGCAATAACATATTACAAGCACAAAGGTGTACAAAGCCATTTGTGGACTCTGTGAATTTTCCAAATATATCAACCCCCCATTTCACCCCTTTCGACAGCCTGCAAATTCTGGCGCCTCATCGGTAATTGAGAAAAGACCAAAATCAATAATATATCACAAGCAGAAAGGTGTACAAAGCCATTTGTGGACTCTGTGAATTTTCAAAATATATTAACCCCCCATTTCACCCACTTCGACAGCCTGGCAAATTCTGGCGTCTAATCGGTGATGAAGAAAAGATCAATAGCAATAACATAACAAGCACAAAGGTGTACAAAGCCATTTGTCGCGTATGGGAATTTTTTAAAATAACTTCACACTTTCTCAAATCGAACGTATTCATTAGTCTGATCAAATTTTCTTACCTTCAGTTAAAACTGGAAAAAAGGAAAATGGTATAGTTTAGTAAAGTATATTTTTGGCTCAGTATTCCGGGCGAATGAGTTTTTGCTCCAAATATGTGTGAATAGCAGTCAGTAACAACTCTAGGCAAAAAGTATATTCTCAAATTATTTGGAGTATAGTCCATGCTCACTTTCTGTCAGTTTTAATCATGGCAATGTACATGAACGTTTGTAAGGAAAAGGTGTACAACGAAAGAAGAAAAATGAGTGATAGTAAAAAGCTTTCGAGGTTTGAGACTGGCAGTGTTGAATTTCTTATACAAGAATTTTTAACGTAGATATATGAGACTCACACCACAACTGAAGAAAGGGAGAATATTCTCACGCGAGCAAATTCTCTGCAGTTCAGACACATCACTTCGTTTCCAGAAAGTGCTCCGAGCACTGAGCAAATACTCGGAAAAAATACTCGGTTTCATTCACTTCACTCATTTCGTCAATAAAATAGAACTTTTTAGGTTTGTTTCCAAATGCTAGTGCTAAATTAAAAAAAAAACTAGTTTTCACTAGGTATATCTCTTGTTGTTGCAAGGGTTCATATCTTAAAACTTCGTTCAAGTTTTCAATAAATGTTTAAATTTAAAGAGTCACAATTCACCAATTTTCTTGACGCAATCAACATATATCAACATATCCATAAAACATTATCCTGGACGACAATTATGTTTTTCAAAATAAAATCAAATTTTTTATTGATATATTCAACGTCGGCCTGTTTCTGCGAACGACGCCGGTGAGTACACTCTCCCAACTGGAAATTTTGCCGAATCCTCTGTTTCAGAGGTAGGGTTCTTCAACGAGCTCAACATCTATGAACTCGGGACCGCCATCTTGACGTCCGCTCCGAAGGACGGCATATCTATCGCCATATCTCGTGCTAATTGATATGACGCCTGCAGCTGCGAATATGCGAACACTGCAGTTGTTCGTGGCATATTTCAACGCGCCCCTTCCTTGCTTGGCTCAGATATCGATAAGACTCTAGTCAACCTGACCAGCCACCGATGCCCACTAAATTAGCCCTGAAATAAACAATATTTTGTTTACGCTCGAATGATAGATTAAAAATTTGTCTTGATTTTTGTCAAGAAGTAAATAGTGAAAAGTTTGCCATCATTCTATTTTCAAGAAGTATTTTTAAATGCCACCTCCACTTAGGAAACAAGATAAAATTGAATTAATTTTAGTGTGCGGGGACAACTACAAAAGTAGTAGAGAAGCTGCCGAAATATTCAATCTGAAGTTTTCAACGACTCAGAAACCTCTAGCGTGAATACTTTCGTCAGCGTTCAATTTGAGGGCTAGGATTAAAATGAACCAGGCGAGGGGGAAACAACTACCTGAAATATGTCCACCATAATTAAATATCTGATAATGAACAATATTTAAAATATATTTAAAAAAACAGTACCAATGAAATATTTAAAATATATTTAGGATAATGATAGTATTTAATGTACTGAAAATGTATTTAAACAATTAAAGTATAGTGAAGGTATTTAAAGTACTAGAAAATAATTAAAATATACTGGAAATGTACTCAATTTAAAAATAATTAGAACGTAGTTAATATAATATTTGGAGTAATTGAGGTAATAAAAACGTGATGAAACTATTGAACTAAAGGAATCAACGATTTTGGTATAATTTACCCCGTGTGCTCACGAAAGTACCTAATGTATATACCTATCTGTTGGTAAGAAATTAAAATAAAAGTTATTGGGACATATTATTATATTTTTCAAATATCCTTATTTGAGGACCAGGGAAAAAAAAAAAAAATTCCAAAAATTTATTAATGAATAAAATAAATAATATAAAAAAAAGGTTTACTGTCAAACTAAAAAGAAAAGGTATGCTGGAAAAATCAGATCAACTATAGGAACAATCTACCAGACAAAATAACTGCTGTTTTTGCGGTCCAGTTTACTTATGGCTACATTGAAAAAACAGTTTATTCATAGTTAATTGAATTAATTAAATTAACAACTAATAAATTATTTATTCGAATAATGTATAACAATAATTTAAAACAAATAACACGGAAAAAGCAAAATAAAAATCTGTTAATGACTTATTCACTTTAAATAAACTTAAAATTAATTATGAATACATTCATATCGTTAATAGCCCTTTTCATTCTAGATTTTTTTTGTGCGCATGCCTCAACTTTTACGTGTGTGTGTGTCATTGTTATCCTAACCTTTCTACAAGTTCTGAATTTCAAATAAAGTCTTAGTTGGATACAATTATGTGCTCAACTGTTGTATGTACTAATGAAGCACCATCAATAATTTTTTTAATTTAAATGCACTGATAATAAGGGTAACAACCCGTGTATTTACTAAGTGTCTGAAATCTTCATATTACTCGCTTTTTTAACATGGCGGATGCGCTTGCGCGTAAAGAGTCGTGAAAAGGCCTATTATAAACATATCGACCTCAAACAAACTATTCATTTTCACTAGCTGTCCCGACAGACGTCCTGTCCAAATTTCTATATTCCCTAATTTTTTTTCCTGAAAACTCTCCGTCCGCATAGAATATCCTTTTTTCTATGTTTTTTTTGTGTTATCTAGGTCATGCCTTTGACTCTGCCCGCTTCCCGTTTTTTCGTTCTCCTGTTTTTCCGGTGTCCCGTTATCCAGTTTTCCGTTATCCCGTTTTTCCGTCGTTATCCCGTTTTTCCGTCGTTATCCCATTTTTTTCCGAAATCGGTCCAGCCGTTATTTTCATAAAATAAAAAAAAATGTTACCCTGACCGGGATTCGTTCTTGTGACTTGGTAGAGGACAATATAACCTTTTTGGTGATAAATGACTCGATAGTCTTTTTATTTGCCAATTTTTTTATATATCCGAATTTTCCAATTTTGGGCAACTTTCCTGATTTTCCGTTTCAACCATCCTCAAGCTATCACGGACATTTAAAAAAAAACAAATCGGTTGTGACTAAAAAAAAGTGTTGAATAAAAAATATAACTACACTTAAATAATCCTTAAGTGGATCAAAAATATGGATTCCTAATTGAGTCCAATTTATTTAAAAAAAAAAGTATTTTTTGTTGATTTCGTTCAATGATCGACTACTGATTTGAAACGGAAGGGAACGAACATTAAAATTATAAATATTTCTTGGATGAAAATATTGAAATATTTTAAATATATTGTAAAAATTCTGATAGTGAAAATAATATTTGAAGTATGGAGTGGATATTTTTGGAATAAAAGTAATATTTAAAGTATGAAGTGGTATTTGTTGATACTGAATTACTGAAACTGATATTAAAATAATTTAAATATATTTTGGTACTGAAAGTCGTATTGAAATATTTAATTTTCTGTATGTACACCTATTTAAAGAGTTGTTCTCCCCTCGGAACCAGGTATTTAACGTCCAATTCATGGCCGCCCATCTCGAGATTTTCTCTCAAGTGGACACTATGCATCAAGTTTCACTTACTCGTATCCAATAAGAACTCATACATACAAGATGTAACAACATTTCTCCATTTTTTTCTTCAAATATGATAATTTTTGGCAAACGTTCACATGCATGCTTCAAACTTGCCAATTTTCACTTATATCGTATGTCATTCTATAAATTTGCGATGATTAATATGGGAGAATATATAGTGGTGTCAGCTGTGGATGGAATATTTATTGAATTAAAAGTTATTGACACCTTCCTTAACAATAGCAATATTGACAAAGCGAGTTATTTATTGATTAGCATTCCAAATGTAAATTGGGTGATTGATGGGTTCTGAAGTTTGTATACACACCTGAGTTGCCGAAAACGTACCTTTTGTATTCCCACTAATCGATATTCGCAAAGAAATTCTTATTGAAGAAACTATTACTAGAAATTTCTAATAAAGCATCGTACATATGGAATCGAATCACCGTTTCACGAATGGCAATATGTTCCGCGCATTGCTGTATCATGAGCTTCACCCATCTTATTTTCGATAATCCTTGTCCTCAAATGAGATTGATCTCTGTTCAACTGCCGATAATCCTCGGGCCATGAAATTGCATTTACTTTTATTTTCGATATAACACGGTCGTTCGCCGGTGACCACGCAATATCTCTTTTGATCGGTATCCCGTCCTCGGTATCTTGTCAAATGCAATCATGATTATTCCTGGCAGTGCAAAAAGCGGATAGTCTTCTTTGAGCTCCGTCACAGGACAGGATGATGAACTCTGATGCGGTTATATAGTTAATGGGGCAATATTATTCTGAAATCGTTCGGGTGCAATTATAGTTTAATTCAGGAAATGAAACAGTGGAAAAAAAAACTAATTTATAAGTTAAATTTGTACTATGGCATTTCTACCTGCTTCGAGGAGAATTCCTTGTATATGCCCCTTCAATCTCTACGCGATCTATCTCATTACATACCATCATTGTTTGGCTGACAAAAATGACAGAAAACAAATTTGAATCTTCAGTAAACTATTTGAAAGCATCCATGTGCCACAAACACAAAGATATGTATCAATTTTATTATTGAGATATGGACACGGCTTGGCTGGTCATGTTGACGAAAGTTTATCGAAATGGGTCTGGGAAAACTCGCGTTGAAAGCCCATATAACTGCAGCGTAGTGGTATATCCACAGCTGCTGCATCAACGGAATACTCTCTATCGCGAATTTAACGAGTGGTGTAGGAGAAATTCATTAATAATAAATACAGGTAAAACAGTATGTGTGCCATTTTTCTAAAAACTCGCGAGTACAAAGCTTCAGCTTGTACTTGTATATGTATAGAATATGCCATTCAATCCTTGAAGTTTTCAATTGATCCTGCAACAAGAATGAACATTTGAATTATGGAGCAATTCATTGTTACTCTGGGTCACCGTCGTGCAATTTCTAATCCAAGAGATACACACGGAGCAGTTTGGTGTTTGATAGTAAGAACAAACTTCAGCGAACTGAAAACAACAAAGGCATAATGTTTATCGACTAGAGGCCCGTGCGAGAATCTTTAAAAGACAGCCGCATCAGTATGGCCGTCAAATGAATTGTCTATTCTTCGTGCGGATTAATTTCGTGTGTTTGAATGGCTTACAAATGATTTTTTGATAATTGAGGTGTGTTGTGTGTGATTCTGACTTTATTTACCAGTTCGGATATAACGAGGTTCGTTCGTTTTCAATTGTGTTATTATGAATTTGAATATGTACCGCCGGTAGCCTGAAACGAATGTTAATACGGATTCATATACTCTTTTTTACATTTATCAAATAATTAGTTCAAAATTCCACATATTTCAATGTTTATTGCATCAGGCAATTGTCAGTGTTTCATTGAGGTGCAACAAATTAGTTTACACCCTGTATAGTTCAATTTTAAATTTAAAAAATGTGAAAATTAATTTTCCATTCTAGTTGCACTAAAGTGGATTTGTATTGAAATTGTTTCAGCTACTGTGTCTGAAAAAATTGGAAACTACAGATTGGGTAGTGTTACGAAGCCCGAGCTCCATGTGGATCTTAATTGTTTCATGTAGCTATATCATGACACACGTACCGCCTTTGCGTAACAAATTCTGGAAATGGAGGAAATTGTTTGGAATATTGCGAACTCTCGCGATATTGGAAGTTGTTGCGCTTTCAACTACAGCTTCCAGAGAAAGTAGCTTCGTATGATTAAGTGATATTTGCTCCCAAGCATAAAAGTAAATTATATATATATATATATATATATATATATATTGTTATATTAGGAAGGACCAGTAATATATTTTAAAGGTGAAAAAGAAATCATTTCTTAAAATATCCACAAAAATAATAAATATTTAATAGTTAGTAGTTCATGAGATATTGTTTTACATTTTTTTTTGAGATTCTATTTCTTTTATGAAGCCTCTGTATAATATTGATAGGTAAAGATATGCAACTACTATAATGCAATCATTTTCTTGCATTTTCAAAAAAAATTACATTTAATGGTTTGAAATACAACAAAAAGTCTAGATTTACAAAATTATTCTGGATTAAATGTGATAAACAAAATTATAAGGTTGAAACATACACTATATGAAATTGCATCTAACTAAAATAGCCAATGGGAGAACAAGAAACCTCTTGATGAAAATAGCCAATCAGGGAACAGAGATGGTTAGATAAAAGATTTGAAATTGTGGGAAAGCAAGAACACAGAAACGTCAAAGATAATTATGATCAAATATTGTATTTAGTTTATAAGAAATGTAAAATATGTTAGTTGATAAGTTTTCTAAAATAACACCAAATTAGTGAAAGTGCGACAAGAAAGTGCGCGAATTTGAAAATTCAAATAAGATGACAAAACAGAAATGGTATCCAGGAGAGGAAAAAACAAAGCTGAGGAGATTGAAATTTTTTTTAAGAAAGAAGCCACGTACAAAATTTGAGAGAAAGAAATTCAGGATTTTCATTAATGACAAGGTAGTTTTTCCTACAATAACAAACCAATTCAACCACTGGATAATTTCGACACAAAATATATAAGGATAAAAGAAGATTACCTTTTTTTTGTTCTCCACATGAAAACTTGTCCAAGTTGATTTCGGGAATTTTGGATGGTTCCTTTGCAATGGAGAGTTCCTGAGAGGAGTGGATGAAACATGAATTCAGATTATGGCAAGGTAAAGCATCAGTGACATTCCAGCTCCAGGTATAAACTCTTTCAGTGCACATCACAAACTGAATCACTTTACAAAGTAACTCGTATATCTGAAGAACTTTACATAATTTGGTATTGAACTATAAAAGAATTCTTCCAACTCAAAAGAAAAAAGTGAGGTTATATTTACAATATCCCCATCACTGTTTTCATTATTCTATGAAAATTTGTCAATTGCTCATAGTTATAAGTTATCTATCGCAGGCCAGGTTAATATAATTTTTCCTGAATAAAGGAAATAATTGTTTTTGATAATTTTTGGTTTACTTTTCACAATGATATGCTAATATCTCACCGATAAACACTCAACTGAAATAGTTCGAATGACATCAAGACAGGCAGTGGCTCTGTTGCCAGTACCGACTCCTGAGGCGAAGGCGTTTCCAACTGAGTTTAGTCGTGGTAAGAAAGGGAATTACAAAGAGTAAAAATAATAAAATTTTCACATATATTCAATAAAATTGTTATGGTATTGGGTGGAAGAAGTAATTTTACAAAACATATAAATTTAAATAGAAATTATTACATTCTACCCAATCATAACAAATTGACATCAAAAGTAATGGCAATTATTATTTCATAACAATTTGGCAAAATTAGAATTGATATAACATAACAATTGTCTCCCAATGCAAGGCAAAATTAACAATTAGCTATTATCACATCAGAACAATTGGTAACCAACATAAGGGCAAGTAAGGGCAAAAATAACTATCATATTATAACATCAAATTGGCTTCCCAACACGGAGCGAAAATAATTATCATATCAAATCATAACAGTATTTCATAACAAATTAGAAATTAGTTTTCGAAATCAAAAATATTTATACAAGGTGAAAATATTTGTGGGTGAAATAAAAAATTTTTTTTATAATTTTATATATATATATATATATATATATATAAAATTATATAATATATACAGTATATATATATATATATATATATACAACGGGAAGACATACTTGAAATATTTTAAGTTACTTGGAATGAGAATTCATCTTGTATATGTTGCACTTGGTTGTGAACAAATGTGGTTTTATTGTTATATCTCTGATTCCCGTCATCGTAGCGATATAAAATACATATCAGTTTTTAAGTCTAATCATAAATTTCATCAAAATCGGTCCAGTAGTTTTTGCGTGATGCTCCAACAAATAAACAGACAATGACAATAATAGTATAGAAGAAGATATATATCAAATAAGATAATATAAACATCCAGAAATATTAAAAATATTTAACTTTATTTCATCAAAGATGACAGTCGCTTATGCAACCAATAACCGTAATATATTGATGTCAATGGCCCTAGTGCTAAGTTTGAATCCTTGGGATCCAAATATTTTTATCTCCAAGAACTCCTAGTGATTTGTTACGACTGACAGTATTCAGTTGTAGAGCTTTTGTTTTTCATTATCAACCTTGGTTATTGATTAGGTAATTATTATCCCCCTTGCTCTACAAAAACGATTTTGGACTTGGTTATCCGGTGACAAGAGGGAATTTTATATCGAATGAAATATTTTAAGCATTTTACAGGCGTGTTGTTTTCAATTAATTATGAGTGACAGAGATTTGTTTTCAAATTGACGTTATGAAAAATATTTGGGACAGTCATTTTTGTTTGATTATTGGAGAAAATACATATTTGCCGAACTGAAAGTTTGCCTATGATATTAACTGAATCGATGGATGTAATTCGATTGATATTTGTAATGCAATATTTGTTTATCGATTTCCAAATAATGCTGTTATTGTGAAAAATTCAACGGACGGTGGTTTAACATTTATTCTCACTACTGCAGCGCTTTGGTCTTTAGCAATGTTTCGCTGACATGGCGATGAAATTCAACTTTATATTCACAATTTAGAAGAAATGTTCATTATGATGAACTTCAAAGAGACCATCCGATACTTTTTTTACCGATAATCGACGGTATATTGGTTATACATTTGCATTAGTATTATACTTGATTTTCGATGCAATAAATATCGATGGATTGAAATCTTGTTCATTTCTGTATACTTTAGTTCCGGCCTCTTGAATGTAAAATTTAAAAATATTTTCGAAGTCGGGAATGACATAAAAAATAAATCTGACATGTGGGATATCAGTTGTATCGACATTGTAAAGAAGGTAGTGCTGATTTGTTTGAAAATATGAACATGGTGTTCATAAAATCAGATGTGGAATCATCTGCGACTGAAAGATAAACTTTAGTCGCTATCTTTAGCCAGGAAAGTAGTTGTTTTCTGTTAGATATTCACAAAAATATTTTTTTCGTGGACTTTTCAATTCACAGAAAAATCTTTCTTTTCAAGGTAGTGCTGCTTTTTATATTTATGTCAAATAAGCCAGATCATTTTCAAATTTGAATTTAGAACATTGATTTTATTGAACAATAAAGCATATTTGAAAATTTCCGTATTCAATTGAGACTGTCATCGACGTCAAAACATATCCAGTGTAATTTCGTAGGGTAACTTTTTGAAATATCTGCATTCCATTGGCAGCAAAATAGTGCTGTTTCCGAAGCTCTAGTTCATTTTAATATTTTTTTCTACATTCCACACTACAAAAGTAGATGTGCAACTAAACCAAACAATGAGACTGATTACTGGAACTATACGGTCAACACCAACGCGCTGGCTCCCAGTGCTCAGTAATATCACACCACCGGATATCCGACGAACTGCGGCTCTCATCAGAGAATATAAGAAAATCATAGCTAACGCAGACCTACCAATCCATACCGATATCCTATACCTAGCAGGACAATATCATCGGCTCAAATCAAGACATCCAGCCATCCGATCAGCATTAGAATCGAATGAAAACTTTCATGAGACTAATAAATGGATTACCATATGGGCAGAAACTGCAGGAGACCACTACATTCAACTAGATGACCCAACGCAGTGTTTCAACGAATCTGACCTGCCATGGCGACTATGGTCAAAATTCAACTGAGTTAGAACAGGTTGCGGGAAATGTGCTGATTCCTTACACAAATGGGGCAGGGCAGAATCCCCACAATGTGATTGTGGATCTCCGCGGCAAACTATCCGCTACATCATATCAGAATGCCCTAACCGTTCCTGCGATTATGACCTTGAAGATTTTATGAAAGCCACACCAGAGGCAATTGAATGGCTACGCAATTTGGATGTAGATATATAGTTTGGCATAATAATTATGTTTGTCCTTATATATTTGAAGTTTCTCTGTTTATATTTAAAATTTCGCTGTTTATACGTATTGTGTATTTTATATTCTTTCTATCATGTACATTCACTGTAACCCCATACGCTAAATAAATAAATAAATACATTCCAACCATGGATTGGTTGGAAATGAAAAAAAGATTTAAATTTTATCAAGTGGGAAACCTATTTTTATATGGCATGAAGCTGTTAAAACTATTTTTTTATGAACAGAATGGCAAAACTTCTAGGACACCAACTTTCCTAATTATATAGTTATTTCTAAATCAAAATTATTAAGAAGTATTCTCTGATTTTTTGCGTTGCTAAGGTAATAAAAAATTCTAAAAATAAGTACCTACACGAAGTTTTTTTTTAAAGAAATTGAATACTGCCGAAACAGAAGAGGTGTTCGACCTGTGGAATACATTAACAAGCAACGGTAAACAGTGCGTTCATAAAGTGTGGAAACGCTCGATTATCTTACGAGTCAATTATTTTCGGAGCTGAAGCTCGGACAGGTCGATTTTTTATTTTAGTTTGGTACTTTTTTAACAAAAAAATATTTTTTACCCCCACTACCTTACAAAATATGACGTTATCGATAATGTTTTTAAATGGAAAGGGTATATTTTTATATCAAAAATTAAAAGCCCATATTTTTCTTAGTTTAACCAACCACATACGTCATGTGAAACATTTTAAGTTACAGTATACTGAGTATAAAGGAAACAGGTGCTCATATTTCTTAATATTTTTTTATTTTGCAATGAATACCTGAAAATTACTCAGTAGTTAGTTCGAGTATATTTCCAAACCTCAAGTAGCTATGAAAACATCTGAAAGCCCTTAGCAACCAGACAATAAGATCTCGGTTGCCATTGCATATGTCATTATTAAATTGATTTGTTGTGTAGCATATCTTTCTGAAAAGTATTACCCTAGAATAAGATGTCTAAAAACCATGGTGTATTCACTTATACCTGTAAAATATTAGGACAAACTGGGGGACACCAGCCCACTTGATAAAGGGAGTTATCTAGAGTTTCAGATGGCGCCGTCGTCGTTTCTTGTCATAATACAGTAAACTAAATTAAAGACCACACAGGGTGTTTTTGTGATTTGTGTCTCTGATCCGTTCTGCGATTGTGCCTTTAAGGTTATGCCAATTCGTTGTGAAATATTTTGAGGTTGATCGAACGATGTAACATATTTTAGAACAAACTATTCCATATGTACTTATGTCAGTGTTATATAGAATTTTTGAGAGGTGCTCCGAAATAATTCTAATCATGAACCTCGCCAATTTTCTATTGATACGGCTCCACCGAGTTGGTACTTATGTATTTCTGTCCCTGTTTGCTCATGACAAAAATCTTATGATGGAGCGGATTATGATTTTATGAAGTGCTGTAAATTACATACAATTACTTAATTTAGCTTTAAAACCAATAAAAGTACGGGAGATGCAATCTCTTTCGCTTCCTGAAAAATCTATATTTTAGTCTGAAGGAAGTGTTTTGCGACATATCTAAAGCTTTTGACTGTTACGTAAGCTTCATCTCTACAGCTTCAGAGAACGAAGCTTCAATTGGTTCGAATCCTATCTGAGTGGAAGAACCTCACTATTTTGGCAGACAACACGACTATCTTATCGCAAGAACTCAAATTACTTTCATATAGCGGAGTAAAAATAGCTTCAAATCATGCATTATTTTGGAATCCTGGAGGACTCCATGGATTTTCCTTAAACCTTCTGCTATTACTCAGAAATTGCTTGCAGAAAAAAGTTATAAACTTATATTCGTGCGTTGCTTGTTTATTAATTGTTTAAACAATGAAAAACAATTTTGTTAGGCAAATTTTACCCAAATTGATGTATAGGAGTTTTTGAGGTAGCTGAACCAGAATATGACATTGAAAAAACGATGGTGTGGCGAGTCGTAAAGGTAGATTTCATGAATGATAATTTACAGCTACCTATTTTTTATTTATGTGTACATCTCGGAGAAAAAAAATTCGGGTAAAAGTTTTCGTACGTTAGGAAAAAAATCTGCAGCTTACAGTTTTCATTTAAAAAAAATATTTATATACCTTTTTCATGTAAAATCTTCCATTCTTTCGGATGGCAGTATCAGTTTAAAAAAAATGTATATATTTTTTAAGATATTCAATAAACAATGTTATTTTGCAACTTATTTGTTAAATAATAAATTAAGCACACACTTAACGTTTGGTAACTTTCTACCTATATGTTGTTCCTTACATCATCACTAATGTACAGTAAAAATTTCCCGCTATCCCCTGAAATTCTGAAGCTAAAATCTAATATTACTCCACTACTAGTAAAATGACTCGTATATGTTTAAATTAATTTAAATGTTCTCTGAAAGACCTTGCCCATTGTAATAATTTTTTTCAACTTGTGATTGTTATGAATCTAGTAACTAGCAAGTCAAATAATTTTATTATTACTTTTATACTTATTTTTTATATATTTGTATAAAAAAAATCCCATGAGATGACAATCTTCTGACTAAAAGTATTGGAAAATTCTAAATATAGTGGATATTTTCTGCCAAATAGCCAAGTGATAATTATCCTAATCATAGTCATTAGCCTTATCGATCTTGGGAGTGGGCCTTGTTCTTCCGAACAACTGCTTGGTTTAGATCGCCCTCCTTCTCCGATTATATCATGCGGGGTGTTACTGATAAATAAAAGAGAAGCATTTAGATTATTGTTTTCTCCCCTCACCTTTGTTAGTAGGGCTCACCTCTTCCTGATAAGTCATTCTAAGATAGCTGGAAGCAGCCTTGACTATCGAACACCAGGATTCATCGATTTCTCATCTTCATCAACAGATTTTATGATATCTACAATGAAATCTCTGATTTTGTTCATATCAGAAGGTTGTTAGAGAGGTAATAGTCCGGCGGAGATGGGCAGTGAATGGCTTGGTAATAGTTTGTATCGGAAAGATTAATGGAACAATGTCATCGGGAACATTTTCCAATCCCCTCAATTTTCAAGTTAATTCATCATCTAGAGATATCAGTCCTCTCTCCTACCTTTTCTAATTCCTTCGTGGAAGTTTCCATGATCCCAAAAAGGCCATTTGAGAAGAAATCACTTTGAAAAAATCGCCAGGTTGACTTTAAAAAAAATCTGATTTTTGACAGACAGATGTAAACATGTGTAGTAAGTTTCGAGGATTTCATCTCATTTTTGCGCCAACTGTTCTGAGCGGGATCTTGTTCGTAGAACTATAATCTTTGTGAGCGATCAATTCACAATTTTTTGCATGAAGTAATGTTGACAGAAAAAGAAAATTACATAGGTTTGAAGTTCGCCATTTTGCGTGACACAAACAACAAACATTCCTTAACCGCGCCATCTACTAATGAAGTTCTAAGCAGAATTTAACGTTTTTCATTTGTTGTCCCCCAAAAATTCTAAACAAAATCGAATCAGTGAATACACCAGGGTTTTTAGGCATCTTACCCTAAAAGAAATAATTTGACATTACAATATAGGTACTGTCAGAAAAACAGCGAATAGAAGTTTTGATGATCTTAGGTTACGGCATCGTAAAAGAAGTATGGCGCAAGTATGCGACATGTTTAATTAAAAAAATATCCTGATCGAGAACCAATAAGCAAATCGACATTAAGCAAAATATTGCATAAATTTAATGAAATTGGCAATGTTGAGAATAATCCTAAGAGTGCAGACCTACCGTTACCTATGACATTCAATTAAATGTATTACTTGGAATTGAAAAAACCTTATCGTTAATAAATTTAAAAATAATCAAAATAATGTCTCATTTTCTGACGAATCTACTTTTTGTATGAACGGTAGTGTGAATACGCAAATTTGTCGTTACTGGCAACAAAAAATCCCAATCGGACGATGGAAGCTTATACTCAATACCCTCCAAATGAAAAGTAACTGTGTGAGCTGGGATTCTTAGGAAATACCATTGTAGGACCACATTTTTTTGACGGTACTGTGACGAGAGAAAAATATTTAGAAATGTAGCAAACTAATGTAGTTCCATATTTAACTGCAACATTTCCAGACATTAACACGACGGTGGTCTCGGCCAAATACAATAAACGTTGGTATGTTTAAAATAAATTTCACCTAGATCTGCCATCTTATGTACCTGTCAAGTAATTAAAAAGGTATAATTCATACTTTATTTTACAGTAATCTCTATTTTTGTATGTTTGGATTTCATACGTTTGTCCCAATAGACCACCGTCGACCGCATACTAGTCTAGTTAACAAGTGCTTTTTAGGTCAAAATTTTTTCGCATTCTTCGAAAATTATGATTGCGGTGTCATTCGATTCGGATTGACATGTAGATATTTTTTGAGAAAATGCTAAGGCCGCTCGCAAAAATTGCAATAGTTATAAACAATTAATTGAAAAAAAGGGGGGTTTGGTTTTTTGCCAATATCTCAAAAACAATTCGAGATAATTCAAATTTGAAAAAAGATGCAAAAAGAGGAGGAAATTTACTAAGAAAAAGTTTGGACTCCCGGAACTGTAGGACCAATATTTATAATTTTCCCAAAGGGTTGAAAGTACGCCCGAAAACGGGTCCTCCGGCTTGCGCAAGTCACGTCCCCTTCGGACCTTTAATGAATAAATATTATTTAAACTTATTGAATATGAAAATAAAAAAAAATCAGGCGCCTGCAGGATAGATCAATGAACAATAATCCGTGGTCCAATAAGTTATCCATTAGTTAATTAACAATTTTTTGTAGCACGAACATTAATATTGCAAGTGCGATAATTGTTAAACTATCAATCTGAGAATGTTTTCCTTTCGTGGAGCTATTTTTCAAAGGTCTAAGAATAGACTCCCGTTAGGAAAATTGAAAAATTGTTAATTTTCGTTTTGTTATTAACAATTTACTAAGGTGAAAAATTATAAAGCTTCATTAAACATTAAAAACACTTTTTTTTTTGTAATATTATTATTGATCCGTTTTCTTATGATCAGAAACTACTTAAGAATAATTTTTAATAATTTTTATCTCCTATTGTTTAAAAAATTGTTATAAACAAATGCGTTGTTTGAGATAATTAAAAAAAATCTATAACATAATCTTTGATAAAATATGATTTTTCAAAAAAAAATGTTTTTTAAAAAAAGAATTTTATTTCTTAAAAACGCATTTGTTAAATAACATTTTTTTTTACCACTTGTTATGAAAATTAACGAACCATTTTTTTAAATCATTATTTATCTTGGTCTTCGATATTGAAAATAAACGTTTATTATTTAAATTTTCATTGTTTATTTAATAAACAATTTGTTATAAACAAATAAATTATCTCTTTGTATTTTTTTCTTTTTCTACTCTAACATTTAAACTAACTAAGTTTTATTCTTAAAATTAATATATTTATTTTTTATTAACTTTAAATTTTTTTTTTTTCCTTTTTTTTTTTAACTTTTTAACTAATGAAGATACAAGGAAAAAATTCAAGACTTATTTATTCTTTATTGATTAAACAACAAATTAAGCCAAAACTGTTTTCTACTTTTATGTCTAAATATCTTATGAACTAATAATGACCATACAACTTATGTAACTTTTTATCTAACGTATATTTATCAATAATATTAGCTTGTAAATCTAAGTTTTGCTCGGTCATTTTGTTAATTATGAATAAAAATAAGTTTGAAAAAAAAACTTCAAGTTTATTAGCCTAAGCATCTTAGTAACTAAAAATTAATTAGAAATGTTATTTAATTAAAAGTTTTTATATTGAAAAAATTTTTTTTTCTGAAAGATTATTTTTATAAACAAATGGTATAAATTAAATAAATAATTGAGTGAGAGCTTCAAATTTGGGCTTAATTTGTTGTTTAATTAATAAAGAATAAATAAGTCTCAATTTTTTCCTTGTATCTCCATTAGTTAAAAGTTATAATAAAATTAAACATAAAAAACCAGGTCAGAGTGGTGAAATGAAAAGAACAGAAAATTTAAAGTTCAATAAAAAATATAAATATTTTTTTTTCTAAAAATAATACATGGTCGTTTTTGTTTTTTTGAGTAGAAAAAGAAAAAAAAATACAAAGAGATAAATCATTTGTTTATAACAAATTGTTTATTAAATAAACAATGAAAATTTAAATAATGAACGTTTTTTTTTCAATATCGAAGACCAAGAAAAATAATGATTTTAAAAAAATGGTTCCTTAATTTTCATAACAAGTGGTAAAAAAAAATGTTATTCAACAAATGCGTTTTCAAGCAATGAAATTATTTTTTTAAGAAACGGTTTTTTTTTAATTATCATCAAACATTATGTTATAGAATATTTTTTTTAAATTATCGCATAAACAACGCATTTGTTTATAACAATTTTTTAAACAATAGATACAAATTATTAAAAATCATTTTTAAGTAGCTTCTGATCACAAGATTAATAGTTTAACAATTATCGCACTTGCAATGTTAATGTTCGTGCTACAAAAAATTGTTAATTAACTAATGGATAACTTATTGAAAAATCGCGACAAAAATTTTTGGACCACGGATTATTGTTCATTGATCTATGATAGAGGCGCCTGAATTTTTTCAATTTTTAATTTTCATATTTAACAAGTTTAAATAATATTTATTCATTAAAGGTCCGAAGGGGACGTGGCTTGCGCAAGCCGGAACACCCGTTTTCGGGCGTATTTTCAACCCTCTGGGAAAATTATAAATATTGGTCCTACAGTTCCGGAAGTCCAAACTTTTTCTTCCTTTTTTTGCATCTTTTTTCAAATTTGAATGATCTCGAATAGTTTTTGAGATATTGGCGAAAAACCAAAATCCCCCTTTTTTTTTCACTTAATTGTTTATAACTATTGCAATTTTTGCGAGCGGCCTTAGCATTTTCTCAAAAAATATCTTCATGCCATTCCAAATCGAATGACACCTCAATCATAATTTTCGGAGAATGCGAAAAATTTTTGACCTAAAAAGCACTTGTTAACTAGACCATACGTACTTTTATTTAAATTATGTTTTCATCTAGCGGCGAACGGAAAAAGTTTGGTGGGTTGTTATTTTATAAGAATTATTGGCAGATATCAGTTGCGATCTCGTGGGTACAATAAAAAGCAATAAAAGAGAACTGCCGCAAATTTTAACACGTACTAAAGATCGTCCTGTAGGCTCTTCTGTTCTTGGGTTTGGTGTTCATATGATGGCATCTTTCTATGTGCCAAAAAAAATAAATGTGCTGATGATATCTTTTTTCCACAAGAGTGATACAGTCGATTCAATAACTGGTAAACCAGAAGTTATTTTATTTTATAATAGTACTAAATGTGGAGTCGATATTGTAGGTAAAATGAGCTCCAGTTATAATGTTGCAAGGAATACGAAACGATGGCCTGTAGTTGTGTTTTAAGATATTTTGAACATGGCTAGCATACATGCATTTATAATTACCAGGCACAACGATCTAGAACAGAATCATAGTAAACATAGAAGATTATTTATCAAGACTTTGGGTTTGGAGTTAATAAAAGACCATATGCAGTCCAGAGCTACTATGTCAGGTTTATATTCCTACACTCGAATGCAATAGCTAAACATACTGGATTCGACACTGATTGCAAAAAGAAAAAAACTCGTTATTTTTTAAAATTTTGTAAAGCTTGGCTATGTATGAGTCACATAATATCGAGTTGTAGAGAATGTGTTCAGCAGCGGTCCTGAGTCCGATACTGTCTCGCGTCAATGCAGTTTTTGCAATGGCGCAGTAATTTTCAATTTTTTATTGAAATTTTGTTTTTTGTTCTCTTATTTTTATATATATGTCGAATAATTTTGTTGTAACAATAAAGCCGAAAATAATGGTTTTTGCATTTGTTAGTTTTATGTGTTTATTATCAAAACTTAATATCTTGTTTCGTAAATGTATTTAAAATACATTAAATCAACCTACGGAAACAACTTTTAAAAAATGTCAAAAAATTTGTGGTGAAAATTTGTTATATTTATGTTGGTCCTAATAGACCACCCTTGTGTTAGTCCGGCTGAGATCGTGCATCAATTACGATAGTGCCTTCGCAGCCCTTGGTTCGGAAAGCACTACTCGTTGTTTGAAACCAATATTGTGTTGAATAACTCTTTTTCAACGTTCACCTTTTTGCACAATTAAAGATTTACTTTACTCGATGCTTTTAATGAAAATTGAAAATGCAGGTTACAAGTGACAAAAATGGAATGGTCAAAATACATATCTCACATAATTTATAACAATCAACAAATAATAAAGGTATTATAGTTCTTTCGTTGATTTTCGGTTTACAAGATAATTCACGGTAGGAGCTTGATCAGCAAAGATAAATCCCGGTAGTCTGCAATTTGTCTAGTCGCCATGAGGTCTAGGCGGCAGAGCCGGACTCAGGAACTGGATGGCAGGGCCGGACTCAGGAACTGGGTGGCAGGCCGGACTCAGTAACGTAACTCATCGGAGTGTTAATCATCCTGGTCAAATAGATTCTACTATTTGGTCCACATTATGCTCTGCTGGTTAGAGATTTTCCGAATGAAACTTTTCCCTACCTACCAATTTAAAAGACCTTAAAGAGA
Source organism: Gonioctena quinquepunctata (assembly GCA_018342105.1). Lineage (NCBI taxonomy): Eukaryota > Metazoa > Arthropoda > Insecta > Coleoptera > Chrysomelidae > Gonioctena > Gonioctena quinquepunctata. The sequence continues at coordinate 84,880 of JAFIRS010000838.1, forward strand.
TAATTCGAACTGAAATTCAACGAATTGTCAATTGTCGATGTTGTCAAACGTAACCCAAGAATTCATCAGATATTGTCAACTAACCCAAGAAGCTCAATTCGAGCATTTGTTGTGAATATGTTATTTGTTTATTTCCACTAGGTACTGACTACTTTTAATATTTTTGTTAAAAAATTAATTATGAAATAAATGTTAAGGAATAGGACTACCTGTTTTCTTTATACTCAGCATACTGTAACTTATAGTGTTACATATGACGCATGTGGTATGGTCAGAAAAGTGTGGGCTTTCGATTTTTTATATAAAAACCTTTCAATTTAAAAAATATCATGAAATCATATCTTGTAAGGTAGTGGGCGTAAACATTTTTTTTTTTAAGTTGAATTAAGAATCCACCTGTCCGAGCTTTATCTCCGAAAATAATCAACTCGTGCGTTAATGGAGCGTTTCCACACTTTATGAACGCACTGTATAATCATATATATATACACCAAGGGCGTATTTTTTGAATTGTAATTGGTTTTATTGAGTTCCATTGAATTATGAGAACTCATAGATGGCGAATTTGGAAAAGAAAGATCAACATAATCTCCATAAAACTCGGAGAAATATTTAGTTACCTCTTTTGGGTATTTGAAGGAATGTTCGTCAAATGGAATGAAATTACATCCTGCTAGAAATTCGATAAATAGAAAATATATCTGAAGAAAATTCATCGTCTCAGTGTTTAACGTTATTACATAGAACTTTTTCAAAATCTGAAGGTGGTACGAATACAAATACAAGAAATACAGAATACAAATATTGGTAGAAGTTTATGTTCCGCTTCAATCATGAACTTCTTATCTGCCTTTTTTCAGTTTTATCAATCGTAGGTGGACTTTCGTCTCAGTTGTAATATCACATATAACATTCTCCAATTAGAAAACCCTTTGATCCCGTCAACATCAATCTTCACTATCTTTGATTCTGAATTTCATCTCCTCGGCTATACGCGCATTCCTTGGTATAATACAGGCTGTTGTTGGCCTTGTCAAAGAGAAATATACATGTACAATTTAATGCATCGCTAACTGGCATGCATTCGAGTCAAAGTGCACTTTTCTGTATCGTTTACTCACACCGTGATTGGATGCAAATTTATGTGAAACCGGCGATGTAGGTCGACATGTCATCTAGCTTTCCAAGTGTGAGACCTAAAGTAATGTTGAACATATTTTTGTTCTAGAAAAAAATACATTGGGGTATTTTTCTCTACGAGCATTTTAGAATTCGTTCTGCGGGCGAGAAATATAGAAGATAGGGAACGTCCCAGAAAATTCTAAGAGATTTTGTTCCAGTAAATTGTATATTTTCAGTAACAGTTCTGTAAATATCTATATAATAATGTTTATATTTGAATTTCCAAATAAAACAAAGAAATAATTCATTTTTTATTGAAAATAAATATGAAGGTATACTCGTTTCGGACGTCCATCGTCTTAAATTACTGTTTGAAGGTTGTAACGATGTGGTAACTTGATTACTCTCGTTTCGGACGTCCATCGTCTTAATGGATTTAAAAGGTTTTCACGACGTTTCGAATGCTTGTATCTGCAATCATCTTCAGGTGAATACTGACAAGTTTAGGTGCTACTTACCAATTTATATGACTGCCGGTGCAATGATGCGTGTAATCCCGCCATGTGCAGTGGTGCGTGTAATTTCGCGCGGTGTGGTGGTGCGTGAAGTTTCGCGCCTCTGCAGCCCGCCAGAAAGAGCAAGCAGTGGTTTCCATACGTTCTTGATCTCAACGCTTGGTTGACTAAAGGCGTTATTGGCTTCGATGTAGACGGCCTCTTTGAACTTTCGTTTGAACCAATGCTCCTCTCTATGTAGAACACTTGCGTCGTCCCATAGAACTCGATGGTGCTCAGTCCAGGCGTGGTCAGCGATTCCCGATTTTGACGTTTCTCCACGTTGAGTCCATTTCTTGTGCTCATCCAATCTTACCGATAATGGCCTCTTTGTCTCTCCACTGTAGGAATCTCCGCATATCACATGGAACTTCATAAATGCAATTCTTACTGTTTCATTTTTGTTGTCAGGTTTGGTCTTGGTAGGAAACTCCGTAAAGTACTGCCGGATTGAAGCAGCTCTTGATGTTGAATTGATCCTTCTGATCTTCTCGGAGACACCTCTGATGTACGGAAGGCAGATCAATGTGCTTTGTTGTTGCTCTTCAGATGTCTTCGTTCTCTGGAGTTGTTTCAATACTTCTCCTAGGAGTTTCTTGGGATATCCATTCCGGTTAAGAATCCATTGAGACGATGGACGCCCGAAACGAGAGTAATCAAGGTATTACTGAGCTTGGGAAGCTAACTGACATATGTATATTATATGTACCTATTGTTCATACAGTGGAATAACTATGAAAACTTGTGATTCTACTTCTATTGGTGAGCTTCTAATCTAAACCTACGTTATTGTTGACAAAATTAGGTGTGTGGGTCCTAATTCGATATATATATATATATATATATATATATATATATATATATATATATATATATATATATTGTTATGATGGGGTGATTGTGGTTTGTTTTTATATTTTATATTTATTTATATATATTCACAATCAGATATCATAACAAAAACAATATTTTTTGTTTTACTAATTTTTTTACTATCTTCAAATCTTTTTTAGCTAGTTTCCTTTTGGATGTTCACATAAAAAAAATAACCCATATTAATATTCCAAATGTCCGGCTATGTATTTTACTTTTTCCCATTGATTATTTTACCTTAGTCTCTTTACCTCAGCCAAACTCAATCGGTACGCCTATGGAATTTCAGGAGTCAGTTCCACTGTGGAGCCCTCCAGTAGTTCTTGATGTCAGTTTCAGAAAATGGCCAAATTGTTATGATAAATCATTGAAAATAAAGCGAAAATTCATCTTAATAATAATTTCCTTTATTTAGGAAGACTTACTGTTACCTATTCTGCGATAATTAACTCAAATTAGTGCTTCATAGCAAAATATACATAAAAATTAAGTTATGTGATACTAAAAGTGAAATGTAACCTAATTTTTGTAGGTTATGTGGTCTATATGCTAATTCATAAAAGTGTTCTATCAAAAGGGTTTTTTTAAAAGATTTATTTTTGAAAAACACTGAGTTTAGTGACTTTGATGGTTCAAAGTACCTGTGGCTTCTTGAAACGAAAATGTTCAATGTCTCGGATCGCTCTCCCGTTCCTGGAAACTGCAGCCCCTTTGTCGACTGTGACTTCGCCTCATACTGGTATATGTCTCAAATGAAAAGGTAAGCTTCGTTCTGCATCTGGGTTTTTTTATCAGCTATTGTTCTTTATAGTATTTCCTTGTGTTGTATCGGCAAATAACTGTTTTGTAACGAAAATATTATTGATTTTTCAAATTCCAATTTCTTGAGTTGGTTCTTCCAAAATTATTTTTTCTCAATCTTGTAACTTGTTGATTTTTTTCCCTTGATACCACACATCTTTTGTTTTCTTCTCGAATTTTCGATTTACACGCACAATGAAACTGAAAAACAAAAATTCAATATTGAGACTGAAGTAAAGGAATATAAAAATGATACGGAAATTGTAGTCCAAACCCGTGTGAAAAAATTTCAACTTGTTAAAATACTAGTATTTTTGGGAAAGGTTTGAGTTGAAAAATTATCATTCTTTTATATGATTCTGTTTGAAAATCAAAACTTGTTTTTTATATCAATAAATCTACAGTTTTGCTTATAAACTTGTTTCATTTGATTTTATCAAGTGGTCAATCACTGGGTAAAATTGTGGTCAAGTACTAGTTCTTGCTGGTCAATCACTGGTGATTTATGACTATTTTGACTCATATATTCTTTCAACTACATTTTACCGTTATTTTCAAGATTGTACATGATATTAAGAATACCAAACCTTGGTTTTTCCTGTACATTTTTTTGGTTTTCACGAAAATTGATATTTTAGAATCTATAAGTAATTTTTTTGAAAGACGCTCCTAATTGGTCAATCATAGGTGCACTCACCCTAACCTAAAATTATACATTATATTGTGGAGGAAGACCTCGTGATTTCACCTCCTTTTTCCCCTATTCCCAGAACTCCACTTAGAGCTTGGACTACTTTCACTTCATATTTATTATATTATACTTACAAATCGAGGATTAGATAGTGTTTACTGATATAATTTTTCTCTTCTGTCGCGTGTACTGCGTTGCACGCTCTCTTTTTTTTTCATTAAAAGTTTTAATTCAATAACATATTCAACCACTTCATCTGTATCTCTATCGCAATTTCTGAGATCCATTCAGACTCTCAAATCAAAATCACTTTCTGAACAAAGTAACGCATTATTTTAGTACGGCCTATCCAAGTTGTTACTGAAGTTATTGCATTTTGTATCGGCAACACTCATAAATTATTATCTCGTTATTTATTCGTTACTCGGCCTCGTTTTCTTGCATGAATTTTAGATGGAATATGGATTATATAATGATAATTTAATGCGGAATCTTAACCTGAACTCGATATCGAATACTCTTAAGAAAAACAAATCAAATTCTGAAAGCCTCGCACAACAATAATGAAATCGAATAATCATAAACTTTCTTCGGAAAAACGTTGCATTCATCTAGCACATTTTTGTTTCTTCGAGAAATTCTTACTTTTCTCGCATAACACAACTCATTCTTTATACATCACAATATCAAATTGTTGGAAATACTTAAATTTGACAAAATTTAACTGACTATACTGGGTGTCCACGGAAGGTGGCTCGCCCCTATAACTTTGTTGTTTTCGGAGATAATGGAATGAATTTTGGTGGATCTGTTTAATACATAAAACTGCATTTTTTGACAAGTAACTCAACTTCATGCAAATTCCGGATTCACCGGAAGTGACATAAACTTTCGATTTTTAAAGGGGACACCTGGTATATTTTCAGTTTTTTTGTCTTCATATGACATTTAGAATACAACCATGTATCATTTGTTACTGTTTGTAACCGTTTTTTTATGTTTTTTTTCGAAATAAATTTGTATTCTAGAGGGCTATGGATACGTTCAAATAACTAATTTCAGTCCTAAAATGTTTGGAAAAATACAACTTTACTGTTTTCGATCAAAATGTTCAGCTATGTGACGTTTGATTTTAAAAAATTTATTACAATTTTTTTTCAAATGGCAACATGGTGGCTCGTCGGGTTAGAAAAACAGAGCATTTCATTACAATTAGGTTGTAAGAAAACTTTCGATAAAAAACTGCAATATAACGTTAGAACTTTCGTTAAATGAAGAATCTTATTGAGATTAAAATGAGATTTAAAATCATCGAGTAGCCTGTGACCAACACAACTGAATCAAAATCATGAAATTGTTGCGGTAACAATGGACGTGTCGTCGACATATTATTCTACATCTCTTCTACAAAGTCAATAAGGTAGTTATTGTGTACCTCATTGTTTGAAAATCATGGAAAATAACAATATTTATACAAGAACTGAAAAAGTTGATATGTTATCAGTTTTTGGAGAGTGTAGGTAAAATTCAACCGTTGCTGCACTTCTCTACGCACAGAGATATCCTGATCAGCGTCACTCGACCCGGCGTACTATTTTCCAAAACTGGTTAAAAAAATGCGAAATGAGCCTGATAATGATAGGAACGATTCGTTTGTTGTTAGGGAAGAAAAAGAAAAAGATGTTAAGACCCCCAAAAAGCGCCATACTTACTACTGACGTCCCATCAATTGACCATACTGGTAATCATCAATTTCAACGGAATAGGAAAAAATTATAGGAACAAAGTTCACTTTTGCTGATAGGACAATTCATTTCAAATAACCGGCTCAAGCATTTACCCCTTTGTATGAGCAATTTCCTCTGATTCACACGATACCGAGCCACCTGCCTTCGTTTGACTTTTGCAAGGAATATGGATTACATAATGACACTTCGATGCGGCGTCTTTATAAGTTTTGATAAGCAACTCCTGAAGTTGTGAAAGTTTGAGAGTTAACGTTATGTTATGTACTCGATCTTGATTGTTGTCGAAAACAGCTTATCCAAATTTCCTTCCGAACCGACTGGAACATTTAGGTTGGAAGTTTCTATATAACATCATAAGATCAATTCCTTTGAATAACGTAGGTACATGTCGGTAGTTACTTCATGACGTAAAGAGGGAGTATTATATACGGCGAATTACTGTTGTCTTATAGCAATACAGTACATTTCAAATAGTCTATTCATATTTGAATTTCTTGAAGGCATTATTTCTTCTTCAGTTTAGATTAGGACCTAAATAAGTGGGTGATTAACCACTGACCCTCTACTCATGAATTTTTCCATGAACGGGAGACCCTTACAATTGGTTCTGGCACTATCGCAGAGCATCTTGCCCCTTTTTCAGATTGTCGGCTTTTCGTTTCCGGGCATCCCTCTGTGTCCTGGGACCCATAAAAGTTAAACATAATTGGTCGTAGATATAGAACGCCAATGCATTCCAACATTATCGATGAACTGACTCTAAACGTTGTGAGTGCTGACCATCACTGTATATAGTGATTTTCTGACCGCGGTAGCGTCTGTCGATGTTCTCGCGAACCCAGGCGAGTGTAGCGAATAATTCAGCCTGAAACACCGTGGTATACTTCCCGAGGGTGAAACAGAGTTCCACCCTGAGGGATTGCCTGCAGATTCCAGCACCAGCAGTCCTCGAATTTGGATTCCCGGTTTGGGGTAGTTGTCCGGGCGTTCTGCTGTATCTGAGGACGGTTGTATAACCTACCTTTTTCGAAAAGCCAAAAGGTCCAGGCCGAGGTCCAGGCACAGCGGACGGAAACTGTTCGCCGGTGAGCACTATGAGTTCGTTGGTTGAGTTTCAGTAATGGTGCATAAGATAAAAATTGAAAAGTACAAAGTTATCATAAGTTTTAAAAACAACTTAAATTAGCTCCTTTTTTTTTAATTGGGCGCCACACATCTTGAAAATAATTTAGAGAGTGAATATTTGACAGCAATAAAACCAAATACTAATTTCTAGAATGTGCAATTATATCATATAAAATTTGGATTGTGAAAAATCTTATTTTTATAAAAAAATATCACGTGCCAGTTTCTACAACAGGTCTGGAATGAAAATGGGAAATTAAACTATATATCACGATCCAGTCCGTTTATTACTGTTAATTAAACAGATAATGTTTCATAAATTTTGGTAACCCTTGAACTTGATGGTAATAATGATTGATAAGGTTAGACAGTTTGTAAGCTCGAACTCGAGGGGGAAACAACTTCCCAAAATAAGTACACCATAATTAAATATCTGATAATGAACAATATTTAAAATATATTTAAAAAAAATACACTATAGAAATATTTAAAATATATTTAGGATAATGATAGTATTTAATGTACTGAAAATGTATTTAAATAATTAAAGTATACTGAAACTATTCAAAGTACTAGAGATGTATTGAAAGTAGTCAAAATATATAGGGTATTGATAAGACTGGAAATGTACTTAGGTTTGAAATGTAATGAAAATAAATGGAACATAGTGAATATAATATTTGGGGTAATTGAGGTAATAAAAACGTAATGGAACTATTGAACTGAAAGAATAAACGATTTTGGTATAACTTACCCCGTGTTTTTACCAAATTACCTAAAGTGTATATCTGTTGGTGATAAATTTAAATGAAAGCTTTCAAGTTATTGGGACATATTATTATATTTCATTCAAAAATCCTTTTTTTGAGAGTTAGGGCAAATAATTGAAAAATGAAAAGTATTCCAAAATAAAAATTTATTAATACATAAAATAAATGGTATAATAAATAAAGGTTAAAAAGACAAACTAAAAACAAAAGGCATGCTGATAATAAAACAGCACAATTAAATTTCCAATAATTTTCCTTGAAATAATCTTTCCTAAAAACCTCATTCGGAGTATTCCAAACATTCAAAAAAACAATTAGCCAAATGGGTCCAGCCGCCGTTTCTATAAATGAAAAAAACAATGTTATCCCGACCGGGATTCGTTGCTGTGACCTTCTGCTTGGTAGGCGACAGTCTAACCACTGTGCTATTTTCTGTTTGGTAATAAATGACTCGATAGTCTTTTTCTTCGCCAAATTTCTTAAATACCTAAATACCCAAATTTTCCAATTTTCGGGCAATTTTCCAGATTTTTTTCCGTATCAACCATCTTCGGGCTATTACGAACATTAAATTTTTTTATCCAAATTGGTCAGCTGTTCTGACGTTTTGGGGTTAGGAATCTGTATGGGTCTAGGATGTTACCTTCACATATATTTAGATTTTCTAACCTCACTTTCTGTCTGTAAGGTCGAGAATCGCGTAGCACACTCTAGATCGCAAAACAACGTCCTCTCGTCACCGGTATGGAGAGATTGTGTGATCCTAACCTCATTTTTTGTGGACCATAAAAAAACAAACAGATAGACACAAAACGAGTTAATATTGTATTATCATCCAATTCTGAGCCATTTCCGAAATTTCAAGTCTCTAGCTCATCGGGAAGTTAGTTCAAAATCGATTGCAAGATTTGTACCGGACAGACACATAAGCAAGCTAATAAAAACGTGGTAGAAATAATAGTAGTTTATGTATCAAGTTCGCAAAGTGGGGCTTTAGCGGACGAATCGGAATATGAAGAATATATCCGCTAAAGCCATTTGCGTACGTGTTGCATACAACATTTTTTAGCTTTTCTAATAAACAGAACATAAATGCTACACATATTTCCTTGTCGTGCATACATTTCCAATCTCCATCTATACGCTAGTGTAAGGAAGTTGTGCACTACGAATTTTCAAATATTCTATAGTTCATTGCGTCTCCTGAAACGTTTTCAAGATGTTAATTATAAGTTTTTTTTTTTCATAACCATCCAACAGCCGAAGCCAATTACAGGATGGGAAAAATCAACAGTACAAAAATACATTAGATATAATATAAATTAATCTATAGAATAAAAATCAAAACAATTCACACTATCAATTGGAGAGAGATATGCAAATCAGTACATTCACTGAAAAAAAACTACTTGTGATTGAAGAAAAAAGTTTATATACTGATTTGCCTACTACCAGTCAGTATAACAGTAAGAAATTCTACAGCAATGCTCTTTTTATATCAGCAACTTTACAATGGAGAATATCAAAGGAATCTTCAGAAGACATAATCTGAACAAATTCTATACATGGGTGAGAATCGAAGTAAGTTAGAATGAGGTGTGTGAAGATAAAAGAAAGATTTGTCTCTCACTGGCAATCTAGGAACATGTATATCAATGAGAGATAGAAAATGAGGACAATCAAGTTTGTTATTGAGTAATTTGTATAGAAAAACTACACCACTAAAAGTACGGCGAGAAACCAATGAGGTGATTTCAAATCTGCTTGATAGGGTTAATTCTCTATCTGGATAATTACCATTATTATATATATATATATATATATATATATATATATAACATCTACCTGCCCACCGCTGTCCAAAGTACTAGCTAGAGATTGAGTTAGACATACTAAATTAGTGATAGTAGATCGTCCGCTCATAAAACCATGCTGATTTGCAATGATTTGTGAGTTGACATGTGCAGATAAACATTCATGAAGGACCATTTCAAATAACTTACTAAAATTCCTGAAGTTTTCTGAATAAACAAAAATGGTCCGATAAAGTGTTGCCATGACGACTTCACCGGCCTAGTCTGGTAAAGTGGTATTTTGCGGACTATTTTCAGTATGCAAAGTAGGCATTTTGTGGAGCGTGTAGAAAAAAATAATTGTAGACTGAACTGCATCCCAAATATTTTAAATATATTCGAGGACTGAAAAGGATATTGGAATATTTAAATTGTAATGAAATACTGAGAATGATATTTTGGTAATGAGAATAATGTTAAACTATAAGTATTTCTTGGGAATACTGAAATAAATTTATTAATATTAGATAATTGGTATTTGTAGATACTGAATTACTGAAACTGATATTGAAATAATTTAAATATATTTAAGATATCTTGGTACTGAAAGTCGTATTGAAATATTTGATTTTCTGTATGCACACTTACTTAAAGAGTTGTTTCCCCCTCGGACTTTAGTCAACCTGACAAGCCTAATTTTACTAATCCCAATCATATGCAAACACCTCAATTATCTTAAATTTTAAATTAATCTGATATCTATCGTACGAGTGAAAGCGGGAGGCGAAAAAAAACTTAAATTGTTTTAAAATGAATATTATATACATAGGGATATCACAACACATTGCGAGGGATTCTCCTACTGCCCTCCTCGGGGGCGTACGAAGCGTTTAGGGGCAGGCAGGCACATTACGGAGCATAATACACCCTCACTTACTTCTCAAAACCCCATTTTATCCTTGGAATGTTATTCTTTGAATGAAATGCAATGTAAATAATACTCATGAGATGTGAATGTACTAAATTGTTAATATTGAATTTGACAAGCCGTTCTTATTTAATTAAAAGACATTATGGAAAACGAATTAGCTATAACGCAGTTTTGCCAGTTTTAGAAGTTATGGAAAACAAACAAAAGCTGTAGCGGAACAAACATGACGCTTACAGAACTTATCATCGAATTGATTTGTACATTTAATGTCCATCTTGTTGATGATACCGAAATTTGTGACGTCATTATGGATAACCATTGAATGTTGAAACTATTATGGATATCTACTGAGTTGTCCCGTGATATCCATATAATATCCATTGGGATTCATATCAACGTCCACTGGACGACGTGTTAGTATTTATGTAGTCGTATATACGTCCTATGTCCGATTTGTGTTATATGAGGAAGGATTAAGTAGTACTGTAAACGGATTAGAAATGTATCCCTGATACAGCCCATATATCTACCAAAGTGTTCATCCTCTTGATTAAATCTTCCAAATCGCTTGTACCTACATAATGAATATTCAAAGGTTCAATACAAATACTCGTAAATCGATCCCACCTGTGCTTGTATGCCTATCGAAATAAGCGACTGCGAAGTGCAGATAGAAATTGGTATTAACCGCAGCTTAATCCAATTTGGGGGACGGGGATATAAAGGAGGCTGTGGAAGTGTGTATGAGAGAACATCTGCTAGCCTATTGCGGCTTCCGCGTATGTTCTGTTCCTAGATTATCGCGCTGTGATGATATTCAGTGTATGTCGAATTAAAATGAAAAGATTCATTTTCACAAGGCATGAGATGCCCTCTCATGCTAGTGAACATATTTTATCGGATCCACTTGTTTGATGGAGTAATTGTCTATGATCATTGTAGCTTTCTTCATTTATGAACGGACAAAGAAAATTCAAATGACTTGATGAGACCAAAATTCTCACAATTTGCAGGGTAGAGTGATTTATACCAACATGTGGAAACTAGCCAAAAGTTGATCCCACCAAAAGGAGAAAAAATAAAAAAAGATTGGTAAACAAATGTATCTGTTTTTTTAAGAAATACGCCTCGTAGCTTTATGTACTCAGATGTAACTCGAAGGACTCAGTCAAATCACTTCTCCTTTATCAGAGTGGGTACTGGCAGCAATGCCGGCGGGGTTAGCAAAAAAAAAACTCTGCAAGACTTTTTTATCCACTGCACTATAGGTAATAATCATATCACAGTACTCCTGCGAAGCAATTAATTCGAATGCTGCTACACAGAATTCACACTAACCTATTCACCATTTGACCTACAAATGCTGCAATAATTGGGGACACATTCGGAAGAGCTCTGAGTTTCATTCAGTAGCGTATCGTTGTAGGTTGTAATGCAAATAAAAATTATAATTTTTTTTAAGACATGCTTTTATTTATACAAATGCACTAAAACGAAAAAAAAAAATATTTCATCGTTTGATCTTGGTTATTCTGTGAGTATCAGATTCAAAAAGTTGCCGCGCAAGATTACCGATTTTGTATCCGCGGCAAGCTTTTGAATCTGTTACCCACAGAATAACCTAGATCAAACAATGAAAAAAATTATTTTATCGTTTTTAGCGCATTTGCATAAATAAAAGCATGTCTTTAAATTTTTATTTATAATTTTTTATTTTTATGTTTTTAGTTAATAACTAATAAAAGCTTGTTTTTAAATTTTTTTTCGTTTATTTATTTTTTAGTATTTATGATGTTAAATATCTAGTTTAGTAATTTCTATCAAATTTATTTTTGAATTTTGACCCTGAAAACCCCTAGATACCAATTTCGAATAGAATCGGACCATAATCACAAAAATTGTCCGCCATATTGGAGCCACCATTTTGTTTTTTCCTAACAAAAATTTCATATTGCATTGTCACCGGAATTATGTACACCTGCCGAATTTCAAATCAATCGGACGATTAGATGTGGGTCAAATTTAACTTGCAAGATTTGATTGCAGACAGACACACAGACAGACACCGGGACAGGTGAAACTAAATAAAAGCTTGTAAAAATATAATAAATTATCTCGAAATGCAGAGGCTTTTCCACATGGAAGACGAGTTTTATTTCCGCATGTTGGAGTAAATCACCCTGTATACCTGAGTTATGTCTCTTACCGGTTCATTTTCCAGAAAAAATATTCAGATTATTATAATACACGTTTAAATAATAAAGGGGTAGGGGTAGGGGTAGGTGAACGAATGCTCGTCTATTATATTTTTGAATCGGCATCGGCATAATGCGCACAAGAGAAATATTAGATTGATGTATTTTCAAGAGCCATTATCACAATAACTATCTGAAATGAGAATTTTCCCTTGATTTGAAATTCCTGGAAAAAGATCGAGTGTTCTATTTAAAATTATAAAAATTCTGGTTAAACCGAAAACGACATTCCGGGTTTTTTACCATCCAAAATCTGCATCTGATGCAATCAACCTATCACTATTTTAAATCCATTTTGCAAAAAAGTTATTGGCTGATTAGTAATTTCGCTGTCACCCGGTTAGATCGCAAGCAGCTTCGCAAGTAACGAGCGTTAGAGCTGTGCACGCTAACCAAGAAAATGGGTGAAATTTCACTCGATTCTGTCTTGCACAGCTATTTGCGTAGAAGAGGAACTTCTGAATGTTTGTCCTCATAAGATAAAACATAATAGTGGCAGTTTTTCCTCACAATCCCACAAACATGGGTAGAATAATTTACTTCATCTTCCCGTCAGATTCACCAATATGGAAAAAAACTTATTTCATAAGTCGAATAAGTAAAAATCGTTGAGAGCTGATGAGCTCGGAAGACAAGGATCATTAGCTTCATATACTGGTCTCGAATTTGTCCTAGGGGTACCGTAGTCACTTATGCTCCAATAAACGAAGCATACTATAGTGACATATTTAGAATAGAATGAGAAACAGCTTGCATAAAAAATTCAAACAAAATTACTGTTGAAACAGAACAGGAATAAATGGAATATTTAAAGGGCTATTGACTGCACATCAGAGCCGTAGACAAAGTAACAAAGGGCATCGTGTGATTTCCGAATGTTATACAGGGGATTCAAAAGTACTTTGACAAACTTCAGGTGATTCCTCACAATATTCTAATATGAATTGTCCAAATAAATGTATATCCGGAAACGCTTCGTTTCCAAGATACAGGGTGTTAAAGTTTCATTTTTATTTTAGTTTTTTTAAATAACTTTCGAAATACTGACCTTAATTAAACGAAAATTGGTATTGAGAGGTTTTTTGGGATGTCGAATTCGAACCAAATATTATTATTGCTCTTATTCGCAGGGAGCGCCACCTACACGTCTTTTTCTTTTTGAAGATTCATAACTTCTAGCACATTTTTCAGTAAAAAATTTTTCCCTCTATCATATCTACGTGAAAAAGCTGCCCTTGTTACAAGTCGCTATAAGCAACCGTTTTCTAGATATTTGGACTTGAAAATTTCAAGTCGATTATTTGATAATCGATGCGTGTTGAAGTTATTACCATTATTTTGCATTTTTCACAAGAATGCTTAGGAAATAAATTTGACGTTTAAGTAAGAAGTTTTGGTATATATTATGTGACAGTTAAACGTTTTGTTGATTTGTTGAAGTTTCTGTGAGTTTTAAAACATTAATTTTGAAAAAACTTCAACCCCTTGTATCTTGGAAACGAAACGTTTCCGGACATATATTTATTTGGACAATTCATATTAGAATATTGTGAGGAATCACCTCCAGAAGTTTGTCAAAGTACTTTTGAATCACCCTGTATACTGTTATTTTGGGAGGGGGTAAAATCCTTTATGGGCACTCCATGTGTAGGAATCTCTGGCACTTTTCGCCTCAGATGTACCCAATAAAACTCCAATCCGTAGGCTCGTCTGGCCGTGGCCTACGATACTTGGGCCTTTCGACCCATTATATGTTACATTATTGTAAGCGATTAAAAAAAGCGAGCAATGAGATAGTTGTCTTCCTTCCCACACGGTATTTCGGCTCATTGGTACCAAGTGTTTTAACGATAGTTCGGCCCTGTGGGGCCCACTGCACAAGGCTAAGGCTAATTACTCAAAGATTTCGCCCGGTTTCTCGTAGTCTCCATTCCTCGCCACAGCTTGGATTTAGGCCTGTTTCCCAGAGCCTCGTATAGTTTATCAATTCTCAGTGATAAACCCTGATAAACTCCCGATAAAACATAGTAGGATTTACTTCAAATGTAACTTTGCCTATTTTTGTCGTATTATTGTAATACTGATGGGTGTACACACTTAGATCTGAATATTAACCATATTCAAATCAAAAGCAGTATGAATTTCCAGAAAAACAATTATAATTCATGGACATTATGCGTTTTGTTGCATCTGCGATAATAATAATAGAGGATGGTATTAAATTTGATGATTTTATACTAATTCCATCAACTATATACAACTTCCGACATCGGTTTTCGTACTCCTGCTCTTTTTTATGTTTTCGCTTCGGTCTATTTCTTGACCCTTGACTATTACCATCAACAGTCACATTATTTTCCATATTTCGATGGACATAACGCGTTTTGATGTGCTGGTTCGAGTTCGCATTTAAATAACGCTGGGACAAAATGTGATTTGGCGTTTTTCGTTTATGGGCATCCAAGCTACAATCATAGTAACCCCGGAACCGATTCGAACCCGATTTTGTCCCGAAGTGGACAAAACGCGTTTTGGTGAGTTGCTCTCATTTGATGTCTACACTTGGACACTATTTGGTATTGAGGTGAAAAACTGTACATATCAGGGTATTTTCAACTGAGAAGGCCACGGGTTTGTCTTCCTTCCCACACGGTATTTCGGCTCATTGGTACCAAGTGTTTCCACGATTGTCCGGCCCTGTGGGGCCCACTGCACAAGGCTAAGGCTAATTACTCCGAGCTTTCGCCCGGTTTCTCGGAGTCTCCATTCCTCGCCACCGTGCTCACAGCTTGGATTCAGGCCTGTTTCCCAGATCAATTCTCAGTGATAAACCCTGATAAACTCCTGATAAAACATAGTAGGATTTACTTCAAATGTAACTGTGCCTATTTTTGTCGTATTATCGTAATACTGATGGGTGTATACACTAAGATCTGAATATTAACCCTATTCAAATCAAAAGCAGTATGAGTTTCCAGAAAAACCATTATAATTCATGGACATAATGCGTTTTGTTGCATCTGTGATGATAATAATCGAGGATGGTATTAAATTTGATGATTTTATACTAATTCCATCAACTATATACAACTTCCGACATCGGTTTTCGTACTCCTGCTCTTTTTTATGTTTTCGCTTCGGTCTTTTTCTCGACCCTTGACTATTACCATCAACAGTCACATTATTTTCCATATTTCAATGGACATAACGCGTTTTGATGTGCTGGTTCGAGTTCGCATTTAAATAACGCTGGGACAAAATGTGATTTGGCGTTTTTCGTTTATGGGCATCCAAGCTACAATCATAGTAACCCCGGAACCGATTCGAACCCGATTTTGTCCCGAAGTGGACAAAACGCGTTTTGATGAGCTGCTCTCATTTGATGTCTACACTTGGACACTATTTGGTATTGAGGTGAAAAACTGTACATATCAGGGTATTTTGAACTGAGAAGGCCAGGAGTTTGTCTTCCTTCCCACACGGTATTTCGGCTCATTGGTACCAAGTGTTTCCACGATTGTCCGGCCCTGTGGGGCCCACTGCACAAGGCTAAGGCTAATTACTCCGAGCTTTCGCCCGGTTTCTCAGAGTCTCCATTCTTCGCCACCGTGCTCACAGCTTGGATTTAGGCCTGTTTCCCAGATCTATTCTCAGTGATAAACCCTGATAAACTCCTGATAAAACATAGTAGGATTTACTTCAAATGTAACTGTGCCTATTTTTGTCGTATTATCGTAATACTGATGGGTGTATACACTTAGATCTGAATATTAAACATATTCAAATCAAAAGCAGTATGAATTTCCAGAAAAACAATTATAATTCATGGACATAATGCGTTTTGTTGCATCTGTGATACTAATAATCAAGGATGGTATTAAATTGGATGATTTTATACTAATTCCATCAACTATATACAACTTCCGACATCTGTTTTCGTACTCCTGTTCTCTTTTATGTTTTCGCTTCGGTCTCTTCCTTGACCCTTTACTATTACCATCAACAGTCACATTATTTTCCATATTTCGATGGACATTACGCGTTTTGATGTGCTGGTTCTAGTTCGCATTTAAATAACGCTGGGACAAAATGTGATTTGGCGTGTTTCGTATATGGGCATCCAAGCTACAATCATAGTGACCTCGGAACCGATTCGAACTCGATTTTGTCCCGAAGTGGACAAAACGCGTTTTGATGAGTTGCTCTCATTTGATGTCCACACTCAGACACTATTCGGTAGTAAGGTCAAAAACTGTACATATCAGGGTATTTTCCAAACGTACCTCATTTTGGACGTGTACAGTTGTATATCTTTTGAACATCAATGTGTTTGATATCTATTTTGTAGGGAAATTTTATTGCATCAACGTTTTGTACATATTTTTTAATAATAAAAAAAATGAATAAAATACCCATTTTTTTCCTCCTCAGCTTTCTCGTGGGGGAGCTAATTTCTTCGAGATTAAATTTCAGGGTTTATTGAGGACAAAGGAAATATAAACTATGAAAAATGATATTTTATAGCTTATTTTTCAAGCTATTTCTTAAATTCGAAACTTCTTTTGCGTTTTATACCGGACAGCGTACGATATTGGACGCGAATGCGAACCTGGTTAGAAAAAGGATTGTATGTTGTCCTTTTCGTGGTGAAAGTCCTCGCCTATTTCTTCAGCGACCAATTTAGCAAATGGTGATCGCGAAGAAGAAACGCACTGCCGATGGCGACCCCAGGTGCTTAGCGACTCGGATTCCCACCACCACCCAAGGTAGACCGGTAGCATGCCATCTCGGAGAGTAACGAACTAATAATACGCATAATAACAAAATATAAAATGTACGTTCGCGTAACGTCAGTTCACTTTCTATTATGGACTTGCTTGAGATGCGGGAACGAAGTTAAATGATGCAGTTCATTGGAAATATCCTTTTAATTGAATTTTTATCTTTTAATATCGGAATTGTTGATGTAAGTTTTTAGCTATATATTTGAAGTTTAACGCGTTTTCACCCCCGAAAAGGGTTAAAAAAAATTAACAAAAAGCTTTTTTAATATAATTCCATAACGGTAAGAGTGAGAACAAAAATGTTCAAATAAAAATACTTTCTATACTTATTTTTATATCAGATCAGGGGGTTTTAAAAACAAAAACGAAAAGAAAATGCATTTTACAAGAAATGCCAATTTGTTCAGTGGTAAATTCATAATAATCTTGCTTTAACTGATTTATATAAGTTATCAATGAAAGTGACCCAAGGGCAGAACCGTGAGGTACGCCCATATTCAAAATTTCTTTATTAATGTTTCATAGTTATAACTTTTAAGTATTATTGAAACTAAAACGTATAATAATAGTCGTTTTGGGAAAATTTTGAGTAAACAAATCACAAAAACGAAAAATAACCTAAACAAAACACGAGATCGTCAATATGGGGATAATTTATGGAGTTTTGGAGTCCTAACTTATGAACTGTCAGAAATAACTCCTTCACAAGATATAGCAGATATAATCAGGGTAATATGAAAAAGCCAAATTTAGAATATACAGTCAAAGAAATCTGAAATTCAACTGTGGAAATAATTAAAGAATTGTCAAAATATGGCAAAATTGTGTGAGTATAGGCGAACCAGGGGAATTTCAAGAATAAACATTCTTTCATATAGCTTTTTATGATAGCTTGGAGGGGATGAAAGTTGAAAAATGTACTATTTTGAAGAAGGAAAAAATCGAGAGGGAAATTTAACAGGGATAAATTAATGTGATTCTATATTCTCAAAGACGACAAGGGGGGCTCAAAAAATTGGCGAACAGAAAATCGATTACATAAAATGAAATGATGGAAGTATTATAAGAAAAAAACATATCTCAACGATTTTGTCAGTCCCTAAAGAAACCTAATATCTAAGACGGTATAATAATGTTTTACCAGAAATTGATACAATTTATATATATATAAAATTCTGCAACTAAAATTGGCCCAAGCACCTCAAACAAAATTATAAATTTTTCAAACCGTGCAGTATAGCCAAAGCAATAAGTGGCCAACATATCATAAAAATAACGGAATACTTATCTTCAACATCAATTAAATTCTACCTCCGAATTGATTCTTGAAATCTTGTGGAAACCAAACAAGAGACTATTGAAATCAGTGCCCCAAACCATACAATTTTATTCAACTGACTCCTCAAATAATGATATCAATAAAAGTAATTATTATTGTTGTTCTTTCATATATTATATAATAAATTTACTTTGTTTTTACGCATATATTTCCTTTCAACTATTTTTTCCCACGTAATTTATCAGTAATTTTAAATTTAAAAAATGGTATACGTTTCAAGTATTTCTTTTTAGTTTCATGTTTTATTTATATGCATCCATAATGCAAAAACATTTAGAAATTGGTTCATTAACAGGCTACCCGCAAGTTCATTAAATCGATTAGAAGAAATATATCTTAGCAAATAACGACTATATATATATATATATTTTTTTTTTCAGGGGAGTGTGGATATTTCTGTCCTTTTTTAAGCATACATCCAGTTAGGTTCTTTCGAACATGTTTTGATGATTTTTTTTTTAATTTAAATACTCGACAATCCCGCATGAATACTGGAAATATAAATAGCATTCAGTATTGATATTATGTATCAGTGAATGTCAAAACTATCTAATCTGTACTAAAATGAAGATCGTCAGAAAGGATGTATTCCCTGCCCCCTGGGGATTCGCTTTCCTCGTTGATCCCTATCTCTTCCATGTCTGCTTCCTGTAATTTGTTTGATAACAATTGGCATTTCTGTAATATGGTATGTCAAAAATTGAATTATCAGCTGTATGGACACAAAATACATCTTGAGATGTGAGATAATAATAAAAAATGGATATATCAACAAAAAATCCGAAGCAGTGATATTTTGAGAGATAAACATATCAAATCTTCAATAACAATTTGGTTTGGAGGCAAAGGTAGAACGTTACAAGTGCTGTTAGTAATTTAATATAAAATGATATTATTGTTTCTGAAAATATTCTCCTTTGGCTTCACTTTCTTATCACTCAGGAATATTTAAAGAATGGCAATAAAAATAAATTGTTGGGTCCAATATCTTGGCCGGAAGGTGCATTGGGGATTTAATAGAAATAATATGAAAATCCATTTCAGTATTACTTCCAATTAGTTACATACATACATACAATTTTTTTCTCTTATTCATTTCTGTAATTCTTAATTTTTTTTTCAAGAAGTCTAGAGATGCCTCGTTTAACTAAACAACTAATATTTTAGAGGTAAACTTCTGCATACCAATAAGAAATTACAGTTCCTCGATTTTCAAGAGGGATTATTGTATATGAGGCAAACAGTTATAATTGGAACGAAGTTCCTTTACGCGGCTTGCGGTAGGTGTTGACTGGTAGAAATCGTCACGTAAGAAAAACGCTTTATGCCCCCTCCATGCGACTTTCTCTCTCTGTGTGTCTCTTTCTATTATATACGAGTATGTGTGAGAAACTACACTTGGTCCTGTCAGAATTAAATGTCATTCAATTCCTATATAGGGAAATAGGAAATGCAAAATTGATGGAATAAGGGATTTTGAATTCACTTTTTTCAGCATGTTAGAAAACCTCACTTTTTCAAGTAAGGCAATGAATAATTTAATTGTGTCATTTTGTAGTTGGTAGAGCTTCAATATGCTCCGTGAATTTCGTAAAATTTAGTAGTTTGAAGTGCTGTATAAACCCCAAAGTCTTGAAAAAGTTAATTTCAAACTCCTTCGGCCAACTTAAAAACAATAAAACAGTGTACTGAAAGTGATCTAAATGCCTAAAAAGAGTAAAAATATTGTTATTAACAAGATATCTGGCCATTGGAAAACTGCAGGCCATTGTGAACCTTAATAACCTCCGAGTACGGGAATTTCGACCGTATTGGTTCACCGAGTGAAAAAGTGAGGTTAGGATTTCAAAACCCACGAAAGTGAAAACAATTTCGCATATAAAAAGTGAAAGGACACAAACAACCACAGCTAAATTGCTGGAAAAGTTCAATAAATGACCCCCCAATGGAAGAATCCAGAGATGGAGGTGCAGATCGCAACAAAAGCGTGGACAAATTGAAAACAAAAAGCCACAATCGATCAACCAGTGACAAAAAGCGTGAAATTGACATTATTTCACCAAACCAAACCACCGAAAATGATCAAAATAGTGTGTTGGCAAAACTCACATCGGAAAACTGCGAAATCGCCAGCTGTTCAGTAGTAGAAGCCGAGGAACTCCGAAAGAGATTGGATATAGTGTATCATTTTTCCCCAAGTGAAGTCGAAAAACTCAAGAAACTCAATGATAACATTTATTAACATAGTGAAAGTGTAAAGAAGAGTAATATTAAACCTAATAAAGACACCGGTTCCAAGGCCGAAAAGACCGCCCGAGCCGAGGTTAGCGCAGAGTATGAAAAAACTGTAAAAAAATTCAAAAACACTAAGTGAAACAGAAAACGAGAAGAAAGGAGGGCGAGGAAAATACACTAAAAAACCTCTGTCCAGAAGAAAAATTTTGTTCACCACACTTTCCTAACAACTAACAGAAAGAGAAGAAAAATCCAAACATTTTAAAGTGAGAAAATAATGCAGAAAAAATGGTGAGTCCAACACATCAAAATATGGGGAGTGATATGGAGGATGATCAAAGGAAAAATCTATGTTCTCCACACTTTCGAAGAGACGAATAGTATTATCAGGAATAAAATATCTTTTATTATAGCGGAGGAGTTTGGAAAAAGGATATACAGGGTGTATCATAATTAAATGCTGATCCTAGAGGGCGATAATCCTTGGATGATTTTAAGAAAAATGCTTCATATGAACATAGGTCCGCAACCGCTTTATTTCTGAGATACAGGATTTTGAAATTTAACAAAAAAATCATTTCTTCCCCAATATCTCTGAAACCGCTTTGGCTTATTTTTTCAATTTTGGTACATTCAAAGTACTCATAAAAATATTTTTTTTTCCATGATGAAGGATTTCTAAATTTTCCTCAGTGGCGTCCCTGTTAACATGCCCTGCCATATTTTTGATCAAAATAATGATACGCCACTGTCTTTTTACCAAATAAATATTATTTTCGTAATTGTCCTCTATCTTCTCATAAAAATGGTCTCTTGCCTTTTTTTCTTCCGGCGAACGGTTTTTGAGTTAGAAAATAAAATGCATTCATTTTCTTGTCCCTATGCGAAATCAGCCGTTGAAGAGTAGTAGGATTATCTCGTGGGCTAGAAACATCTAGTATGCTAAGAACACATTTCGTTGTTTTCATATAAACAATTTTGACACTTCTTTAGCTAGATACGTGATATTATTTACGTTATAAAAACTTGTTTATTAAAAAAAAACATGGTAAATTTTACAATTACCGAATTAGCAGACATGCATTACTTGTATGGGCTTGGTTGGTTGGTTGAAAGCTGACGAGCCAGAGACAGGGTTGGCACTTAGCTTCCCTTGACACTGCGACCAGCTGGGGTCTATTGTATCACTCTGTCATCAGTGGTTCCTCATTCAAACAGGTTTGTGCCTTCAATTAGGTTTAGAAGCCTGTTGATAAGGTTTTTCGGATTCATGCCTGTTTCCGGGCTGATCTCTCCAAAGGTTCTGTGTCGCCTACTACTTAGGGCGTCACAGTCGAAGATAATATGAGAGGCTGTTTCCTCCTCTTCATCACATAGCCTACACTCCACGGTTTCCCTGCGTACTCCCATGGTGTTTAGGTGTTTTCTTAGGCCGCAGTGTCCAGTCAACAGACTATCATTATACGAGCCTTCGTTCTGTTCAGGTTCAGAAGGTCAGCCGTCAGGGTCCGGTTTGGATGCCCTACCATGACTTTGCTGTGTATTTGCCCGACAGTTTGATCCCAATATTGTTGGTGTCTTCTTTTTATCCACTCGTCGATCACGGTCCTGCATCGGTTTTTGCTAATCCCATGTGCAGGTTCTGGCCCTGTGAATAGCGTTTCAGATGCTTGTCTGGCTAGCTGGTCCGCTTTTACTTTGCCTTCAATGCCTCTATGACCTGGCACCCACTTTCTAGATTCTTCTGAATGCATACCATGATAGCATGTGTTTCGGCTTGGAATATCGTGGAGCATTTGCCAAGTGGTATTATGTAATCCGTTCTTGGCCTTCCCCATGTATTCCTGCTCCCGTTCCTTCAACTGTCTTGTATGGGCTTGCTGACGGGAACGCATATGTAGGCAGGCGACTGTATCAAGAGCGCTTCCCAAATAGAATGGTTTCTGATGCTCGAACGATTTCAAGCACCCACAGAAGGTTATGTGAAACAGGAAGTTTTGTGCCAAATCATCACTTGAAAGGAGCACATCGGCTGCAAGAACTCCAGCAATTGAGGTAGCTGTTTTGAATTCAGTTGACGAAAATCCTGAAATAAGTAGGAGGCAAGTTGCCAATAATTTGAATATCGCCCACGTTCTAGTATGGAAAATTCTTCATGATTATTTATTATATACCTATCACATTCAACGGGTTCAGGCTCTACTTCCTCGAGACTTTCCATCACGAGTGAAGTTCTGCCAATGGTTTCTCCAAAAAGTTACCGAAAATTCTTTATTTGACAAGGAAATTTTATTCACGGACGAAGCTAGTTTTACTAAAAAAAGAATCAGAAATTTTCATAATAATCAGTATTGGGCCGCATTCAATCGTGGATACTCATCACCAGTTCTCATTAAATGTCTGGGCTGGAATTATTGGAGATTACCTAATTGGACCTTTTTTTACCACGCAGATTAAATGGACATGGTTATCGCCGATTTCTTGAAGATAATTTGCCAATTCTGTTGGAAGATGTTCCTATTTTAAGGCGAAATCGCATGTGGTTTATGCACGATGGTGAACCTGCTCATTTTAGTGCTCTGGCACGCGAATATTTAAACCAAAACTTTCATAATCGCTGGATAGGTCGTGGGGGAACAGAGTCATGGCCAGCTAGATCCCCATACTTAAACAGTCTTGATTATTTTCTTTGGGGACATCTTAAGAGTTTGGTGTACAGTCAACCAATTCTAACTGAGGAAGAATTGCGAAACCCCGTAATAGTTTCCTGTGAGGAATACTCCAGGAATTTTCCGATTTTCTTTTCTAAATCGAAAACCATTTTTATGAGAAGATGAGGACAATTACAAAAATAATATCTATTTGGAAAAAAGACAGTGGCGTATCATTATTTTGATCAAAAATATGGAAAAAATTCATTTTTATGCTTACTTTTCATGTACCAAAATTGAAAAAAAAACAAAGTGGTTTCAGAGATATTGGGAAAGAACTGATTTTTTTGTTAGATTTCAACATCCTGTATCTCAGAAATAAAGCGGTTGGGAACCTATGTGCATATGAATAATTTTTCTTAAAATCGTCCAAGGAATATCGCCCTTTAGAATCAGCATTCAATTATGAAACACCCTGTATAGGTATAGTATTGCTTGGTATTACGTATATAGGTATAGTATTGCTTGGTATTAACTACCGCAAGCCGCGTACTTCGTTCCTGACGGGTGTGTCAAGACCGCACACGTTTTTTTTGTCTGTACTTCTGCCGCTTCTGTTTGTTGGCTTTTCCCCATTTTCATAATTCATTTTATCCTAATAACATTTTCTGTTAAAAATGTATTCAGTACAAACGGTTATTGCAAGAGATCCAGGTCTTGGTTTATTTTCTAACGAATACTTTCCATGTTCGCAAATTGTAACTGGACTTTTTTTCCGCCGTCATGGCCTAAGGCTGACATTTTTCAGAACAGCACTTCCACCATCAAACAGAATCTCCCCAATAAAAACCAGAGAAACAAGTTAGGTTTGTCCTTGATGTAGAAATTCATTGATTTTAACATTTTCAAGAAATAATTCTAGATTCTTTGAATTATAGCTGATATCAGGTAACGTATCAATTGAGACAATTGAGACAACTAACCATAAATGAGACAGCTAACCGTTTGCATTTCACACAACAGACACGTTGGATCATCTTTGAAAATGATATCTTGATGTCGGAAAAAATTGGCTAGAATGCAGAACAAACGACCACAAAAGACGCCAGCTTTCATTTTCACGTGCAATTTGTACCGTCAAAAGGAACTCATTTCTTCCAAGTCTATCTCAGTCAAGGGAAAGAATATTAATCCGTAAGAGCCAGTAGTCTGCTTCCACCGGTTTCCATTCAAAAACGGCACAATATCATCCTGGGACAATGGCGCTTACCTCGGAGGCATTATGAATAGGCCCACAAGGCGAGAGCGGTCTTACCTGTGACGAAAATGCTGAAAGTTCTTGCGCAATAAGCGGAAAATCTGCTCACTGATGAGTTTCAGATCGAAGGGATTTTTCTAGTCCTTTCAAATTCAGTCAACTGATAGAACTCTCCGAATCGAAAGTTGGGATGCAAACTCCAAACTTATTTATTTTCTCGATTGTAAAGATAAAATAGTGAGTATTACAAAATGGAAGAAATTTAATGGACATAGCCCTCAAAGAGAAGTGTTAACCATAGACACGTGTTTTGGGCTTTCCGCCCTCATCAGTACGGTAAAGAAATGCAAGGATTAACATCATTTGGTAGAAAACGACAAATCAACGGAGTCAACAAACAGAAGCCAGCCGCACATTTGTGGTTTCGGTTTGCAGACCCTGCATTCCAGGGCAACAACCAACGTCACCACGGAGGCAGCTATAGCTACCTGCGTGACATCCGAGACCAGGATTATAGAGAAGAAAGGGAGGAATATCGAGGGGACTGTTAAACAAAATGGAAGAAATTTAATGGACATATCCCTCAAAGAGAAGTGTTAACCATAGACATGTGTTTTGGGCTTTCCGCCCTCATCAGTACGGTGAAGAAATGCAAGGATTAACATCATTTGGTAGAAAACGACAAATCAACGGAGTCAACAAACAGAAGCCAGCCGCATATTTGTGGTTTCGGTTAGCAGACCCTGCATAGTGGATATTATTTTTTCTGCTCTGCCGAGATTTCGACAAACTTTATGTCTACAGATGTAATTGGCGCGATACTGGATATAAAGCTATTTGAAAGCAATTCGACAGAAAATAATAACTGAAATTAGGTTGAAATAAGAACTGGCACAAATATCTTCTGAACGGATCTGGTTAACTGTCATATAACTCTAAGTTGTATCAAGGTTGAACCAATTCACTGGCAAGTACGTGATGTGCTTGCGAAAAAATACCAATGCAAGCTCTACAACTGCTGAAGCATCAACCAACCTGATCAAAGATTGAAGAATGGACAGGATGTGGATAGTGGTTTCGTCCTACTCCTGTCAGAATCTGCACTCTGCTTCCTCTACTAACGTCTTTTTTGCATTGTGTATTCACTTTCTGCAAATCTGTTGATTTTGTCTACATCCTGGTGATTCTTCTAGGTTATATCGTAAATTGTAGGCCTAGCCTGTACCGATATTATTAATCTAACAGGTTCCACTAGACCACATTTTACGCCTTGCCTTTCGATTCTCCAAGTGCAACAACAATTTTAGTAAATAATTAAAAATGTATTACTGCACACCAAATTAACGCACATTTTCCAATAGCGTATTGACACGAAACTGGGTTCTTTTTAATTTATTAAAACAATACCTGAATAATTACTATTCGTTTATTTCACTTTGAAAACACAACACAATAATACGCTCTGACAATACAATAACCGACGGCACTGCATTAAATCAAAATTCACCTTGACTTCGCTGTATTGAAAATACTTTATTTCTCTGTACTGCTGCTTCCATGATTCGCACGACTTATATATCCGTTCTTGCCTTCCCGAATGTTCGAGCAGCTCTCGAAACCATTCGAAGATGTCATCAGAATTCCCAGACGGTTTGTTTGGAGAATCTAGGTCAACGGTTGCTTCTCGCTTATGACAAAACAACGCAGGGGCGTATTCCACTCATTTCCGTAACAGTATATTTCTGCTTTGGGATTTGCCTAGACTTCCAGAGTAGATTGATCGATATGTGTATTGATCCTTGTAGAGCATATTAAATGATACAAGATTATAGGGGGAACGTATACAAAGTAACATAGTTGTTGGGATACTAAAAAAATATTTTTAACAACGACGAAAAAATAAACTGAATTGCAAAAAATACAAACAAACAATCAACAAAGATTATTAAATTGCTTTAAAGAAATGATCAAAACAAAATAACATAAAAATGCAACGTGAAATCTCCAGCGATAAACAATAGCATTCCAAAAATGCGCTCTCCGCACGACCAGTCGCAACGACGTGTGCCCCCACGTGTGTGCCCGTTCGGGTAGCTGTCTCGCTGATACTGATTTCGAGAACGTTCGGCAATTTCCGGCGAAGAGACACGCCACCGCCGCGCACCCCTCTGCCATCATTTTAAGCTTTACGTAATTAATTTGATTGTTTGTTTGTTTAGAGCTGACTCAAAATTAGAACTCAGTTATTAGGACTAAAAAAGTTTATTTCATTTTTTGCTTTTCAGTTTCTTTTTTCGTGGGTTTAATTTTCTGTTGAAAAGTTTTTATTTTTTAATGTTTTGTGGCTAAAATCTACTTATTGCTACCTACTTAATTTGGATTACTTTTATAATACTTACCCACTTTACTTCAACTATTAACAGTTATATACTTTGTATTTTTTGTGTGGACAATTACAAATTCACTAACCTTTCAAAAAAAAAAAATTTTTTACCCCAACTTGATAACTAACGGAACCCCCATACAAACTTTCACCCCCTATTTGATCCCTTTAGGGGTTGCATTTCTGAAAACACTAAATACATATTTCTTCTTTTTGTAACAAAGACTTCAAATACCAATTTTATGACCCCAACTTAAAACAAGGTAGGGCTTGAATTTGCAAAAACTCCGAAACACGTATTTTTTTTCGTAACAAAATCCTCCAAATATCAATTTTTATGATCCTAACTTCAAAACTAACTCTAGTAACTCTCAACACCCTTTTTACCCCTTTAGGGTTGAATTTTCGAAAAGCCTGAAACACATTTATCTTGATTTGTGAAGAAAAGCCCAAATACTAATTTCCATGACTCTAATTTCAAAACCAACTGTACTTTCACTTTCACCCCTCTTCTCACCCACCTTTTCACCCTTTTAGGGATGGAATATCAAAAAAATATGATGTCAACATTTTTGCTCTTAGGTCCAGCGGTTTGGTCTGGGCGTTGATCGTAAATCCAGTTATTGAACATGTGATTATATGTACATATTACCCCAAACACGAGGTAGCTGCTGTGAATCGTTCAGGAGATCCCTCGACTGTCTTCCGTCTCCATCATCAGATTAACTCCGGGCCTCCATTATGTTGTAGTGTCATCGAAACTACATATGTTTGCCAAGTTTCAACATAATCGGTTCACAGGTGTAAAATCAATAAATCATCCCCTATTTTTCTACTCTTAGGGTTGTAATTTTTTTCAAATGGAACCCACTTCGAAGCATACCGTATACAATAAAAAAATAATCTAAATAGGATAACCCAGTACAAAGTTATGCGTGGTAGAATCGGTTCAGTGGGTGATCAACATCATCAACAATCATCCCCCATGTTCCTACAATTTGTTTTTTTTTCAAATCCAAATGGGACCAACTTCGAGGTTTCCCCCTTTACTTTCCATTAAAGAATAATTAAAATAGGACTTTTCTGTAAAAAGTTATGCGTGGTCATACATATGAAAATGTATATACTCGTCGACTAGAGAACATCCTACTTTTTTTTAAGCGACGATATCAAAAAGGAAGAGGTTCTCTAGTCGACGTATATTTTTCTTATATGTGAAAGTTAAAATGGTTTACAGTGAGGAAATAAAAGTTGAAATATTTATACAAAAATAGATAACCAATATTTCTGTTTTCTTTATTTGTTTTACCAATCTTTTTCTGTTGTCCTTTTTTTCCCACGACCTTCCATTTTCCCTATTGAAAACTGCCGTAGAAAAGGATGACTCATCCCTCCATAATATTTCAGTTGAATAATCGGGATCTTCATTAAAATTTTGAATATTCCAGCTTTCCTCTTATGAGTCTCTGTTAAAACTTGTATGGGTAAAATTTTATATGGTTTGTAGTTGTTCTTTTTCAAAGTACTTTGGATTTATTAAAAACTTTCACCTAATTGATCGGCTACATTTTTTAAACTACATTCAGATTTTTTTTTAAATAATACAATGTTTCAAAAAAGTCTATTTGCGAATTGATATGGATAGGCTTACCTTCGAAATGAAGCAGTATATCTAGCTGTTCTTCCTGGTTTCCTTGAACTACACGCTTTTTTCTACTAGGTATGATTCACCTTTTGGTAAATATTTTTGAATGTATTTTCTGACGGTATTGGACGATTTGGATACAACATCCCATATACACTTTTTCCTGCACGTTTATTTTTGTTGTTTTGTAAATAACAAGTATATATTTGAATTTTTTCTTCCTCACTGTAAACAATTTTGATTATTCCATTAGAGAAATGTCACTAAACAAACATAGTTGTCATTTTGATAGCTTACTTCAAAAATGTTAACTTTCATAGGATTAGGTACTTACACTAAGAACTAGTCTAACTAAGTTATTCGACGTTTAATAATTCAAAAATGGTATAAGATAGGGGTAACATATGGTACATTTTTGAAATCGGGAAAAAATCATTCCAAAAATTCAGTAATATACAGGGTATCCCATTTAAAAATAAAATGAAAAACAATCCTTAAATCTGCATGCTACTGTATTTTTGATAACATTTTATCAAAATTCAGTCATAACCACACAAATTAACACTCGGTACCATTTTTTTGGCTCCAAAATTGTTTTGGTCTCACTTACTTTTGAAGCTCAGCTTTGTGGAAATTTTTTTCACAGAGCTGAACTGTTTCGGCATGGCTCTTGGGACCATGTCCAAGATTTAATCATCCTCGGGAGAGACTCTAGTCTTATGCCTAATGATTTGTATGGTTACATCTCATTTTATTTCCTGCAAAGTTTCTGTACACCATTAGCACTTTCTTGGTTTTTTGGTTACTTCTCCATGCGTGTTACAGAAGCCTAGATATTTGACCTTTATTTGCCACCCAATGATTTGTCCATCTATTTCGAAGATCATGAGATTAATTTTCCTTCTCTACATTATGCGAGATATAATTGCATTTTTATCGGTAGCGTATTTTTTTCTTCAGGACCTAGGGAATTGTTTTGCCAGCGAAGACATACATGTGAATTACGATTCTCATAGGAAACCCAAACAAATACCCACTATTAATTTATTTGTCTTCTCTGAAAGTTTTGTAAGATAAATTAATCTCGAAAAAACATTTTATGTAACACTTATCTCAGTTTTTGTCATAAAGATAAACTGTTAGTGGGAAAACAGGTCAATCAAATTCAACCACTATTAAGTATAGACGGGGACACTTGTATAAACGGCCTAAATAGACTGTCGACTTTAAACATAAATATTTATCGTTACTTGTTGAAGTGTTTTATTGCAATAGAGGAAATTGTCATTTTTCATCATAGGGATATGCCAAAAGAAATCTGGGTAACGTAAATAAAGATAAGTGTTCGTGTGAGTTAGAAATTTTCACATAAATACTTACTCACAAAAAACATAACTTTGTCATATTATTTTGTATCGATAGATGAACAGTTTCAGTGAATACACCAGTATTCAAATTATACATCTGAATTGAATAGTTTCAACGCAGATGTCTTCTTCGAAGTAATTTTTTATCGAATGAAAATACAAATTTTTGCTTTTCTTTTGAGTTAGAGTCCTTTCGCAATATCTCTCAGATGTAGTTCAATGTCCCGCGTGGCTTTAGCCAGGAAAGTAGTTGTTTTCTGTTGGATATTACAAAAAATAATTTCAATATTGTCATAAATTCTTCAATTTTCAGTAAAATATTTCTATTCAATATTCAATTGAGAATATAATTCACATGTAACATGGTACATTCTGACTAATGTGATTGGCTGAGATAATAAAACAATAGAGTAGAAGAGGTTATGATCGATGATATTTCCATTATCACCGCATGTTGACCCACAATTCTTTCTAAAGAAAATTATAGACTGTCAGTTTGACGTTAAGAAGTTTATCTGATGGCATGTCATAATGCCAACGCTATGTCACTCAATTTTGATGACATAAGGAAGCTCATTATGGTACTTAGTCCCATAATGAATTCATTATGGTACTAAGTACCATAATGAAATTCTATATGAAAAACATGTGATGGTGAGATCAAAAAAGTTTATTCAAAACGCATAACTATGTTCAAAACTATTTATTATAAATGGTAAAAGAGCATTTACTACAATTTGCAATATTAATTCCAATGGATTCTAGAGTTTTTACATCAGTAGTTGATGTTTTTTGGTAAACTTTTAATCCATTTTGGTTGTTGGCACCAAAAATTGCTTCTGTTTTTTTTTTCTTTTGCTCTTTTGCTTTTCCAACCGCCATGGCGTTTCACGGTACACAGATCAGCTCCAGAATCGGCCAAAAATGAAGCGGACGATCGCCGAAAACAATGTCTGGTATATTTTTCAGGGTGAGGTAAATTCAAAAAAGTGGCAATAACTTTGGCATTTTACCAAAGGTGTGAATTCCAACGGGTTGTTTCGTGCATTTAATATTTTTATAAGTGACAAAAAAACGTCGATGGTTTGTGTTGCAAGGTCGTATTTTCACATATTGTCTGACAAGTTCTACCATTTTCAATCCTGGGATATTCCCCGATGTTGCAAAAAATTCTCGCATTACCTTTGTTTTTGTATTCGGTAAAGTGATTCTAAAAACGGATCCTTCATCTATCACATTTTCAACAAGCATATTTGTCAGTTCCTCTCTTCTGCATGCTCCACTTAGTCCAATTATCATAGCAACTTTTTTAAATAAATTATTTTCCTTAAAAATTTTTTTTTTTAGTAATGCAACCAGCTGTAGGTACTTATAATATCGTTTTTTTTAAAAAATTCTTATCATCGAATAATACGACCAGAGAGAAGATGGTTTTCTTTCCTTAGATAAGCATTCAAAGTAAGCCAACAATACTTTTTCATGAGTGATATTCTTGATTTTCTTAGTAGAACACCATTCTTCGTACCGATTAAACGCTATTTCATATACACTCCGTGATTTTTCCGGCAAAAGGGAGTCCACGATATTTCGCGTCATTTCTTCCAAATCAGAAGGTAAACAACCAGTTTCAAAATCACTCATTATTATTTAAATTATATTCAATTCTACGTGGCAATTGTGTTTGACAGCAGATAAATAAATATTGCCGTTACAACCTGAAACCTGACGTTGTCAATGAAATGGCAAAGCACAGCTCACTAACCTACTAATATTTGAAACTACACATATACTTACTCCTTTAAAAATAGTTGTCATTGTGACATGTCAAAAATTCAGTTTTTAATTTTTCGAAAATGTTGTAATATAAATGCCATCAGATGAAATTTTGTATGTAATACGAATCATAAACAATCATTATGGCACACGTCGTGTTATCGGACTCGGCTACGCCTCGCTCAATAACATTCACGACTTGTACCATAATGCTCGTCTTTATGATCCTTATTACATAAATAACTATTATATATAATAATCAAATCTTTATTACATCCTTTCAGATCACATAATGATATAGGATACGTCAGCAAAAAAAGATTAGAATTATTCATTAATGAAAATAAGTTATTCAATAATGAGGAATAAATATGTATAAACATTTTATCCACAGTAACACAGAACGATCACATCTCATGAAACATTGTTGCAAACAGAATTAAATAGGTTTAAAAATAAAACATTTAAAATCTAACAGCTTATGAAAATAAGTTGAGAAATTAGAATTTGAGTGGCCTCACCTACCAAGATATTCATCACCACTGATAAAGAAGCTCTTAAGGAGAAATTCCTTAAGTTTGGTTTTGAAACTTTTGTCTATTGTCTCAACTCTTATATCTCCAGGAAGATTATTGAAAAATTCTCAAACGATTTGGTTTTATGTTTTTGGGCTCTTACAATGTTTCTATGTCTGTTGGGATAAGTATGCATATCTGAGTTTCGATCATACTTTTCCCAGCAACAATACACATTTATAAATGTAAATACAGGGCAGGAACATGATTCCGTATTTTATAAAATATTGTTTACAAGAGTCTCTATAGATCAGGTTGAATATACATATATATATATATATATATATATATATATATATATATATATATATATTCTTACTATACTATTTGTTCAATGTAAAAAGAATAAAAAGTGATATAATGATACTTATATATCACATAAATACCTGCTATGTTTGTTTTGCAATTTTTCTGTACATTTTGTTTTTCTGAAACCTTGTACCATTTTCTAGTTGACGCAGATGTCTCAAAAGTTTAGCAGTGGAGCTTTTCTATTGTCATAAGTATGTTGCCAACAATTCATTTGATTTGCACAACCTATAAAAAATGTAGAAATCAAAATTCATTAATAAAACTTTAGATCTCAAGTAGACAAAAATAATAGTTGGAACATCCTGTATCTAAAATCAAACCAAGGAAAAATTTTCGATGGAAAATGATAAAATATAAAATTTTGAGTACAGAAAATTGTCAGATATGAATTTTAACTAACTCTGTATATATTATGTAAGGTATAGAAATGTAAATTGTATATAAAATCTATAGCATAGTTTAGAATGAGGAAAAGTGTCATAAAAAGTGAGTAAAAACCTAAAATTTGTGAGAAAAAACAAAAGTGATGGTTGCCTGAAGAAAAATAACGAGGATTTGAGGAGATACAAAATTATTTTTGGAAGAACAAAGTATCAATAAATACGAAAATACACATAGAACGGAAGCAAATCAGCCATTTGACAATCTAAGCCAGAGACCAATAGGCGTTGAAACAGCCAAAGAAAACCACTTACCTCCAGGATACAGCCAAATTCCTATCCGAGACGTGGCCGACAACAAGGGGGCCCTGCCACAGAGAAGCTTCAAACTCAAATAGCCAAAGAATACTTCCAGGATTCGAGAGAAGTCTCAAGCTAAATGAATCACAGGTACTTTTAAAAAAGAATCTAAACAAAGTGAACGTATTCGGGTCAGACACCTATTTGAGTTTTATGGCACTTTTCACTGTCTTTTTTTAACTGTATTTCTTGTTTGCACATGAGCAAGGTATTTCACTTTTCACATTTCACTGTTTGATCAGAGTATTACAGATAAGATAGATTTAGCAGGGTAGGTATATTTAAGCATTCGATTCAATATAACCGACGAAACCAAAAAGGAGGAGGTTCTCTAGTCGACCCGTATATTTTTTTTCATGTATGATCACGCATAACTTTTTACTGAGGCGTCCGATTCCGATAATTCTTTCTTCAGTGTCAGTTACTCACCCTCTGAATTCTGGTCCGTTAACCGATTCTATCAGGCATAACTTTGTACTGGGTTCTTCGATTTGGATGATTCTTTTTTTAATAGATAGGGTATACCTTATACTTGGATTTCGAATGGAATAATATACCCTTACGGGTAGAAAAATAGGGGATAATTGATTTTTCACTTATGAACATTGGCACACACATACGTAGTTGACAATGACAGATCGCTACTGACATTATTTCTGTTCCACATCCGTCAAAACCATTATATTCTATGAGAGGATGGAATGATATACAAAGTAATGAAATGAACTAACCAGAACAACAAAAATAATTCATATTACAACAAATAGTAAATGTAGATAATCATATTATTTAACTGGTAATAGTTGAAGTAAGATGGGTAAGTAAGTATTTTGGAAGCAATAAAAAAACAAGTAGGTAGTAATTAGTATATTTTAGCCATAAAAAATTGAAAAATAAAACATTTTCAACAAAAAATTAAACCGACGAAATACGGAACTGAAAAGTAAAAAATGAAATAAACCTTCTTAGTCTCAGTAACTGAGCTCCTAAACTAATGTAAGTTACTAATTTTGAGTCGGCGCCAAACAAATGAATTAGGTAAGGCGTAAAACGATGGCATCGAGTTGCGCGGTGACATTCTGATAATTTTTTGAAGTAATTTAATGATGTTCGTTGATTGTTTGTTTGGCGCCGACTCAAAATTAGTTACTTACATTAGTTTAGGAGCTTAGTTACTGAGGCTAAGAAGGTTTATTTTATTTTTTACTTTTCAGTTCCGTATTTCGTCGGTTTAATTTTTTGTTAAAAAGTTTTTATTTTTAATTTTTTATGGCTAAAATATACTAATTACTACCTACTTGTTTTTTGATTACTTCCAAAATACTTACTTACCCACCTTACTTCAACTATTACCAGTTAAATAATATGATTATCTACTTTTACTATTTGTTGTAATATAAATTATTTTTGTTGTTCTGGTTAGTTTATTTCATTACTTTGCATATCATTCCATCCTCTCATAGAATATAATGGCTTTGACGGATGTGGAACAGAAATAATGTCAGTAGCGATGTGTCATTGTCAACTACGTGTGTGCCAATGTTCATAAGTGAAAAATCAATTATCCCCTATTTTTCTACCCGTAAGGGTATATAATTCCATTCGAAATCTAAATATAAGGTACACCCTATCTATTAAAAAAAAGAATCATCCAAATCGAAGAACCCAGTACAAAGTTATGCCTGATAGAATCGGTTAACGGACCAGAATTCAGAGGGTGAGTGATCAATATCCTTCATTTTGCTATCCTTAGGGGTGGATTTCATCTTTTAAATTCAAATGGGACCACCTTCGAAGTACACCCTACCCACTGAAAAAATAATTATCGGAATCGGACGCCTCAGTAAAAAGTTATGCGTGATCATACATAAAAAAAATGATGGAAAAAAAAATATACGGGTCGACTAGAGAACCTCCTCCTTTTTGGTTTTGTCGGTTAAAAAGAATAACTATTTGACTATTTTCTGGATTCATTATTTATCTGTTGATCACATTACCACCAATATTTCCATAAAACAGTACATTGAACATTGACTTCAAGCAGAGCAACTAGATGGCACCACTGAATCCTGCTTTGAGAGGGAGTAATAACATGTTTCCATAGGCGTACCGACTGAGCTGGGATAAGGTAAAAGAATACAGGTAAAAGAGTATTTGAGAAAGAGTAAGCAACATAGCCGGATATTTTATTACTGTTATAATAGGTAATTCTTTTCAAAATTATCATAAGAAGTGGCAAATCTTTTATTAAAAAAATAAAATAATAAAAATTATAAAAATCAAAATACTAGCAATAATAATCATCATATAAATTGTCGCCAACGCGGGCAATAACAATAATAATATTAGTATCATCATAATAATACATATATATGCATATGCTGACATATATTCTTCAAATGTTTGCTATACTTTGTAAAAATTCATAAAATCAAAATGGTGGCTCCAAGATGGCGGACGATCTCTGTGATTATGGTGCTATTTTATTCAAAATTGGTATGTAGGGGTTTTCGGGGTCGGAGATTATGAATTTTTTGTCAAAATTCATAAATTCAAGATGGTGCTCCAAGATGGCGGACGAGTTTTGTAATTGTGGTCCAATTCTATTCAAAATTGGTATGTGGTGGTTATCGGAGTCGGACGTTATTGATTTTTCATTGTCAAAATTCATAAATTCAAGATGACTGCCCCAAGTTGGTGGACGTGTTTTGTGATTATTGGCATCTCGTGGTTTTTGGGATCGGGGATTATGAATTTAATCGAAGATTATTGATTTTTCGTCAAAATTCATAAATTGAAGATGGCAGCTCCAGGATGGCGGACGAGTTAATCTTTAGATAGTCTCATCATTGATGGACTAGATAGCTCAAAACTTACAGGAAAAACGATGCATAGATTAAGGCGTACTAACTAAAAAGCACAAAACAAAATAATAAAAAAAAATATTTTGAAGACAAGCTTTTATTCAAATTCACTAAAAAGTAAAAAATAATTGCTTTGAATGTATGACGAAGGTTATTTCGTGAGTTACAGATTCAAAAGCTTGTCGCTTTTGTACTCGAACTGAAAACTTTGCGCGACAAGCTCTTGAATCTGTAACTCACGAAATAACCTGCGTCGCACATCCAAAGCAATTATTTCTCACATTTGAATAAAAGTTTGTTTTTAAAAATGTTTTTTATTAAGTATTTTTTTCATTTCGATTGAGCATTGAGTAATTGAACTTCAATAAAGTATTTAGTAGTATTCAGTGAGTTATTTGGTATATTTACGGTACACAACAACATCGTCAACTCAGTTTTTATACGTGCCTTTTTCCTGAAAAGATTACACATTAATGCATTCCTCAAAAGCAAGTTGAATGAAGTATAACTTCTACCGCGCATACATAAGTACAGGCATCCATTTTTTATGTATTACTTCATTCTTCTACTTGTGGGGACTGATTATAGGAATTATCCCCTGCATTATCCACAGACCACCGTCAAACCTTCACCGCTCTATTGTCATGAAATTTTTGTAACCAATGCTTGATGATTTATTTCACAGCCCATATATGAAATCATGTACTTTCGGCAGATTTCTCTTTTAAATCGATATCTTCTGCTTTGATATTTCGCTCGAAGGTTTTTCTTCATTCTAACGAATTCATGTTACCTTCATTATGTTAATTTCTTTGCGTGTTTGTGCGTTATTATGCTTTCAGGGCAACCCTTAAATGTTTCTCGCATTATTAATATCGCACGATTTCGAGCAGGAAAAATCAGCAGTTCTTAATTGGAGTCGGTGGAAAGTAGGACGAACTGTAATGCGTCCCTACATACATATTTCATTTTTTAGACGGTTGGTGAATGTGGTATTAGCGTAATGAATATCGATGATGATTGTCATTACAATAAAGAATATCATTTTATTCCTTTCTGTCGCATAAGAATTGAGTATTCGATTATTATGGCAAATCAATTAGTTTGCAGTAATTGTCCCTGGAGAATGACCATCAACATATGAAATATGAATTTCCGATAATCTTTACATTAAATTAAAGCTTTCCACGTGTTTTTTTCTATGAAACAATTGAACTACCCCGATGATCGATTAATGTACAAAATCGCCTATCGATTTCCATTTGATATTCTTCATGGTAATAATAGAGAATGATTTCATAGGACTTGTCTGATACATCACTCATGATAAGATTTTTTTGGTCACTATACACCTGTATTGATTGTTGTTACGATTATTATTACCACGTAATCACTTTAAGGCACGGCACTAAATTTTGTTTCCATTTACTAATCAATCTATACATATATAATTACATGTGCTGACTGACACACTGACTGACGATCAACGCCCAGAACAAACCGCTGGACCTGAATAGCTGAAAGTTCGACAAAGATGACGACTATGAAAGGTTTTTTGATATTCCATCCCTAAATGTGTGAAAATGCCCCACTGAGCAAGAAACATACCCGGGAGCTTTATTAACGTTAAATTCTTGTACCCGCGACCACGTTTCTGAGGAAACATAATTTATAAGTTATGGAGACGTAATATTGCGATGTTATTATAAGCATTGTCACAAATAGAGCCCGAAAAATCATCACAGCTTCATTTCGTACCAAACGAACTTTAAAACATCTTGGTGATTTATTTAGATCAATGTGTCTTATTTATATCTTTCAGATGTTCTGGTTTCCGAACATTTCAATACCATGGGGAAGTCAGAGATACGTTTGGTGGTTAAGAAATATGACGTAACTGATTCGTTGCAAAAACGTTCTCATCTGGTCTTGTGTTAACCTCAAATAAGTGGCGGTATTTCATTTATCGTTTATCGATCTCTAGGGCCGGTTCTAAACTTCTTAGTAAATTTTTTTGAGTGATCTAATTATTAATGGTATTTATTACCTATCTACAATAAAATTAATATGTGAAAAAAAGTTATGTGTCACATCATCATATTGTTTTCTACTAGGCGGGTGATAAAATGAAATCTCAATATGATGGTTTGATTTGTTTGTGGCATCAGTTTTGCCAGAAAATGTGCACTCTAATTCCAAGAATCAACAGGAAATATCCTTAAGGCGGGTGAAAACTATATATAGGTATATTTATGGCCCCAGGAATATCTATATCATCATGGACTATAAGGTAATACATTTGAATTGTATCACAACTCTCAACTTCAAATGATATATGGATCGACACAAGTAAATACACCATAAATACTTAAGTATTTCTATATTTTATTGTAGCGTCTGGAAAAACCCTATGGCCAATAGTCAAAATGCAACTAAATAGGATTATATCGAACTTATGCGAGGTAATGAGAAATACTTCAGACAACATTGTTAATAAAATATTCCATGATCGACGAAGATATACTAATATTTTTTGAAAGTTATGAAGTGGTAACGTCCTCTGTAGTAGTATTTCTATTAAATCTACCTGAAAGTAAGATAAATGAAGAAAAACACAATGAGAAAAATCGGTTTGGAAGATATCAAAAACAAAGAAAATAAAATAAAAATAAGTAATAAAACACATTTTTAAAGACAAGCTTTCATTTATGCCGTGTACTGAAACGTATAAAAAAAGTTTAAGTCATCGCTGACAATTATTTAATTATTTTTTGTTGAATGATTTGGTTTTATAAAACTTGTCGCCCGAAGTGTTTATTAAACTAAGTACCAATCAACTTCATTGGACAATGATTGGTTGTTGAGTAACAACTTGTCGAAGTATTAATTTTATTACAATTCGCGCGACAATCTTTTTAAAACCAAATCATTCAACAAAAAATAATTAAATCATTGTCAGCGATGACTTGAACTTATTTTATACATTTTGGTACACGGCTCAAATAAAAGCTTGCCTTTGAAAAGTTCTTTCATAAGTTATTTTATTTTTTGCTTTTTAGTTAGTTTGCCTTAATCTGTTCATTTCTAATAGAGCTTCGTTATTACAAGGTCTCTTCCCTGTAAGTTTTGAGCTGAAAGAAATCATGATCTCCGACCCCAAAAACTCCCACACACCCATTTTGAATAGAATCTGACCATAATCACAAAACTCGTCCGCCATCCTAAAGTCGCCATCTGAATTTATAGATTTTGACAAACAATTCATAATCTCCGAACCTGAAAAATCCCACATACCAATTTTGAATGAAATATGACCATAATCAGAAAACTCGTCCCCTCATCTTGGGGCCGCCATCTTTAATTTATAAATTTTGACAAAAATTCAAAGTTTCCGACCGCGAAAACCCCGCAGACAAATTTTTAATCGAATCGGACCATAATCACAAAACTCGTCCTCCATCTTGGGGCCGCCATCTTAAACTTATGAATTTTGACAAAAATTTCATAATCTCCTACCCCGAAAACCCCCACATACCAATTTTTAATCGAACCGGACTATAATCACAAAACTCGTCCACCATCTTGGAGCCGCCATCTTAAGTTTATGAATTTTGACCGCCATTTTATTTTTTTCTCTAACAAAAATTCCATAATGCATTGTCACCGGAATTATGAACACCTGCCAAATTTCAAATCAATCGGACTTCTAGAAGTCGGTCAAAAAAAGAAAAGAACGAACTAACTAACAAGTGAAACTAAATAAAAGCTTGTAAAATAGGTCTGTACAGAAAATTCTGAGCGACATATATGTGACATAATATAATGAAAGCTTTCTGAATATGAGTTTGGAAAAACGATTATTAAATGAAAACATTGAGCCAAGAAATATGAGAATTGTAAGAAAATGTCAATAATGAATGTTTTTATATAATTAATTTCAAGGTACCTAGTTCATTTGAATTTATATAACTAAGTTCTGTGCAATATTCCAATTGCTTATTTATGTTTTTTTATCATTTCTAGCTGTTATTATACCCTTCCAAAAATTAGCATTATTTGCACAAAGGGTAAAAAGAAACAATGTGGTCATAGTGATTCTCCGCTTCTCTTCCTAGATCACGAAGTATCAAAATGTCGCTTCCAAAAAGCCTTAATAAATGTGCGGGTCAAACTCCGCGCTTGATTAAGCTGGATTTCCGCCAAATATTAGACTTGACTTATTAACCTCGGTTAAGATCTGCAACGTTCGGTTTGCGGTTTTACAGTTCCAGCGCGTAGAACTCCTCTGACAGGCAAATTGTTTCAATTCCCCAACTCCCTCGTTGAATGCCGGCCGACGGCGGGGCGTTCATTTGGACGAATTGAACAACTGCAATTTTGTGCAAGGAGGTGCGGTGGAGATTCCTTGGGGGCTGCGGGGTATGGGAAATTCGCTTGAGTGGAGTGACAATTCACGTTGATGGATTGGTTTAATTTTGACCCGTGTATGCTACAAAAAAAACTAGGGGATTACGAATAAAGTGATTCAATGTTTTTCGAAATAGTCAATACACTTTTTCCTGAAACTAGTTCTCAAACAGACCGAAAACTTTTCGTCAATAATTCGCTGGAATTCAGGCATCGCCGCATTGGCGTTAGGAAATCTCAGACCACGCAAGTTTTTTAATCAGCGGCAACAAAAATAAATCGTTGGGGCTAGATAGAGACTGTTTGGTGAATAATGGATGGTCAGTTAGAATCCAGATTCTTGCGAAACAATACAGTTTTTGTGGCGTAGGGTTATCATGATATTGTTACGAAACTGGGTTCGTTTTTGTTAAAATATGCTCGATTAATTATATAATCTGTTTATTCCACTTCAAACACAACACAATAATACAATACTCGATCGCAATGCACTAAATCAAAATTCACCTTGACTTCGGTAACATGAATTACTTTGTTCCTCTGCACAACAATATTCAAAAAGTGCCGCTTTAGCGATTCGCTCGTTCCTCGTTCTTGCCTTCTCGACCAATCGAGCGGCTCTCGTAACATCGGGATCATTCGATGACGTCATCGGAATTCCCAGATGGTTGTTTCTAGAATATAGGTCAACGGCCCGCTTATGAGAAAAAACGCAGGGGCGTATTCTACTTATTTCTGTACCAATTTAATAAAATTTAGCGAAAACCAGATTTCTGGGCGATCATAATACATTTTCTCGAAGTTTACTGAGGCAATCTTCTGTTTACCAATCGGAGTGTACAGTTCTAGCATCCTCAAGATAATTTACTACAGTTGGACATATATTTTACTGCGACTATATCCCTCAATATTTTTGAACCAATCAAATGGCCAAAATTTCAAACTAGAGAACCAATCAGGTCAGTTTTGTAGTGATAAAACGTCTTCTCGCTGTTTTATACTGATAATACCACAAGTAGATTCGATATTATTTTGGGATAAACCGACAATCAGGTCCTGTCAGAATTATATGTCAACAGGAAATGCAAAATTGATTAAATACGGGATTTTCAACTCACTATTACAGTGATTTGATATTTTAATATGAATATACCTTTTTCAGCATGTTGAAAACCTCAGATTTTCAAGTAAAGCAATGAATAATTGAAAAATGTTATTTTAATAACATCAACAACAATTGTCGTGGACTGGTGGATAGCGCACAATACATCGTTATCAAAAGGCCAGTGGCCGAACTGCGTTAGACTGCGAAGCCAGAGGTCGGCAGTTCGAGCCCCGGCGACTACTTCAAAATTTATTTTTCCAATTTAACTTTTTTTATTTTTCCACATGACACCACACAAATCCATCCCCAAAAACATTTTGTACACATTTTATCACCCCAACTTAATTTATTACTCCCCAAAAACTAACACAAAAGCACGCTCACAATAAATATTTATTCATTATTTCAAGTTGGCAGATGGTCCTCGGGATAGGGCCATTTTAAGATACAAACCTATCAAAGATCGAAAATCGCACTCAGTAAAATTTCCAGGAAAATGCTTTCTCGAAAATTTCAAAAATTTTCGAACGATAAAACCCCTAGCACCCTCGAAAAACTTTTTTCATTTTCAATCACCAAAACAGTTAAATGCTTATGTTTCTGTTCTTTTTGGGTTATCTTTCCGTTTGTCCCAAAGATTTATTTT
Organism: Gonioctena quinquepunctata; assembly: GCA_018342105.1. NCBI lineage: Eukaryota > Metazoa > Arthropoda > Insecta > Coleoptera > Chrysomelidae > Gonioctena > Gonioctena quinquepunctata. The sequence continues at coordinate 127,627 of JAFIRS010000838.1, forward strand.
TTGTAATATTTGAATACCTTAAATGGCATTTCACCGATAAAATAAATTATTCACCCATTTCTACCGGTGAACCTAATCAACTCTTCGTGAATTATTCTACCTTGCTTCACTAAATTAACCAAACCACGTATTTTGACCGGAAACATGACCGTAAGTAACCCATACAAGATTGGTTGGTCGTCCTTATGGAGTCTATTTGAACAAATAAAGATATATTCTTCGGCGGCGAATTTGAAGAGAAATAATTTCCAAAATATGTTGCTTTCTGAAGATCTGTTGGTTAACAACTTACTAACAGACATGAGTGTTTTATCATTTCAATAATTTTTGTGGCAAATCAAAACAAAGGTAAAACATATTAAACAAATTACCTGTTTGAGAGTTGGGTAAAATGTAATTTTCCAGAATTTTTTCTGTTCTTTCCTATGATAATTACAAAACAACTTTTGGAAAACAATGCGTATTTGGAAAAAATCTCAATGATGAACCAAGTTTAGTTGTGGGGTACCTATGTTTTTCCAATAAGTCTATAAATTATAATCGACAGTGTCAAGTGATTATACAAGCTTCAAGATGGTAAAAGGAAAATCATTCCTTTTTAGAATTTTAATGTGAATTTTGTTGCTTTTAGTTTGTAGAAGACTAAACTAAGGGCCGGTATTTTTTTTACAAGCTTTTATTTAACTTGCTTCGTTCGTATGTCGTTCTGTCATTCTTTCCGGTTCAAAATTTGTAATCAATTTTTGGAGAACTTGCCGACATCCGATTGAGCTGAAATTTGGCAGGTGTTGAAAATTGCGGCTCTAAGATAGCGGACGAGTTTTGTGATTATGGTACGATTCGATTCGAAAATTGGTATGTGTGAGTTTTCGGGGACGAAGATTGTGAATTTTTTGTCAAAATTCAAAAATTGACGATGGCGGCTCTAAAATGGCGGAGGGGTTTTGTGATTATGGTCCGATGATTCTATTCAAAATTTGTACGTGGGGGTTTTTGGAGTCGGAGATTATGAATTTTTTGTCCAAATATATATATATATATATATATATATATATATATATATATATATAAACAAAATGGCGCTCTAAGATGGCGGACAAGATTTAGGTTTATGGTCCGATACGATTCAAAATTGGTATTCATGAATTTTTCTTCAAAATTCATAAAATCAAAATGGCGGCTCTAAGATGGCCGATGATCTCTGTGTTCATGGTCCGATTCTATTCAAAATTGGTATGTGGGGGTTTTCGTGGTCGGAGATTATGAATGTTTTATCAAAATTCAGAAATTCAAGAGGGCGGACGAGTTTTGTAATCATGGCTCGATTAGATTCAAAATTGGTATGGCGGATGAGTTAATCTTTAGATGGCCTCTTCATTGAGGGACTAGATAGTTCAGAACTTACTGAAAAAAAGCCTTCATAATAACGATGCTTTCACAAAAATGCATAGATTAAGGCGAATTTAACTACTAAAAAGCACCAAATAAAATAATAAAAAAACTTTCTAAAGGTTATTCATATGCACTGAAAATTTAAAAATAATAGCTTTAGATGTGTGACGTAGGTTATTACGTGAGTTATAGATTCAAAAGCTTGTCGCTTTTGTATTCGAACTGAAAACTTTGCGCGACAAGCTTTTGAATCTATAACTCACGGAAAACCACGTCAACTTTTTTTTTCATTTAAGATTTTAATAACTGTCTTTAAAAATTTTTTTAAATTTTTTTAAAAAAATAAAAACATTTTTTATTTATTGCATTATAATTTCAGACTTATATACTTATTGACAAAGGTAGATAAACAAAATAACTTTTGCTAAATATCAACCTTGCTGAAACTTGCTTGAAATTTCTGAGTACCTGGCTCCAAACTTTTTTTTTTAATTATATTTGTTTTGTGGAATGAGACATCTAATTTTATACACAAAAAACTTTTTTAATAAAAAAATAAACCGACGAAAAACGGAACTGAAAAGCAAAAAATAAAATAAACATTCTTAGTCTTAATAACTAATCTCCTAAACTAATGTAACTAATTTCGAGTCGGCGCCAAACAAACAAGCAAATGAGTTAGGTAAAGCGTAAATGATGGCATCGAGATGCGCGGTGACATTTTGATTAATTTTTTTGAAGTAATTTAATGATCTTCGTTAATTGTTTGTTTGGCGCCGACTCAAAATTAGTTACTTACATTAGTTTAGGAGCTTAGTTATTAAGACTAAGAATGTTTATTTAATTTTTTGCTTTCCAGTTCCGTTTTTCGTCGGTTTAATTTTTTTTAAATTTTTTGAGGCTGAGATCTACTAATAACTACCTATTTAATTTTTGATTACTTCCAAAATACTTACTTACCCACCTTACTTCAACTATTAACAGTTAAATAATATGATTATCTATTTTAATTATTTATTGTTATATAAATAAATAATAAATTATTTTTGATAGTTCTAGTTAGTTTGTTTCATCACTTTGTATATAATTCCATCCTTTCATAGAATGTAATCATTGTGACGGATGTAGGAGAACAAAAATAATGACAATAGCAATCTGTCAATGTCAACTACATATGTGTGCCAATGTTCACAAGTGAAGAATCAATCATCCCCTATTTTTCTACCCCTATGGGTGGGTTATTCCATTCCAAATTGGAGTATGATCAACTATGAGGTATACCCTATCTAATAAAGGAAGAATCATCCAAATCGGAAAACCCACTAGAAAGTTATGCCTGATAGAATCGGTTAATGAACCAAAATTCAGAGGGTGAACGATCAATCTCTTCTATTTCGCTACCCTTAGAAGAGGATTTTTCTTTTCAAATTCAAATGGGACCAACCTCGAAGTACACCCTATCCAATGAAAAAAGAATAATCAAAATCAAACTACTCTGTAAAAAGTTATGCGTGGTCATACATAAAAAAAAATATTCGCGTCGACTAGAGAACCTCCTCCTTTTTTATTTCGTCGGTTAAAAATGGGAGTGATTCAAAATTTACCACTGGATTTTATTTTAATCCACCATTTGAAACACTCTCTATGAGTCATGATCACAATGCCATCCCGCATTTGAATTTGGACATCATTGCGGGACCTCGTGAGTGACGCCATATTCATTAGTTGAGCTGAAATCGTAATGTGAAAATATACTACTTGGTTGGTAGCATTGAAATGGGTTATCATATGAATTTTAAATATCAAATTATTATTGCTCTTGATAACAAAAAAATTTGATCGGTTGTGGAATGACCCTTATTGGAAGAATATCTGCAAAAATGCCAGGTCTTTTGTGTTCTAGTATGGCTTACTCAGTTCCTAAGGGTACTCTCCTGGCGTTTTTCATCATATTACACTATCAATTTTACTTTGGTAAACTTTATAGCTTCCTCTTATTTTCAGTGCCCCGTTCCTGATTGAAATCATGTTTATTTTTTGTCGTGTATCAGCCTGATTTTCTATTGTTTTCCAATGTCAATACAATGATTATAAGCAGCTTATTGTATTATGAGTTGACAGAGGAAGCAAATGTTATAATCGCGCCGTATTCTACTCACTAACCTATATCGAGCATCAGTTGAGCCCGAGCCCATAGTTATAATTTTGTGGAATATGATAGCCCAAAGGCAGATCTCTGTCGGTGTTATTGAGCCTATAATCTCGTGAACAAATGTGCGGCCGCTATGGCACTTTCCCAAAAACTATGCCCGAATTAATTAATGTTGCATTTTGCGTAGTTACACGCTTTATAGATGGCATCGTATGGAATAGTTGGCTTTGCTAGGCCCTAATTACTACTTGTCCTCGCCGAACGGGAGGCCATTCAAAGGGCGAGTATTGATTTGTGTAACGGCAGTTTTGGGGTTTCTCACATGCTCGTATGTTCCTTGTGGGATGATACGTTCCAGTTGGTGGTGTTCATTTTCTGTCTGATTAAAATTGATTTGTTTGAAAATATGAACAGGGCGTTCATAAAATCAGATGTGGAATCATCTGCGACTCAAAGATAAACTTTAAGTCATCATCCATTGTTCAAGATAACCTCTTGGGGGTATTCATGTTGAAAAGGGAAACATTCTCAATTGAATATTGAATAGAAAGATGTTTCAGTGAATTGAAAAAGCCCGATCAAAATGAAGTTATTTTAAGTGAATATCTAACAGAAAACAACTACTTTTCCGGCTAAAGCCACGCTGGATATTGAACTACACATCTGATAGATATTTTGAATGGACCCTAACTCTGAAGAAAAAAATCTGAAAGTAAAAATTTGCGTTTTCTTTCAGATTGTTATTCGATTTTCTATTCCAGTCTCGATTTTTTTTTAAAACCTTTATTAAAATAAATAAATATATACAATATTTCACTATACATAGAACCTTATAGTTACTTATATTTTACAAAAAAAAAAAATAGATTAATCACAGCAGTAGGGCTAGAAGAAAAATATTTTATTGGAAAAGTTTTCCAAACAATTTTTTTTAAAATTATCTTGAAGCGTTTTGTTCTCATTATATTTTTGAAATCTTTTAACTTGCCATTTGTTTCTATGTTGTTGAATATTAGACCACAAAATACCCAGCACCATACATTTAAGTCTTCATTCATTATGTGCAAACTGAATATATCTTTTGGCTCTGCTTTTATCACGTTTGTTCTGAACTTCCGCGTCATATGTGTGAGGGTCCATTCCCACGTATTTTAAGCATCACCACAAATACTTATTCTATGAACTAAACTATCTACACTCTTGCATTTTTTTTATTTTTTTTTAATTTTTGGCCTACTGGATAAGTGTCATTAATTGCTTTCTATGCACTAGATCTCCATTTCGTAGGAATATTGAGATTACACAAATCTTCTCCATATATTTTTCCAGTCATACTGGGGGTATTTTAGTTCGACAGTTGGACTTGCACTGTTTTGTCAATGAAAATTCTTTGTATATGAATTTTGCGGTTAAAATTTCATCTAGAACTAAATGGAGTATCTAATTCTGTAAGTGATCTTTTTATATTGCTGAATGTAAATCAACAGTTCCATTTTCGAATATTTTGTTGACCATGAATTTGTAGGAGACTTTGTTCGGTACATTTGTCCATGATAGTTGTTGAGTTTTCAGAAACAGAACAGCAGCCTTTCTTTCTATATTTATCAGGTACAGTTGCTCCCTTGCAACTCGATATAAATTTCCTTGCCATATATATTTCCCTGTACACATCACAATTTTTTGACAGTAAAGGCGATTCATGGGTAGTATTTGTGCCAGATACCAGACTTTCGACAAAACATAAATATTGACAAACCACACTTTCCTGATCAAATCTAAGTTTCTAACATAGTTCAGCATTAGTGTTGTCTGGATGTTAGTCAGTACCCTTTCCCAGTTCGCTTTAACCATCTCGTTAAAATTTCGCGAAACCTCCATCCCTAAAATTTTTACTTTGGTTTTGACAGGGTTATCCTGTATGTATTGTCACCAAACGTTCCCAAAGGTACTATAAAAGACTTGTTCATATTTATTTTGGCATTTGAGGCTCTTTCGTATATTTTGAAAATTATATTTAAGTTCTGCAAGTCTATTTCATCTCTGATGAAAATAGATACATCATCGGCAGAAGCTGAGACCTTATGACTTTTACTGTTTATTTCAATTCCTCTTGCCGTAAAATCTATTGAACGTATCAGAGGTTCCAAAGCCAAACTGAATAAAATCATCCACATCGGAAAGCCTTGTCGTATAGACGTTTTAATGTTGAATGATTTAGAAAGAAAACGTCGATTAGGAACTCATATAGATGAATGAGGCAAAAAAAAAATAAAGAAAATTTGTGGCATTTCAGACGAAAGTTTTAAATTCCAGAAAAAAAAACTCAAGTTGGAACCTGTGTCTTCTATACCGGATGTCAACGAATCTATTAGACAAGTCCCAACTTCTAGTATACTAGGTGTATCTAAATGAGATGTGAAGAGGAGAGTTTCCGCATATTTTTCATTTTCCGGTCACTTCCTGTTTCACCGGAAATGGCTCCGGTTTTGAATTTTTAAATGGAACACCCTGTATATTGTAACATGTTTGGATTTCTAAGACATTCTGGATCAGAATGTGAGATTTTTAAAGGGTTTTTACGCCTACTTCATTTTTTTAGAGTCATTTTTAATATTGCATCTAGGTGGCCATGATCGGACGTAAAATAATCTGAGGACCTCAGGTGATGTCGGAAAATTACATTCGCAAAGGAATAAGACAAGTTGGCAAAATTACATTTTCGTGCCTAACTATTATTTTTCAAATGGCGAAGATTTTTTGACAAGCACTTTCCGAAAAAAGGATTTTTTGACGAATCTAACGGAACTAATTTATTTCGGATTAAAAATAAGGACAAATTATATATTACTAAGGAAAATACTGGATAATAATTTATTTACTTCTGTCAATTGTGCCTATTTGGTTCCATCAGGATGGAGCAGGTCCGCATCATGCTCTATCGGTTAGATATTTTCTCAATGAAACCTATCCCAATCGCTGGATTGGACAACGCGGTCAGATTGAATGGCCTGCTAGGTCCCCAGATTTAACTCCCATGGACTTTTTAATCTCGGGTTACCAAATGTGAAGTGTCCATAAATCGACTTACCAATTTGGAAGATTTCAAAGAGATAATTCGAACTGAAATTCAACGAATTACACCAGAGGTGTTGTCAAACGTAACCCAAGAATTCATCAGACGTCTTGGATATTGTCAACTAACCCAAGGAGCTCAGTTCGAGAATTTGTTGTAAATTTGTTATTTGTTTATTTTTACTACTTATGATATTTTCATTGCAAAATAAATAATTAAATGAATGTTAAGAAATTTGAATACTAGTTTCCTTTATATACAGTATACTGTAATTCGAAGTGTTACATATGACGTACGTGGTATGGTTGAACTAGAAAAATATGGACTTTTAATTTTTTGATATAAAAATATACCCTTTCCATTTAAAAAAATTATCGATGACGTCATATCTTGTAAGGTAATGGGGGTAAAAATTATATTTTTGTTAAAAAGTGGAAAACTAAAATAAAATATCGACCCGTCCGAAAATAATTAACTCGTAAGATAATCGAGCGTTTCCACACTTTATTAATGCACTCTTCTGTTTCGGCAGTATTCAATTTCTTTGAAAAAAATTTAACTTCGTTTAGGTACTCATTTTTAGAATTTCTCATTACCTAAGCAACACAAAAAAATCAGAGACTACTTTCTTAATAATTTTGATTTAGAAATAACTATATAATTAGGAAATGTTGGTGTCCTAGGAGTTTTGTCATTCTGTTCATAAAAAATAGTGTTTCAACCTCTGACGTGAGGCACGTTCATGCCATATAAAAATAGGTTTTCCACTTGATAAAATTTAAAAAAGTTTTTATTTCGCTGTATAGAAATAAGTCGACATTCATGCCGGTGATATATGAACTAATCCATAGTTGGAATGTAGAAATATATAGTGAGCACGTAAGGTTGGAACAAATTCGTTAAAAGCTATATATGGCCATTGGGAAAAAAAGCTCAGACACGTCGATTTTCTTTTTCAGTTGTTCATTTTTTGGTCTTCTCATATTTTTGATCACTGTTCGAGTTATGATGTAATTTTTTTTAAATGGCAATACCCTATTTTGATAATACTTTAAAAAAGAACTAATTTTTCTGTGTATTGTAACGTAAATAAACTTAACTTGGTTTTACTAATTTATTTCACACTTAAATTTACAACTAATTCATATTACTAACTACGCCACTGTATCGCTCGACGCTATCGGCTGCTGAGACTCACTCTCCCTCTTGAGTGCTGCCTATTTATCTCCGTTACAGAATTCTCGATGTTTCCAATTCTGGCGGTTGGCGAACAGCATGTTCCAGTTTTTTCCAATATTGACCGTTGTTTTCCGCGGCAGCGCGACTGGATTGTTCTCGAATATCTCCGGGGATGACATCATCGTTGTCGATGGCAACGCGTGAGGCGACAGGTCCGGCCTAGGTTCGTTACAGTATGATATAACTTTTTTTATGTAACATAACCGTATGTTCGAGAAATACAAGACATTTCATTCATAATAATGTAATTTATAAAAATGACAACAGGACTAAATAAAAATATGAGCTTTCAATTTTTGATATAAAAATATACCCCTTCAATTTAAAAAAATACCGTATGACGTCATATCTTATAATAATAATAATATACTTTATTGTCATTAGGAATAAATCTTGTGGACAAAGCTTTGATAAATAAATATAAATGTAAATATAGAAATATAAAATGTAAATATAAAAACACCTACGAAAAAGTAAAGTTAGAACATACACTATAAAGTTCATCGTCGAACTTTGTATCAACATGGTTAAATGTGCAGTTTTGTTTTAAAATATTATCAAAACTTATATAATACACATAACATATACAGTTATATAAAATATTACATAAATGAACACACTTATTACGCCAAATAAAGAGACATATATATCCAAGCACGAATATAAACAAAAATCTTATATAACATATATTCAAATATGTACATTTTGTCACGTAAATTTATCATTATAGAACTCTTGCAAATTATAATAGGGTCTATCAGACAGAAATGTTTTTACTCTTCTTCTAAACTTTTTGTTGGTCAAATTTGCCTGTCTTATATCTGAGGGCAAGTGATTAAACATCTTGACCCCCTTGTAATAAATAGAATCCCTGGCCAAATTTGTTAAAGGAATTGGCAATTTCAACGCGGTGGAACGGGTGTTATTGCACGAAGCCTCGAATAGGGACATATTTTTGTAAATGAGACAAACCGATTCCAAAATGAACAAAGCACTCACTGTTAAAATCTGTTCCTCAACGAATTTGTGTCGGCACGAATCACGAGGTTTAATCTTACACATATACCTGATAGCCCGTTTCTGCAGTACTAATACAGTTAGAAGTGCTGATGAATTGCATACTCCCCAAAACGGTATTCCATAACGTAGGTGAGATTCTAAGAGGGCGTAATACACCGTTATGGCGGTTTTGATTCCCAAATTTATTGAAGTTACTCTCACTGCATAACATCCAGAAAAAATGTTACTTTCAAGATGCTCAATAAATTTGAGCTTATTGTCAATGTGAATACCTAGAAATTTAGTTTGAGTCTCGTTCTTGATAACTAAGTTATCACCAAATGACGGGTCATCAAGGTGGTGGGGAAAAAATCAATGTTTTGAAAAAAGGTGCGAAACTAAAATACAAAATCGAGGTATACCTCCGAAAATGATTAATTCGTAAGATAATGGAGAATTTCCAGACTTCATGAACGCACTGTATATATAAATCAATGACTTTCTGTTGATCACTGCGAATCATATTATCATTATATACTATTAAATTCTAACAACTTATTTCTAATTAGTTTAATCGTAGTATTTGCCACGTTAAAGAAGTTTTACTTCAACCGCGGGTAAAGGATACACTCACTCATTTTTTGAAGGTTCAGTTTCATTTATTGTAGGTATACTAGACACACCCGGTACTATTCAGTCATTGATTCATTCATAGTTAATACGTTGTTCATTCATGCTTAACATGAAACATGACTCCCATATTTAATGAAGAAGACACACAACTTCTCTCTTGCAGGTAGTCGGTTTTCGAATCGCGGTTACACTTGTGGTAACCAGTTCGAAAATACTCCTGCTGAATTAGCCAGTTAGAAAGTTCTACACCACGTATTCATTTAAGCACAGTTTGAAAAAATAATCTACACAGAGCTATTTCTTCACAGAGTATCAACGTTTTATCTATATAGAAGTCGCGTTCGGGTATTCCAGCCCGTTCACAGAATTAGAAATGTGATGATGATATTCGCTGCAATGGTTATACGAAACGAAATGAACTTGTTTCTTTGGAAAATAGAGGAAATTGTCACACGTGTCAACACCGGTTTATGTTCATGGAAAAATAACAAATTAATGTGTAGCCAATTTACACAACCATTTTTTATGGAAATGTACTTAATTGAACTCTTTTTTGGACTTAAAACTAAAATTTGTTTGAAGGTTGTAGACGATGTGGTAACTTGATTACTCTTAATGAATTTATGTTTTCACGACGTTTCGAATGCTTGTATCTGCAATCGTCTTCAGATGAATCCTGGACATTACAGTATTCACCTGAAGACGATTGCAGATACAAGCATTTGAAACGTCGTGAAAACCATAAATCCATAGAGACGATGGACGTCCGGAACGAGAGTAAACTAAAATTGTTGACATAATTCAAACAATGCGCACTGCTTATTTATTTGTGAGTCGAAAATCTGTGGGTATTATATTTCAATAATTATATTTTCAAGATATCTCCCGGTAGGCTGAAATGGGTATTGATCTTAGTAGGTTAGGGATTCAAATAAAATACATAATTCGTTTGAACCGTCTTTTTCAAACGTATATAAACGATTCGTACAAAAGCTGAGTATCAAGTATCAACTAACTTTGTGTTTATTATTTCTGAAAGCATCTCTAGCTTATTCCGGCTTATGAGAGCCAAAAGTGTTTATTACTGTTCATACTGACCCTCTTGAGAATGCCGCATAGAGTATTTTTCGATGAATCATAACTATTTGATTTGTGTTTTTGTCTTGTTTATCTAGCGGCAAACTCAACAATGGGTAGATACTCGTACTCCTCATCAGTTTTCAAGAATATCATGAATATCTCAGTAAAAATCTGCGACGGTGTCGCAAAGAATCTCTTATCAAACTCTAAAACATTAATTTGTTCTCCTTTGATTCCAAATATATTCATTTGACCGAGGAGTTTCACGAGGACATCTATATACATAACTGAGTATTTTTGTTTAATTCCATTGTACTATTGAGTACTTCATCCACCATTGATTCGAATAGTGAAAGATATTCTTCACGCGTCGCCGAATCACTGTGTTGGTTGGCTCGGCATTTAAAGTTTTGAAACAATGGATAATGGAAATGTTGACTACGATAAAACATAAAAATATACTGGAGAAATTGAATGAATGTGATTTTTTGTGGAGGCACAACGTTTCTTGGCATGTTTTTTTGGATAACCTTCCACAGTCTGAAAATGAAAATATAATCTAAATTTTAATAAGTGTAGAAAGGGCAAAATCTTGATGAAAGAACCACATCAAGAGAGGAGAAAATTGAAAGAAACGGCCTGTATTCTTCTTTCCAATAACAACTGTTTTTCAACAAATTCTGTTGAAATGGACCATACATGGTTACCTCTACTCAGAGAGGAAGTGAGATATGGTAGAATGCTAATAAACTGATCTGAACAACACCCTATATATCAAATGAGCAATACGTCACTCTCAAATTTTTTGGCAGATCTCAAACATCCGTCATTTGAAAAAGCGAAAAAGAATCTACAAGAAAAATCCAAATTATTCCAACAATTAAAGGAGAACTAGAAGATTTTGAGAACGGGGACAGATACAGGATGATTCAAAAGTACTTTGACAAACTTCAGGAGGTGATTCCTCACAATATTCTAATATGAATTGTCCAAATAAATATATGTCCGGAAACGCTTCGTTTCCAAGATACAGGGTGTTAAAATTTAATTTTTATTTTCGTTTTTTTAGATAACTTTCTAAATACTGACCTTAATCAAACGAAAATTAGTATTGAGAGGTTTTTTGAGGTGTCGAATTCGAACCTGATGTTATTATTGCTCTTACTCGTAGGGGGCGCCACCTACACGTCTTTTTCTTTTTTGAAGATTCATAACTTTTTTTAGCGTACTTCTAGCACATTTTTCTGTAAAAAAATCAATTCCTCCATCATATCTCGCAAAAAAGCTACCCTTGCTACAAGTCACTATAAGCAACCGTTTTCTAGATATTTGGACTTGAAAGTTTCAAGTCATTATTTGATAATCGATGCGTGTTAAAGTTATTACCATTATTTTGCATTTTTCACAAGAATGCTTAGGCAATGCATGCATAAGTAAATAGTTTTGGTAATTACATATTATGTGACAGTTAAATGTATTGTTGTTTTGTTGAAGTTTCTGTAAGTTTTAAAACACTAATTTTGAAAAAATGGATTATTTAAACAATAATGCTTATTTAGCCGATATGCATTTCGTTTATAGCCTTGCGGATGGCAATGCGCGCGAAGCAAGACGTATTTACCAGGAGCGATTTCCTAATGGAGTACTGCCTTCAACTCCAACATTTACCAGTCTCCACCGTCGTTTGGCAGAAACAGGTAGCTTTAAGCGGGCAGCTGATATTATTGGAAGACCACGAACAGTCCGAACCCCAGAATTGGAAGAAGCTGTTTTGAACGCTCTCGAAGAGAATCCAGAAACAAGTACAAGAATAATCGCTGAAGCTCTCAATTCTACTCAGTCCACAGTTTGGAGAATTATCCACGATCAACAATTTTATCCATACCATATTCAAAGGGCACAAGCTCTTTTTCCACGAGACGTTCCCCAATGCATTACTATGTGTTAGTGGTTTTTCAGAAAATTGGCTGGAAATCCTCAAGTTTTAAGATATGTACTCTTCACGGACGAGGCAAACTTCTCCCGAAATGCTATCACAAACTTTCATAACAACCATGTTTGGGCTCTGGAAAAATCCGCACGCAGTTAGTGAAAGACATTATCAGTATCAATTTTCTGTAAATGTATGGGCGGCAATAATTGATAATTATTCGATAGGTCCTTTTTTTCTTCCGTTCCGACTGAATGGCGCAACTTACAGATACTTTTTAGAAAATGAATTTCCGGGACTACTTCAGAATGTACCATTAGAAATTCGTATCCGCATCTGGTTTATGCATGATGGGGCTCTGGCCCATTTCAGCGTTGTAGCCAGGGAAAATTTTAAAACTGTCTATCCAAATCTATGGATCGGTAGGGGTGTAGAAGAACCTAACCAGGCGTGGGCACCAAGGTCCCCAGATCTAAACCCGCTAGATTTTTATTTTTGGGGACATTTGAAGTTACTAGTTTATGAAACTCCAGTAGCGAACGAGGAAGATCTAAGAAACCGCCCCCTACAAAAAACCAAAACTACTTACTCAAACGTCAAATTCATTTCCTAAGCATTCTTGTGAAAAATGCAAAATAATGGTAATAACTTCGACACGCATCGATTATTTATCAAATAATCGACTTGAAATTTTCAAGTCCATACTCAAAAAAGTTATGAATCTTCAAAAAAGAAAAAGACGTGTAGGTGGCGCCCCCTACGAGTAAGAGCAATAAAAACATCAGGTTCAAATTCGACACCTCAAAAAACCTCTCAATACCAATTTTCGTTTACTTAAGGTCAGTATTTCGAAAGTTATTTGAAAAAAACGAAAATGAAAATAAAACTTTAACACCCTGTATTTTGGAAACGAAGCGTTCCCGGACATATATTTATTTGGACAATTCATATTGGAATATTGTGAGGAATCACCTCCTGAAGTTTGTCAAAGTACTTCTGACTCACCCTGTATGTATTACCAAGTACAATAACTACCATACCATACTTGTAATGGTTCATCCTGTATGTCTCATAATGGATGAAACACCCAGTATGTTTCAAAATAATTATCAAAATATTAATGTAAGAAATACTCGGTATGCATCACCATGTACAATAAATACCACAAATGTGATGGTTCAACCTGTATGTCCCATACCCTGCTAAAAGAAATGACGTATGAATGACACGCCTGTAATGCCTCGCTCTGGTCTGAAAATATCGCAAATTTGATGGAGCACACCGTATGTCCCATCCTCAACAATAATTCAATCATAACACAAATGAGGGGTAAATATCTAGTTACATCACACATGCACTCTGAATATGGGGAAAATGCTTTTTTACGTGTTTTTGCCTCCTGAACACGAATCCGGAAGAGAAATGCGGCGGTCTCATACCGTTTCCGAGTTACAGCACTTAAAAAAAAACTAACCCTCATTTTCAAGCACCGTTTTCTCGCACAAAAATCACTCAAAATGCCTCCTCCTTTTTACCAGCATAAACAATAGAAAATAAGAAAAAAATATATTTTATTTAAAAAAAAGCGTGGGGCGCATGATATTGCCTTGGCCAACAATTACCTGTGATCTGCGGCATTTCTTACATTACTGCCCTAGGTGTGTAATGTACTATATAATTATTGATACCACGCACCCCACGCTTTTTTTTAAATAAAATAATTTTTTTCTTATTTTCAATTTTTTTAGTCTGGTTTTCTATAAAAGCGTGTTTTTTAGTTTTCTTAAACTATTATTTATTTCCTACTTTTTAATGTGGTTTATTTATAAAAGCGTGTTTTTTTAGATAATCTTATCAAATTAGGTAATCATAATCTCCGACCCCAAAAACCCCCACATACCAATTTTGAATAGAATCAGACCATAATCCCAAAACTCGGCCGCCATTTTAAAGCCGCCATCTTGAATTTTTAAATTTTTACAAAAGAATCATAATATTCGACCCCAAAAACCCCCACATACCAATTTTGAATAGAATCAGACCATAATCACAAAACTCGGCCGCCATTTTGAAGCCGCCATCTTGAATTTTTAAATTTTTACAAAAGAATCATAATATTCGACCACGAGAACTCTCAGATACCAATTTTGAAGCGAATCGGACCATAATCACAAAACTCGTACGCCATATTGGTGCCGCCGTTTTGTTTTTTTTTCACACAAAAATTTCTTAATGCATTGTCACCGGAATTATGTACACCTGCCATATTTCAAATCATTCGGACGTCTGGAAGTGGGTCAAAATCGCGCCCAAACGAGTCGGTTACAAACAAACATACAAGTGAAGCTAATATAAAGCGTGTAATAAACAACTTCAGGTTTGAGTTCTCGCCACCGCTAATTTCACTTTAGAGAAAGAGCTTTTTTTCACAAAGACAAGTACACGTTACGGAGCGGATATAATGAATAATTGAACAGATCTTCATTATATTCCGCTAATTTTCTCCAACCTTGAAGGAAAGAAGTCGATGCTGTTCATCCATGAAGTTACCCTATTTAAAACGCTTGCACGAAGTAAAACGCTAAGTGCACCCATGCTGCTACTGAATAAGTAAAATCATTATGTTTTAATATTTGAAACTCACACTCAATACGGTGCACTTAACCTGCATGTTTTTCATCATGCCCTCCGGTTCTCGAGACTCGATCGATTAATGATAAGCATTTCCTTCAACTCGGATACTTTGAAGTACTGAATTGACTATTATAGCGAGTTCCTTTGTATGTGCATCAACTATAAATTAGTTCGTCTCACTTTTGTGCGGAGTCAATAGTCTCTCAATTTTCTTTGAAGTTCCCGATGAAGTTCGGTGATGGATTGGCAACTAATTCAAGGGTGGCCGTTGAGTTAAAATCGTGATTTATGAACCGAGGCGTGTTAGTGTAATTGTTTAGTCTAGGATACAGATCGCAAAACGAGTCCCGTAGGGTGGAGGTTTGCAAATATTCAAGATTAAAAAATATTACGAGGTGCATATGACTCTTTTTGTGCCACCAGTAACAGTTTCAATTATCAGTAGTAATATCCCTAGGACATTGATAATGGACGAGATAATTTTTACCCGACGAAACCAAAAAGGAGGAGGTTCTCTAGTCGACCCGTATATTTTATTTTTTTCCATATTTTTTTTTTATGTATGATCACGCATAACTTTTTACTGATACGTCCGATTCCGATATTTCTTTTTTCAGTGGATAGGTTCTTGACTTTGGTCCCGTTTGAATTTAAAAGATGAAATCCACCCCTAAGGGTAGCAAAATGAAGGATATTGATCACTCACCCTCTGAATTCTGATCCGTTAACCGATTCTATCAGGCATAACTTTGTACTGGGTTCTTCGATTTGGATTATTCTTTTTTAATAGATAGGGTATACCTTATATTTGGATTTCGAAAGGAATTAGCCACCCTTACGGGTAGAAAAATAGGGGATAATTGATTTTTCACTATTGGCACACACATACGTAGTTGACAATGACAGATCGTTACTGACATTATTCTTGTTCCACATCCGTCAAAATCAGTATATTTTATGAGAGGATGGAATGATATACAAAGTAATGAAATAAACTAACCAGAACAACGAAAATAATTTATATTACAACAAATAGTAAAAGTAGATAATCATATTATTTAACTGGTAATAGTTGAAGTAAGGTGGGTAAGTAAGTATTTTGGAAGTAATAAAAAACAAGTGGGTAGTAATTGGTAGATTTTAGCCACAAAAATTGAAAAAATAAAACTTTTAACAAAAAATTAAACCGACGAAATCCGGAACTGAAAAGTAAAAAATTAAAACTTTTAACAAAAAATTAAACCGACGAAAAAATCAACTGAAAAGCAAAAAATAAAATAAACCTTCTTAGTCTAAATGATAATTGAGCTCCTAAACTAATGTAAGTAACTGATTTTGAGTCGGCCCCAAACAAACTAGCAATTGAATTAGGTGAAGCGTAAAATGATGGCAGCGAAATGCACGGCTGCGTTTTGATGACTTCTTTCATAGATAATGATCTTCGATAATTGTTTGTTTGGCGCCGACTCAAAATCAGTTACTTACATTAGTTTAGGAGCTCAATTATCATTTAGACTAAGAAGGTTTATTTTATTTTTTACTTTTCAGTTGATTTTTTCGTCGGTTTAATTTTTTGTTAAAAAGTTTTTATATGACAATCGAAAGCTCGTTCCTTGGTAACAGCCCTCAGCCTTCGCCTTCGGGCTGTTACCAAGCAACGAGCTTGAGAAATTTGTCATAAAATAATGAGGCATTTGTCAATGTCCGAGGGGTATTCGGCGGAAAAAATTTTGACAAAAAAATGCATAACTCAACACAATGAAACATTCGTTTATTTATTAAAAGTACAGTTAGTGAAAGTACAATTATTAAAATTCAACTTAACATTAGATTCGTTGCTGTTCTCTACTATAGAAGATCTATCACCACGCATAATATTTATGATCTTGTTGTGGTGTTCCTGATCGAGATTTAAGTATGGTTTTATAGAATTTTAATTGCTATGACCAGTAATTTTCAGCAATTGTTGTTCTTCTACACCACTTTTTGCCAATTCGCTAACAGCAGTTGATCTATTCGAGTGATTTGTTGTCTTTTTGTCCTTAACATTCAAGCCAATTGCCTCAGCAGCAGATTCAGTCCATCCATTTATTGTATTTCTTCCAACAAGTACATTATCGTACCATTTGTCAGTTTCATTTTTCCAGTGTCGATTTGGTTTTAAGAACAGTCGTGGTGAGGTAACATTGTCGCCTCGTTTTGATATCAGTTTATGAAAAAGATGTACAGTGCAGCTTTGTCTTTCACTATTGGAAACCAACCATTTACTACTTGTACATCTTTTAGAATCACCTTGGCGCACGTTTTACTGAACACCGGATTGTATTCAATGCGATTTGTTGGAGAGTCATCGTTATTTTTCTCGATTTGAAAAAAATCCACCAGACAAGCAACTGCCTCTCCTCAGCAGCAATATGGTAAAATTCACGCACAAGACCTTTGGAGTATTTTCATCCCATAGCAATATTATTTTTTCAACTTCAGACAAATTTAACGGAACTGAACTGGACTTACGTTTATATGGATCTGCTTGTAGTTTCTTCCTGATTGCATCGCGGGCATCTCGGGCTGGTTTAAATACTATGTTGTTAAACGGGTCAATTATAATATTATAGTTATTATAGTACTTTTCTTGCAAAAGTTTGCACGAAACGTTCCACATTGTCTTCACCGTTGCTTCTTTAAATTCGGTCCCGTCTTACTTTCTCATATTGACCGCCCAATCTTTTAGTATCAACGCCAATTCTTCTAAGCTTCTATGTTCATTTAATTAATATTCACGTTCCAACAAAATTCCATAAATATTCCCCAAATATATTTGTGACTGTGGGTTGTATTTCTGGAATTTTTATTTTTTTATTAGGGCATTTATACTTTGAACATTCGCATTGCCAAAACGTGACCTTTTGAAATTTATTTGGAATGAAGTTGTCAAACTCAATCGTGTTGTCATAGTAATTGATAATTGCACTGAATGTAATTATCAGTGTAATGTTGACATGATTGGGTGGAATTGTTTCATATGACACAAAATGACAAAATTTGAATGGTTGTTAGAACTGTCAGGATATTTTCAAAATAATGTAATTATTAATATTACGAATTTATCAAATATAGCCGATGACACCTTAGTGATATCAAAAAACAAGAACGTGGAGGATCTAACTTTGGTCTCAGAACTAGCGGAAGACGAGGCTTGCTTTCTTACAAATAAACTCAAACTTAATAGAAACAAAAGTAAGAAGATAATATTTCCGACACACTCCAAACCCAGGAAACTCCAGTGTCAGGTAACTCGGTATCATTTTAGATTAAAACCTCTCATGGTCAGCACACATCGAAGAGCAACTTCCCACACATATAGTTGCCTTTAGACAACTCCGAAACATTCTGAGCACGGACGCTCTGATGAAGGTTTACTTTGCACTATTTCATTCCAAATTTGAATATGACATTGTTATGTGGGGCAACTAATCTCACGCCGTAAAAATATTCATACTTCGAAAAAATATAATGAGATTAATAAGTAACGCAAGGCCTTTAGGGATAGCTGCAGGCCTCTTTTTATGAAATGTAGAGTGATGCCCCTACCGTCAGTCTATATTTATAGAACAATTCTGGAAATCCACAAAAATAAAGATCGACACCTTAGACATTTAGAATTACACAACCACAATACGAGAAACTATAATCGTCTTATTAAACCCCGCTTCAGACTCGACAAGTGTCAGAGGAACTCCCTCAATCTGGATCTTTACTATCACATACCAGACAACATTAGGCATCCCAGTTCAGATCGTTTTAAGAGCAGATTAAATCATTTCTTATCTCATTGTTTTTATAACACTGAAGAATTCTTAAAAACACCGTTCCACACAAATGATCATTTTATTACCGCACTTAAGTTGTGTTTAATTTTTAACCGACGAAACCAAAAAGGAGGAGGTTCTCTAGTCGACGCATATATTTTTTTTTTTTTTACCACGCATTACTTTTTACAGAGGAGTCCGATTCCGATGATTTTTTTTCCATTGGATAGGGTGTACTTCGAAGTTGGTCCCATTTGAATTTGAAAAAAAAATCCAACCCTAAGGGTAGCAAAATGGAGAATATTGGTCCGTTAACCAATTCCATCAGGCATAACTTTGTAGTGGGTTTTCCGATTTGGATGATTCCTTTCTTATTGGATAGGTTATACCTCTTCCAATTTGGAATGAAATCATCCGTCCCTATGGGTACAAAATTAGGGCATGATTGATTTTTCACTTGTGAACATTGGAACACATATGTAGTTGACATTGACAGATCCTCCTACATCCGTCACAATAATTACATTCTATGAAAGAATGGAATTATATACAAAGTGATGAAACCAAGTAACCAGACCTTCCAAAAATGATTTATATTATATTACAATAAATAGTTACAGTAGATAATCATATTATTTAATACTTAAAGGTTGAAGTAAGCTAGGTAAGTATTTTGGAAATAATCAAAAATTAAGTAGATAGTAATTATCTACCTTATCTTACCTTTTTTTTTTTTTTCCTTTTTTTTTGTCTGAGGAGACGGAATCTTGCATAAGACCCTGGTCTTTCCAGAGTGCCGGATTCTTACCGACTAAAAACCTCTCCTCTCGTCTACCTCACCGCACCGGAATCCGCTTTCGCATTTCTTCAGTGTGGTAGGCTGTTATTTACCTTTCATCTCTCTTCAGTTTCAATTATATGACGAATGCTTTATAAGTACTATTCCAGCCTCTTTCTGATGTTATCATGATTCTCATCATATTTTCTGCATCAAACACTGTGCCTGCTTCTCTCACGTACTCCTCTCTCTCTTCATGCCACCTTGGACAAGCAAATAGCGTGTGTTCTGCATCGTCTATTTCTTCGCAGTATGGGTACTTATTGAAGTCTGATCTTCTCCAAGTAGTTCCAAAAACAGCCATGTCCAGAAAGTGCTTGCGTCAGATAGTAGTCAACTTCTCCATGAACTCTATTTATCCAAGTTTCAATTTCCGGTATTAGCCGCCAAGTCCATCGTCCAAATGTTCCATTTCTCCAAGCCTCCTGCCATTTGGTCATGAGTGTTGCTCTGGCTGTGTTTTCTCACCTCGCCATCGTATGTCTGCCGTCTTTCTTCAATAAGAAGTTTCATGGGGGGGTAGTCCTGCAATGACACTCCTTCTGCCGATACGGTTCTATATGCACTGATTCACATTAGTCTTTGGATTCTCTGTAGTTTCTTCAGCAGTTTTTTGTTTCCAGTAGCTGAGTGCCATACTGGAGCTGCGTAAAGAATCTGGGAATGTATCACACTTGAAAGAGTTCTCCTTTTGGATGATCTGGGTCCTCTTATGTTCGGAAGTAGACTTGTCAGAGCTGCAATGGTCTTTTCTGCTTTTTCTACGGCTTTATTTATATGTTCAGCGTAGGTAAGTTTAGTATCCAACCATACTCCTCGGTACTTGATTGCTTTGCTCAATTTTACTATTGTGCCCTGAACTTCAAACTGTATTGGAGCTATGTTCTTTCTCGTGGTGAGGAGGACTGCCTCCATTTTTATCTTATCTATCTATCTATCTGAGTAGATAGTAATTAGTAGATTTCAGCCACAAAAAATTGAAAAATAAAAACTTTTTAACAAAAAATTAAACCGACGAAAAAAATCAACTGAAAAGCAAAAAATAAAATGAATCTTCTTAGTCTTAATGGTAATTGAGCTCCTAAACTGATGTGAGCAACTAATTTTGAGTCGGCGCCAAACAAACTAGCAATTGAATTAGGTAAAGCGTAAAATGATGGCAGCGAGATGCACAGCGGCGTTTTGTTTACTCTTCAAAGTAATGTAATGATCTTCGATCATTTTGTTTGGCGCCGACTAAAATTAGTTACTCACATTAGTTTAGGAGCTCAATTGCCATTAAGACTAAGAAGGTTTATTTTATTTTTTGCTTTCAGTTGATTTTTCGTCGGTTAATTTTTGTTATTAGCTATGTAGTTTATTTATGTATTTTATCTATACTGTACTGTGTTTTACTCTCACAAGTTCGTTTCTGCTGACTGCATTTTCGTCTTATTGAGTTTTTGTGTTATTCTACCATGTTGTGTTATATTTTACCATGTTGTGTTACATTTTACTATTTTTGCTTTCCAAATTTTACTATTTCTGTTTTTGTTTCCAAATTGACTTGCATCAAACAATTGTAATAATTGTATACGTTGTCGAATAAATCTATCTATACTTGATCTTTTCCAATTTAGGGTTTTATACAGTGTGTTGCAGAAAAAATCAAGAAATCAAGCCGTCCCAAGTAAGTGGAAATTATGATTGAAAATCGACCTTTTTATTGTTTTAATAAGATAAACGGACCTAGTTTCGTAACAATATTGTTCATTTTCACTAACTATTGCATAAAATACAAAACCAATTAAGGGAACGTTCTCAAAGCGAAAAACGTATATAAAGTTTCATAGAGGCACAAACTAGCAATTCACTTCCAATTGAGTAGAAAATACTTTTCAAGCGTGACCGGTGAGAAATAAGTATTGTAAATAAAGTTACGGAGTTTACTTTTCCAACTTCAAACTTCACTCACTTACTCAATCAGCTTCCGTCGTTTGCAGTTTCCAGTAAACTTCATACATGACCGGCGGTTACATGAACTATGAGTACGCCGCAGGAAAAGATGACGATGTTTTAGTTCCGAGTTCTACACTGGGAAAATTATTCAGATGGTAGTGCCAACCTGGAAGGTGGCGGAGTTTTTTCTTTTATGAATATATTTGACTCACAATCTGTATTTAGTGGATTTTGGAGTCGGTAATTACAAATTTAAAAAAACCTGAATTTATAAAGCAAAATAATTCCAGAAAGCAAAAATGTGAACCCAACTCTAGAATAAAGTATTTTTTGTTGAAATATCGAAAATTATTATTTTAGGAAAGTTGTTGGGAATACCATACACAAATGTGGAGTCACGGCCACACAAATATAATTTTTCGTTTTAAATCAAATATTTTCATAGCTATTAAAAATTCACAATTATAAATTTACCTCTATTATGATTATTATTATTACAGACAAACAAACAGAAAGTTCAGTCTCCAGTTCATCGGGAAGTTAGTTTAAAATCGATTGCAACAAACAACAAACAAACAACAAACCACAAACAAACAAACAAACAAACAACAAACAAACAAACAACAAACAAACAACAAACAAACAACAAACAAACAACAAACAAACAACAAACAAACAACAAACAAACAACAAACAAACAACAAAAACAAAAAGCAAGAATATGCATTGCAGATTTGTACCAGACAAACAGACACGAAAGCTAACTAATATAAACGTAGTAAAATACATGGAATGTTACCTAAATCATTCACATATTTTTTGTATAAGAACTAATCTGGACCAATAACACCGTTACTAATTGTAACTCAAATATCTTTGATTCAGTATATTCGGGTCGTCTTCATGTTCTTTGTGGCCGGGTAAAAAATACCCATTGTCACTGAACTGCCCACAAAATTATTTTTCCATTTCCCTGCACTATATGTGATAATCATTTCACATTATTCCTGCGATGTGAATAATGACTTTAATTGTGTAAATCCATGAAATTAGTTTACAAAAGATACAATCCACACCGAATTTGCGATCGCAATGTAGGTTATTCACCATCTGACGTTCGCGTTGCGATTCGTATTAACGTTGTACTCACTAGTGTATCGTTGGTTTGATGCAAAAAAATCAATAAACTACCTCGAATTGCTCTAAAATTGTATTTTCCTAATGTTAATGGAAAATCACCCTGCATAGATGTCTTTGTTGAAATTCTAGTAGTTTATTATTTCTTTTTTGATTCGTAAATGAAAAATTGTATATCCTCATTTCTAGCACATGTACGTTCATTATAGTCTGACGTTTCGACCTCGATCATGGCCATCTTTAGGGTTTTCTACTTCAAAAATTATTTTTGTTGGTGGACGCGGAAGGTTACATTATAGTCACGAAGTAGATCGCGTGTATAAGTATAGTTATTCTAATCACAATTGGAACGGCAATAAAAATAAGAGCACTACGAGGAGTGTTCATTTGCACTGTTCGGCAAATGGAAAATTTGTATACTACCAGTGTTTTTACTTTCAAAGCGTTCCTGGTAAAATCATAAAAAAGTTCTGTCGTGTGGAAGAGAATTCCTTCTCGAAACTTTTTATGTCGGTCCAATTGGGTCAGAAATACTATAAAAGTTTGACCGAATATCGCTGCTATGTTGGTAAGTAGGTCAGTGTCGGTAAACCATGCGTTATTCTCGAGTACAGTTTGGGTGCAGTATCGTTGTTTTTTCTTTGAATATTTGGAATTGTGGATAGTGCTAAAATTGTCTTAGGGATAACAACCTACAAGTTATATAAATTATATCGAAAGTTTGTTTCATTCATTACTTAAATTAGAAGGTCTATAATAAATATATCCGTTGTGAGTAGTTTATTTCCATACATAGACATTTTGTAAAAGCGCAATGTTAAAACAAAACAACATGTGAAAAGTAGATGTGGATCGATAATTATACCAACAAAAGGTTTGAATTCATATCGCCAGTCGCCTACCTCATGAACATATGATTAAATTTACTCCGTGTCTGCGATAGTATTGACACCCCGTATAAGTTCCGGATTGGCATTGACGCTACTACTAGTGTTAATTTTTCACCAAATATCATTAAAAAAAATCATTAATACCATCACATATTCAATGACTAGGTTCATTGAGATGGTATGTTGAAAAATTGTGATTAAAGTAATTTCCATTTATATGAAAATAACATTCAGACACAAGTTTTCATTAATCTGTTGATAATGGTCCGTCCATCAATCGGTGTTCCATCGATTTTGAATCCATCCATATTAGGTTTGAAATTATATATTTTCTTTTTGTTTCAGGTGAGCATTATTCTTAGAAACAACCTATCATCTGGGTAAGTAGGTAGAAACAACAAATATCATCCAATCCCAAGAATTATAGTTCGAATACTTGATTCAAATGAATGTTCAGTGAGAGATTTACTCAATATTTGAATTCATCATACAAGAAATCCATTAGTTCATAAGTAGTTTTGTTGCATGGTGATAAATTAGTGGGTTTCTACAAATACTGGTTTTTATCGTTCTTCTCACTTATGAATATCATGTATTCTAGTGAAAGAATTATTACCGAAACCTGGATATTTTTCTCGATATAGATATATCCACAAATTTATAACCGTCATTTATTCTATACAAATCCCCAATTCCATTCGTTTTATATTGAAACTACCTTGAATTGCTTCTATGCTCCTAGACAAATCATAACAAATTTCATCCCATTTCTCTGAAGCCGGTAGGATAAATTTTTAAGTATGATTGAACTCTTGCGAGTTTATTTTTACAACTATCATAATCTTCGGTTTATGAAACATTTGAATTTGTACTTTTTACGATTTCGTGAAAAAGGAAGAATGACTACCCTGATCAGTAGCTCGTTTATCAGTTTTTCTACTCATCTGGAGATGGCGGTTATCGATTTTAAAACTCTTCAAGGTTTTGTTATCAAATATGACTGGGTAATACTTTATTTTGAGGTGAACATTATTTGTTATTTCTATTCCGAAGGAGAAAATCAGTAACGTTATGAAGCTCTGGAATGTGTTTTTTATTTAAAGTTCTCAGTAACATACCATAAAAGTTTGTCTATATAAGTCACAAAAAAAAATCCAAAAAATGACTTATCGATCAATTTCTTGCACGAAAATCTCATTTAGAATTATCTCAATACGTCTGAAAAAGAGAACAGAACGGCAACATCGCAGAAAATATTGGAGAAAACAAGGTCATTTTTGATGGTTAGCACACGTTTTGTGTATATTATATTTGTTGTTTTATAATGAAACCATGTTTTTGCGATGTGAGGTGTGCAAAAGACAATTCAGGGGTTGTTACCAAACATTATGAGACCACAATTATCCATATTCTCAAAGAGAAATCTGCAGAATTGATTCATTGATTCACCACTCATTACTATCATTGATCCACATGCGGTTGGATCCTTTTAGATCGGCTAATGGTTCTAGCCTCCCTAGAAGAAAAAAAAGGGAAACAATTTTTTGAATGGCAAACATTTTCTTTGTTGTCTGTTTTGAACATGTAATTGTGACATATAATTTATGGTTTTCTCCATCACTTTTTCTTCTCCATAATTTTACATTCAGCTATGATGAACCTATATAGGTTCGGAACATGTACTAATCGATGGTTATTTACTAATCTATGATCACATAACTAATCGACTGCGATATTAAAATGTAGAGATCACTTTGAGTTTTTCTACTTCGTAAAATCATACCACTCCACTTTGAGGTACATGGACTTCTACCACAGGCTATAATTATAATATTTCAAATCCCCTAATGACAACTGACAGTAATTCGATTGTACAATGCACATATACCGTTTCGATTCGCATCGTTTTTGCTTACGGTTCGTAATCTTACTCGCATCGAACGTTTATAATCCCGCTGCAGAACCCATCTTGGGCACAGTCAAACTACATCATTTCCCGCAAGATTGTTTGTCAAGCTTTAAATTTATATAAATTATGAATTTTCGAAAAATGGTCTATTTTTAGAGGTTTTCCTGCATTTTCAACCGACGCGTATATTTTTTTTATGTATGACCACGCATAACTTTTTACAGAGTAGTTCGATTTTGATTATTCTTCTTTCATTGGATAGGGTGTACTTCGAAGTTGGTCCCATTTGAATTTGAAAAGAAAAATCCTCCCCTAAGCGTAGCAAAATGGAGGATATTGATGGTTCACCCTCTGAATTTTGGTCCGTTAACCGATTCTATCAGGCATAACTTTGTACTGGGTTGTCCGATTTGGATGATTCTTTTTATATTAGATAGTGTACACCTCATAGTTGATCATATTTTGCAAATGATGGTTGTTTTGGAAAAAAAACCCTAGGGTAGAACAAAAGGGGCTGATTGATTTTTAACTTGTGAACATTGGCACACATATGTAGTTGACATTGAGATTGCTATTGTCATTATTTTTGTTCTCCTACTTCCGTCACAATAATTACATTCTATGAAAGGATGGAATTATGTACAAAGTGATGAAATAAACTAACCAGAACTATCAAAAATAATTTATTATATAACAATAAATAATTAGTAGTAGTAGATAATCATATTACTTAACTGTTAATAGTTGAAGTAAGATGGGTAAGTAAGTATTTTGGAAGTAATCAAAAATCAAATAGGTAGTAATTAGTAGATTTCAGCCAAAAAAATTGAAAAATAAAAACTCTTTAACAAAAAATTAAACCGACGAAAAACGGAACTGAGAAGCAAAAAATGAAATAAACATTCTTAGTCTCAATAACTAAGCTCCTAAACTAATGTAAGTAACTAATTTTGAGTCGGCGCCAAACAAACAATCAACAAAGATCATTGAATTACTTCAAAAAAATTATCAAAATGTCACCGCGCATCTCGATCACATCAGTTTACGCATTACCTAACTCATTTGCTTGTTTGTTTGGCGCCGACTCAAAATTAGTTACTTACATTAGTTTAGGAGCTTAGTTATTAAGACTAAGAAGGTTTATTTAATTTTTTGCTTTTCAGTTCCGTATTTCGTCGGTTTAATTTGTTGTCAAAACGTTTTTATCTCAGTGGAAAATGCACCGATCCGGTCGCACAAAAACCAGTTTGTAGTGTTTTGAATTGATTGCTTCAATTATTTTTAAAATATTTGTAAAAAACAAAAAAGAAGGTCATTTTTGACAATATTTCTTGTTAAAAAAAATCCACAAAGCGATTTTGCTGGGGCCGATCCCGGGGTTTTCATCTACGAACTATCTTCTACCTTTTCATGAATGGTTTTCGTCATATCTCAGAGGCCGTTTTCAGAAAATCAAAATAAACCACGTGGAGAACAATGCAAAATTGGTATTTACTTCTAGTGAACTTCCGATAGGAATAGGAGTTCCTCAGGGCTCAGTATTGGGCCCTATTTTGTTTACGCTTTACATCAATGAATTACATCTGATCCTCCCGAATGCATTTACCTGTTTGTATGCAGATGATTCCACGTTATTATTCACAGGCAAATCTGAGGTACTAATTCAAAACAACATTAACACTACTTTTCAGTCACTTCGTAAGTGGTTATACGATCATTCTTTATTTTTGAATAGTACTAAAACAAATCATATACATTTTCACACCAGACAGAATAAAAATAACCCAGCAATAGAAATAACTATAGATGATCAAATCATAGACAAGGTGGAATACTCTACTTTTCTAGGTATTAGACTTGATCAGAATGTATCCATCAATACTCACTGTAAAATTTTAGCCAATACACTGAGTATCAAATGTTTTCAATTGAGATCTCTCAAATCTATAATTGACATACATGGACTCCTGCTCTTCTATTTCGGGGAAATCCAATCCAGATTAACATACGGAATAACCATCTGGGGTAGTTCATATGCAGTTAATGAGGTTTTTCTGGTGCGATGTCTTGCTAATGATCCCAATGGTACCTCATGCAGGGATCTATTCAAACAAATTAAAATTCTTCCACTCTATGGCCTACATATATTTGAACTTTTAACATATATATATATACACAAGCAACGCAAAACTTTGGTTAAGAATAACTCACTACATGATCATCATACAACATCAAAAAATAATTTCCATCTGCTCAATGTTCGTTTAACAGTATCTCAGAAATCTAAGATTATATAACGTTCTTCCTGAAGAACTAAAATTGATAGAAAGATTGCACACATTCAAAAAAGAGATAAAATGTCTTCTCCTCGCCCTCTGTCCCTATAACATAAATGAATTTTTTGATAGTTTTAGATAAAATGTTTTGTTTGCCTATATTTTATATCTTATACACTTTATGTAAACCTTGTTTGTATCTGACTTGTCCGATAGCCTCACAGCTCTATGGATTAAATAAAAATTGAATTGAATTGAGGTAGTATAGGCTATTTGCGTCTTTATTTAAGTGGGGAAAAAACCTCTATTGGTTGGCCTATTTCATTTATCTAGAGAACGAAATCATTTATTGTGTCCAGGCCAATTCCTCTCAGAAAATTACATATTTTTTAAATCCGAATAGCTCCTATACGAGAGTCAATTGAAAGTTGCAGTAAACTTCAAGTTTCGAATGCCGAATTTGTTTTTGTGTTCCTAATACCTAAAACTGAATTTTATATTATATTAAATTTTTACGTCACAGTAAATTTGCTTGTTTCATGGAATGATTCGGATTTCAGTTATATTGATATTTGAAAAATAATGAAATGCTTGAGTTGAACTATTCCTAATTATTTGGGCTGAATGCTACGTATTTCACTAATAGGCCAATCAATAGAAATTTTCTGCTCTTTTGATTCTGTGACGAAAATACTACCAAAAAAACGACTGTGTCATCATACGAAAGACGGTTCGTAGTTATATCCTTTTATGTTTCTTACTGGCAACTGTCATTGCTTAATGTATTATAAATATTTAAATAGTGTATTATTCAACGAGCGAGAAATGTGGCCATTACTCGTGAGAATGAAGTGAATCATTCGAGCGAGTAATGGCTATTTCTCGCGAGCAGAATACTATACTTTTTCTGTGACTTAAATCAGGACTATTTGAAAATAAGATTCATTTGTGAAGGAAATCCTGAAAGAGTGTTGTAATTCATTCAACTGCATAATAGGAAGTTTTTATAGAATGAAAAAATCTATAATTATATTTCGAAAAATTTCATAACATAAACAAATTCATTTTTTGTTATTGAAATTAACAGTAAAATTGGAACAGTTGGAAATCATAACTGAAGGTATCGAGGATTCTATATCCAAATTCACATATCCATTTTTCATTTCCGAAGTGTTCTGTGCAATAAATGTTTGTGAGATGTTGCTGGTTCTGGTAGACGGTTTCATTGAACCCAAGATTTTTTCTGCAGTATTCATTTTATTTTTCATCGAATGATCTATGTATCCTTCCACCTCCCATGCCTCTTCAAAGAAGTGATGTCTCCACCCACATCCACTCGCAGGGTGGCAGATGATCTACGAAGGGTATGCCCAGTATATAGTTCTGGATTTGGAAGTTTCAAAAATGTTGCGATTTGTTTTCCCATGGCTCCGAATTTATTCATTCATATTCTTTGATTGGAGCATTTACTTTTCTGATAATACAAAAAAATGAATCTGTTAATATATTACTCGGTCGTAGCGTGATATATTCAATACAAATATGGCGAAAAGGCTCAGTTATGGTGAACTTCCGAACAATTTTCGTTTTGGTGTTTGGTATGGTGACTAATATAGCCGATCCAAGATCTGCCAAGTCCCCTATTTTCATAGAGTGCATTTCATTCGCACGACAGGCTCCCATGATTCCCATGATCAGTGCAACCTAAAAAAAAGATACATAAAAAATATTTCCAATTTTATTCAATTTCAAACAGTTTGATAATCGTTAAATCAGTGGTTGGAAAAGGGAAAAAACCTCACCGGCGACGGCGTGATTCGAACTCTGGATTGAATGTCCAGAGCTTAAGCTATGTGCTACCGAGGTGCTTGGAAATTAAAGTGATGAAGCTATTCAAGTTCCTAACTAGGTTCTCTCATTTTGTTACGTGAACTTTTGAAAAAAATATCAATTCTTACCTATGTCGCAAGATGTATTTCGTCAGGTGTTTTGTTTATGAATGAATTTATTTCATCTGGGGTGAATGTTTGAGCCTTTCTCGGTATATAACCATCGGATTTGCGTTTCAAAAACGCACGTAATTTCGAATAACGTTCTATGTTGACGTCGTGGTTGATTAGAATGGTACTTCTTAACATTGAATATTGTGTCCAAAGCGAGGACGATTTATATTTTTAAGCTAATTGGGAAAATATGTTAGAAGTACATTTTCCGAAAACGAATTCACATTATTTTACTTTGGCCAATCCATGAAAATTGCATATATCGTCTCATATTTTTTTCTGGATTTATTTGGTAATAGATTTGAAGATGTTATTTTCGCCGCACTTACAAATTTCTGGTGGGGTACACTAGTTGTCAATTTCCGAATCCATCTTTTTCTTCTTGTTTTTCGTTAGAAACTATAATATTGTACAAAACGAACTGTCAATTCAATGATTATGACGTTTGAGAACAAGTTTGGAGTTGTTAAATTCTCAAGGGAATGGAAACAATTCAAACACAACTGCACAGTAATGAATATGCTCATCGGTGATTGGCTTCAAAGTGTAATAATCTGGTTCAACTGTGATTGGTTCGAACCTGTTGAGTAATGGATCATTACCTACTCGGGGATGAAACTAGAGTTCATTACTTATCAAGAAATGGTCATATTAATGACGCTTTTTTCAATAGTCCTAAAAAAAGCATTTTTTTAATTTTTTATAGTTTTGGACTAAGGAGAATTTCATCCAAAACATGACTTATTTCATCATATAATAACTGCAAGTATCTTTGTGAATATAAATTTACCCGCACTACACAATATTGATATCGGAATTCTATCACATACTTTGGGTTTTTTTGTGCCCACCACCTATAGTTTTGTGAACTGACTACCCCATTCGAGTTAAAAGTCGACTTGTCCGTCTATAAAATTTGACAAAGAAAATTTGCATTTTCTTCTCTTTGGTCTTGGAAACCAAAAAGAGAAATCCAACTGTACGTCAAAATCCGTTTTTCAAAGTATTTATAAATTTTGAATTGAACGGCTAGAATTAATTATTGTGTACAGAATTTCTCACGACTCCCTTTTTAGTCCCAATCCCATTACAAATATCTGTTATACTAGTTTGTCTAAGCTCTATTACATCCAAGCATACACTTAATTGAGGTTCTTCATAAACTCTTGGACTATGAGGTCTTCCAAAAGTATTTTCACTGAACCCGTCGATTTGAACATTGAGAAAATCCTGCTCATAGTAGACTGTTGGATATTTCTATCAGAATGTCAGCAACTTGTCGATGAGTTGTATTTTCTCCGCAAATGAGTACACTCCTGATATGAAGTAATTTCAATATTTATTTTGTCAGTTTGTTATTTGTGATGTATCCTCAATAAATTTGGTTTCTACCGTTTCGATTTGAAATTCCCTAAGGTAATTGATTCATTCCTAATTATATTTGATTTCACAAATGTAATGTATGGAGAATAAGTAATAACTTGTAGAATAATTTTGAGTTAATCTGAATTGAGAAGTCGATTTTCTTATGACTAATTGTGAGTGATGAATAGGATGATAATATAAAGAATAGAGAGTAATGAATCTATTTTGCGGGATGTTTTCGTGTACGTGGTTTTTCTTTGATGTTCTTTCTCGTTGCGCCTGTTTTCGGGGTAGTTGTGTTCTCCCTAGGGGTTATATGGGTAATTTGACAACAAACATTTTTTTTTAATTTATTTTTTATTTTTAACCACTGTAATTCGTTATGAAATGGCATTATACAGGGTGTTTCTTAATAACATGCTAATATTCAAGAAAGTTATATGTCCTAAAGGTCTTAACTTATGAACTAATTAGTCTAATGAAGCCATCTCGGTACTCTCAATGGATGAATTGTAGAGAAACTAAATGCAAAAAAATGAGCCCTAGCACAACTCGATCGTATCATTAGTAACGGAGAAAAAGCGGAAAAACCGAAAAAATCCGTTTTTTTTTAATTCATAATTCCGCCACTTTTTAAGTAGTAGTGCAGGCTTTCCACGACATAGTATTGATTAATATGTACTTCATGTGTGGAAAACACATCATTAGTTTTGGCATAATTGCAATCTGAATTTTGTAATGCAATTTATTGCAGCAGACCTGGATGCGTCATAGGTGGTCCGATTTCGAGAGTAGAAGTATATAGTACTACAAAACGTATATTCTCATTTTGCGTTAAAATGCTGCAAAATAGAAGAAAAATACTTGCAAACATGACCAATAATGGGCGAGTGCGTGAAAGCGGCTGAGTAGTGGGGATAGAGCAGCAGACGCGTGGAAGCGTATGCATAGTAATGCAAGTGTTCAGCCCGGCCATGTACAGGGTGTTATGAAATAACACACCACACCTGCAATACCAAAACTGTTACGAAACTGGTCTATTATTGAGGGATGTCACTCCTTCAACTATATACCAATAAACGATAAGGACTTCTCAAATATTATGAATTTATCACTTCACTTGATCATCCTTTATTGTTCGATTGAGAAAATAAGTATCAAGAGCATCGACTGTCTGAGGATGGTCGAACAGAGATTATCTTACTGGAGCGGCCTACAGGAAATATCTCTTTCTCTCTATACTTGGGCGTTATCCAGGAAGTACGTACCGGGGTTCAGCAAGATTCGAAAATAATACACTCAGAAAAATATAAAGAATTTACATATATATTTTATAGAAGTCAACAAAGTATTTCATCCGTTCTATAAACCGATGATTCAAATGTCAAAGAATAGCGTGTAGTTTACTTGAAGTTATTTTTATATCAGTCTACAAATCAAATAGATTGACTAAGAGCAATAGTGACATCAATGGTTAAAACGACTGTTGATAATTATCTTTTGAAAACTTTGGGAACATAAAATTATGGAGATAAATTCAAAGATACATTCACATAATAAATGATTCAATTTGCCCAACCATAAATACAGAAAACATTTATGAACTTACCCCATATCAGCATGGTCAACACTTATTCACTTGAGATGGCCTTTAAACGACAATTAGTTCAATTGTATTATTATTTTAATCAATTCCGCTGAAAATGTTTATTTTATTTATACCTCGCACTGTATATTAGGATGGCGTTGTATGGATACGGTTTTCTTCTATGAGGTCATGAACTATCGATTTGAGGTTTTTCGTTGACTTATATCGTTCTTGAAGAGTTGATAAATAATAGATAATTTTGGAAAACATATTTGTTTACTCGTGAATTCACTTAGTGCGGTCATTACTCGGTTTAACTTGATAAGAATATACTTTTTCTCAATAGTTTCTTAAGTTAACTGCAAGACGACTATATTCTTACTCTTCTCATCTTTATTTCACTATATTGTGATCGAATGAAATCTAACCTCATTTCGAGAGGACTTCTTAATTGCTTCACGTCTGTACACCGAGAGAGAGTTTGTCCGAGGAGTCGCGCCTTTTTATAATCCCCTACCCGTTCACGTGATGGCTTTGATCGTCTTGAGTCAAAAATTCCCAACATCATAGTTATCTTCACTCTGTCATAATTAATCAGCAGCTTAATAATTAATGGCGTGTTACTGTCTTCAAACATTTATAAAAAACAGATTTATGGTATTTAGTAGTCGGAGTGCACTTAGCGAGCTGTCAACAGTTATTAATTTATAGCCTATTTGTTCAAATAATGAATTCCTTAGATTGACCAACATCGGAGTTATGAGCTATTTATGACTCATTTGTAAAAGGGGCGATTTTTTTCCTGATGCATTCCTATGTCGGGCGGGTGACAAGATATTTATAACGGGCCTTGTATATCAGTTTTGGTCGCGTATTTGACTTTAGAATTTATTTTCATTCCTAGTGAATTTGTTTTCTGTCTATAGAGTTCCTATTTAGTAATATCGTGTTGATTCTTATGCTTGAAAGTTTTTCTGTAATTATGGGGCATGACACAAGCACGCTGCGTCCGTTATGAATCTGCTGCTCTACCCCCACTCCTCAGCCGCTATTATGCACTAGCCCGTTTTCAGTCATATTTGCAAGTATTTCTCGCCTATTTCGCAGTATTTTAACGCAAAATGAGAATAGCCATTTTGTGGTACTATACTTCAACTCTCAAAATATTTTGGAACTATTGGAAGCGGACCATCCAGGTCTGCTGCAATAAAGTGCATTAAATAAATCAAATTGCAATTATGTCAAAACTAATAATTCAACAGTGCCCGAGTTTTTCACACATAAAGACATATCAGTCACTATGTCGTGGAGAGCCTACTTCAAAACTTAAATAATGGTGGTGTTATGATTTTTAAAATAAACCCAGATTTTTTTCTGGTTTTTCCGGTTTTTTTTTCCATTACTAATAATCTGATCGAGTCGTGCCTGGGCACATTTTCTTCGCATTTTGATTCTCTACAATTCGTCCATCGAGATTGTTTGATTAGTTTTCTAGTTACAAGTCAAAAACGATAAAAAATGCTTTTAAATGTTTATAACAAATTAAGCAATGCCAGTTGGGAGTAGGAAACATAACAGGATATAACTACGGACCGTCTTTCGTATGATGGCACAGTCGGTTTCCTGGTAGTATTTTTGTCACGAAAAAATCCCTATTGATTGGTCTATAATGTGGACGCACCTTTAAAGGTAGCATAATTGAAGCTGCGAGCAATCGCTATTTTTTCAGAAGACTAAACAAAAAAGGGACCTCATTACTTCATTGTTAAAAGGGCCTAGTTTACATTTCAATAATATAACTATTTCAGTTTTTTAAAAATATGAACAGGATGTTCATTAAATCAGATGTGGAATCATCTGCGACTGAAAGATAAACTTTAAATTCCAAAAGTATTAAGGTACTCTAATACTCTGCTCAATGAAGAAAAGCGCCTTTTGCATAATTTGATCATTTTTATCTCAGGATTTTTCACGGCATGAACTACTTGATAGTAAAATATTTCGTAGGATTCATATAGATAACATTCATTTACTATCCATTATATGTGAAATACGGAAGCAGTCGTATAGTACCGCTCGTAGCTTTATCAGATATTACACGGAGAATATTTCAATATTCTGACCTATTTTAACAAATCCCGCATAATTCAAACGAATGACATGGAGGGTCAAAACCCTTTCAACAGCGACTAACAAATGCCGGAATGAAACAGTATTAACGCCAGAATAATACAGGAAGTCTGGCATCCACATGAACATTTTACATGAATGATCATCGTATTATCCACGCATCGATGTCAGAAGATAATGTGTAACGAAAACGAATGAAGTATTGGAAACAAACGTCTTCGGTTGACACTTATGGATTGATGTTTTTCTTTTCACTGGGGATGCAATAATGATGTTTTATTTACATTGTTAACTATGGTTCATATTTCGTCAGTATTACAAATTTTGACTATGCTTCGCTGAAATACTGTTTGAGTTTCATTTTGTCGGTTAAATAGTCTTTGAAAATGAGTTTTTTTATGATTTCCACCACCGCCATTGTAGTATTCAATACTGCAATATCTGTTAGGTTCCTTTCTTCACTTATTCAAGCTTAAAATTGGGTTGAAATGAAAAAAAACAATTGATATTTGATTAGAATGTACGAGTGAACAAAAAAATATTTTTGCAGAAATTGTGCAGGGTTGAATATTGTTTTTCTATCTATATTTGGCACTTAATATAAATTCGAAAACTGTTGAGAAACACAATTAATGGTTTTGTTAGTTGGAAAAATCTCTGATACACCGAAAACTCCACATGAACACAAAGTCGTCTTTCATCCGCTGGTTTGGCATTTTGGTCCTTGGTCCCATTCTGCCTGCTACCGTAAATAAAAAGAAAAGGAAAATTGACTAGTTTAAAGAGGGTCTGAACCAATTACGGAACCGAGTTACAGTACAAGGTCAGAATGTGTAGCAATCATAAAAAATATTTTTAACAATTCGTATCTTCACAAATTGATTTTCTAGGGACATAATACAAAATAATTTGACTGTAATTAATTTTCAAGCCCAAGATTTTGTTTTATATTAGCACCTCAATCTTGTGTAGTGATTAGAACGTACCAGTGAACAAAAAAAAAATATTGGCCGTGAAATTTGACGAGTTATTCTGTAATTATAAACTAAAAAGTAGCTGATACATGCACATTATGATAAAGTTGCTCCGATTAATTGTTGTCTCAGTAATGAGCGGAAAATTGCAGATATAAAATCGAAATTTGGTACAAGTGTGGATAAAAGTGCATGTCATCTTCATATTCGGAAGGTATGTTGAATAACTTTTTAGTAAATTGAATCCAACCTGAATTATCGAATTCTTGTTTCAAATTAGTCCGAAAAAATTGGGTTAGCTGAAAACAACGCCAGGACATGTCAACCGATTTATCCAACGGTTTTTGAAATAAATAAGAGAAGAAAGGAAACAAAAACAAAAAAAAGGTTTTTAAAATTGGAAATTAAAAATGAGAAAAACTAGTTGAAATTCTAGAACGGAACATTAAACGAATACAGTACTTGGAAAAGAAAGTAGTGCACCTAGTAGTAGTAGTAAGTAATATGGTTGAAATGACAAGAAAAAATAATATAAATAAATAAATCGTATCTCAGGATCTCTCAATCGAAGATCGATAAGACCAGAAGATCCTAGTGACCCACTTGAGTAAACTCTAGTAATTAACAAAGAAACCTATGAAATTGAAAAATCTAAAACCTACAAATAGTGCCCCTGGTACACCAACGAATAAAACTACTTCAGAAAAAGAGAAGTTTTAATATCTGAATTGATTGAACATTTTAGAAATATCGAAATAACTAAATATTTGAAAATATTTTATCAAAATATAAGAAGCATCTTGACCCTGGTTACTTTAGCAATAAATTCCGCAATATTTTTATACGTAACCCTGCTAGCTCCATATTCTGTCATAAAGGGGAATAATTAAAAATGTCATCATGAAATCCAAATTACCGAACGTCGGGGGCGGTTTGGCGGCGGTAATATTTTTATCAGACACCTTCAAATTTGGTCAGAGCATTCTTGAGGGAGAACAATGAGCGATATCATCGACAAATCCGAGTTACCAAGCGTCGGGGGCGGGAGGGCGGCGGCAATATTTTCAATAAAGATTATGCCGCCACCATATTCTTCAGAGCGTTAATGAAGGAGGATAAGGCACGAATCCATCAACAGAAAAAAATTACCCGAGCGTCGGGGGCGGTATAGCGGCAACAATATTTTTATTAGAGATCCTGCCACCAACATATTTTTTTTCAGAGCGT
Organism: Gonioctena quinquepunctata; assembly: GCA_018342105.1. Classification (NCBI taxonomy): domain Eukaryota; kingdom Metazoa; phylum Arthropoda; class Insecta; order Coleoptera; family Chrysomelidae; genus Gonioctena; species Gonioctena quinquepunctata. The sequence goes on from JAFIRS010000838.1 coordinate 164,843, forward strand.
TCATGATAGAAAATAATGAAATATTCCGTCGAAATAAAAAAAAATCCGGTGGGTTGGCCTCAGAAATATTTTTACTAGAGTTCCTGCCACTACCATATTTTGTCAAAACATTTATGATTAAGAATAAAGAAGGATTCCATCGAGAGAAAAAAATTGCCGAGCGTCGGGGGCGGGTTGGCCTTACCAATATTTTTTTTAAAGGTCCTACATTCCTATATTCCTGCAGAGCGTTCAAGAAGGAGGCTAATGCACGATTACATCAACAGACAAACATTGTCGGGGGTGGGTTGCCGCCGCCATCTTTATCCTGACAATTGTATTCTCTTTCTCCCGACGCAATATTTCATTATTCTCCATCATGAACGCTCTGATAAAATATGTTGGTGGCAGGTTCTCTAATAAAAATATTATCGCGCTATACCGCCCCCGACGCTCGGTAATTTTTTTCTGTTGATGGAATCGTGCATTAGCTCTTTTTATGAACGCTCTGAAGAAATATGGTGGTGGTAGGACCTTTTATAAAAAATTTACTGAGGCCATCCCGCCCCTAACGCTCGGTAATTTGGATTTGTCGATGACATCGCTCATTGTTCTCCTTCAAGAACGCTCTGACGAAATTTTAAGGTAACAGAGTGTTTAATAGAAATGTTGTCGTCGCCAAACCGCCCCCATCGCTCAATAATTTGGATTTATTGATGATGTTTTTAATTATCCTCCTTTATGAACGTTTCGACGGAATATGGGACTAGCGGGGTTACGTAAAAAAATATTGCTGGATGTATGTATTGCTAAAGTAACCGGGGTGCATCATCTTGAATAATATAGATGAATTGAAAATTTATTTGAATCAATTGAAATATGATCTTCTCATAATAAGGGAAACCTTCAATGTACCATATAACAATATATTTCATTTAGAACAATACGAATTGACATACAGCGAGGGAAATATGAATGAAAATTACGGTGTGATAATATTTATGCATAACTCACTCGAATATAGTGATGAAATAGTTTATATTGGACCATGTTAAACTATTCAAAGAATGCACCGGGAATAGATGGGATTAGAACAGAACATGTTAAAGCAGCAGCTGATGAGTTAGAACCTCTCTTGGTTAGTTTTATCGATGATATTTTAAAAAAGGAAAATGCCCATAGTATTTCAAAAAATCAGTCATTATACCTTTATATAAAAAAGGGCGAAACAAAATTCCTAACTATATACCAATTTATTTCACTGATTACAACTTTTGCAAATGGCCTTGCCTAACGCAAGATCAACTATCTGACCACATATAATATAATATCGAACTGCCAATTCGGATTCCGTTAAGGACCATCAATTAACAACACTATTTCTGCTCTTTCCGGATGAAAGTAAACCCACATTGTGTGTATTCCTGAATTTAGTCAAAGCTTTCGACACAGTGCTTCATAGCCACCTGAGGAAGGTATTGGAAAATATAGGAATACGGTGGCCGTCGCGTCGCTCGAACTTCTCCAAGATTGCTTAAAACATGACCACCAAAATATACCAAGTGATACAAATATGGGATACCTCAATGTACCGTACTTGAACCTCTCCGTTCTCCCTCTATATCAATGATCCGTTTTCACTGGAATCAAAAGGAAACAGTAAGTTTTGCAAACGACAATTTTAATTTTATATACTGCCGATATATGGGAACATCTGAAGGGGAAAACAGAAGAAGACTTTATTGGGATATTTGATTAGTATCAACATAAAACACACATCATCAACTACGAAAAAATGCAATTTTTTACTCTTTACAAGCTATAGAAGCAATCTTCCAAATTACCAAAAACTTGATTTAAATCAAAATTCTCAATTATTAAAATTCACACCGAGGACGATAATTAAACGGGTGGCATATATATTTCTTTTGTAGGGTATTGTCTAAAGTTCTGTGTTTGATCAAACACACCTACTTACTTTCCCAAAATATTCGATATCTTCGACCGCACAATTTTCCAGTGTACGTATTTCGTTCAATCTTCACCATTACACGAATGGATAGTGTGGAAGGTATTAATCTGAAATCCAATTCCGAGAATATCCGATTACATTTGAAATCCTAGTGGGTCTTGCGTAGCGTCATTCTATACCCCACAACATGCGGTCAATTAAAAGAAAATAAGAGAAAAGGAGTTTAGTTACTCTGTATAAAGATGTGATCCGAACTGTCTTCGTAAGCAACACGGATCAGTTCATGTTATCTGATAACAGTGGCTAGTACAGTGGAATGTTTTATGTAGCGTTCGAAAATTATTTATATGAAATGAAAAACTATTCTCTATCAATATTTGGATTTCAATGTATGATGGCTTCTTTGGTTTCTTTGTTCTTGCAAAAGGTAACGTACTCGCTCCCTGTAAATGTTACAATGTATTTTAACTGAACGGTCATTCATCGGAATTCTTATCTTTTTGATGTGTATATAGCTAACACAGTCGTTTCAGCACAGCCAAAGGATTTCTCAGAGTATTCTATAACTATTTATGAACAATTATTATCTAACACTAACTTGAATTTTCTTGTGTAGTCTCAAGCTGGTACAGGAGTATCATAATTGTTTACCTTATATAACTTTTTAGTAACTCTTAAATACTATATATAAAGTTCGGATTCAAACGAATACGACGCTATTTTGGAGGTGAAATTCCCATGAGACATTCAAATTTTATTTTTATATCAAAATTTACAAATGTCCCCGTATCGATGGAAAACATTGCGAAAAAAATAATTCAATTAGCAAATGTCAGAGGGTATATCGGGGTTCTTTCTTATGAATATTTTATTTTATTCCACATCAAAATTCGTTTTCGTCCCTCCCCTGTTTAATAACCACAACACAATTCACAATTACATGTGAAGAACTGGGAATCGAAATTTGTTTTCGTGACTGTACTATATAAAATAACTCCAACAATATCACATTGAATAAACGGAAAATGATTTTTTGTTCATTATTCTGCAGATAGAGCGCGGTCGTGCTGGAAAATATTCGGTATAGAAAACAATTCGGAGCCGGAAAATACATAATGATAATAAACTTATCGTGGCTTTACAATTTACTAACTCCAACACAATCACTTGAAATGAATGGCAAATGATTTTCTGTATATCGTTCTTCAGGAATAGTACAGTTTTGCAGGAACATATCCGGAATATAATTTATAACGCATCCAAAAAGTGGAGATCAGTAAAATTTGTTGTAGAATCTTTAGGAAACTGAAGTCACGATTAGGAATTTCGATATATAGTCTAATCAACAAGTTCAAAAACGTGTTAAATAGATATAAAGCTCCTAAAAATATGAGCGACAGCTCATTCGATTCGGAATGACGTCTAGAAAAATGTTTTTTAAGGGTTTATTAGCACGTAAAAAATTGCGATTGTTATTAACAAAATAAGATTAAAAAAGAAGGTATTCCGTTTTTCGTTAATAATTTCTAAAATAATGATATTTAAGGAATTATGAAAAAAGATCCTGAAAGAGGAGGAAATTTCCAATAAAAAAGTATAAATTTAAACTAGTATATTATTTAAACAAAAATCTATATTGCTATAATTTATACGTAATTAGAGAAATATTTCATCATAGAACAAAAAAGTTCTTGAGTCTATATTATCTATATTATTTAAAAGTTATAAGCTATGAAATTTCAAAAAATATAAAAAAAAACAAATTTTTTATAAACAAATGCTTATAACAACTGATAAACAATGGTTACAGAATCGATTTTGAATTCATTTTAAAGATAAATAAATCTTTCATAAAAATGACTTGGATGTCTTTTACCGTATCTCTTATAGTTCAAAAGTTATAACAATTTATAACTTGACAAATCATGGAACGGCTGTAATTTCATTTTCATATAATATGTAACAATGCTGTAAAAAATACAAAAAAAATGTTTTCTATACTTTGTTATACATAGTTGTTTTTGTTATTTTTTGAAGTTTTCGAAAAAAAAATAACGGTTAATATCATTTGTTTATAACAAATTGTTAAGTTAATAAACAATGGAATTATTTATAAAAAAAATATTTCTCTGTTAATTCATTGAAAAAGGTCAATGATTATTTTCAAGAATAAAATAATTTCTAACATTATTTAAACAATTGAAATATAAAAAAACTATTATAAACAATAAAAAAAATTATTTCAGAATTTTTTTTTAAATCATAATTTTACCTATGCAATAAGATGGTAGATTTTTTTTTTGTAATCCCAAAATAGTCTGTTTATAAACAATTTCTTAACAAATGAGTAATTTTTTTTTCCAATGTTAATTAATACCTATATTAGATGCAAAAACAGCAATAATAAGATATAACTAAAAAAAAAAATATTGTGATAACATTTTTTAGAAATTTCATTTTTTGTTAATTTAAAAATATTATAATTAACAAAATAATAAACTTTAATAATTTTTTTTGCATTGCTTTATTGAGTACCTAAATGAAAAAGCTCCACGAAGCGAAAATTTTATAGACCAATTATTTAAACTTTCAGTGTAATTTATAAAAACAGAGATTTGAAAAAAAATTTGTTAATTAACAATGGTGTAACTTTTTGAAAAATCGACATGAAAATTTTTTTTTACCGACGGTTTTTTCGTTCAAGTGGCTAGATTACACCATAATTTATTCAAATTTTTAAATTGTTTTTAATACTATAAAAAAATTATTTTAGGTGATATAACGGCTTTTTAGACGGTGCGCCTATGCCGTAACGACCTCGCGGAGCCCTATTTTCAGCGTTAAAAAAAAATATAAATAATGAGATAGAGTTCCGGGAGGACTTTTTTATTGGAAATTTCCTCCTCTTTCAGGATCTTTTTTCATAATTCCTTAAATATCATTACTTTAGAAATCATTAACGAAAAACGAAATACCTTCTTTTTTTAATCTTATTTTGTTAATAACAATCGCAATTTTGCAGCTGCTAATAAACCCTTAAAAAATATTTTTCTAGACGTCATTCCGAATCGAATGAGCTATCGCTCATATTTTTAGGAGCTTTATATCTATTTAACACATTTTTGAACTTGTTGATTAGACTAATATCAGTCTACATGTTTAAGCTCAGTAATATTTTCCAATCTGAATATTCTCCAGCAGAACTGTACTATTTCTGAAGAATGAATAACAAAAATTATTTGAATTGATTGAATTGAAAAATTTAAAATATAGATTAGCCACGATAACGAATTTTGTAACAAGCGGCTCCTTTATTTAGGCATAAAAATTATTATTCATTGAAATTATATTACTTTTGACCTTCTCTTTTGTCATCAACAAACTGAAACTGATGTTAGCCGAGCAGTTGTCAAAATAAAATCCAACTCAAAAATTTATGATTTGCATGGGTTCTGAATAAAGATAAAATATTTTTGCAGAAGAATATCAAACCACTAAGAAAAATAAAATCTCGATTATTTTCTTTTCTACTTTTTAGTTTTTTCACATTTTGTTTTTTATTCAGTAAGGGGCGTGAATACACTGAAATGTCCAGTTTCCACTGAAGAGTAGAAATTTGATCAGACTGATGAATACGTTCGATTTGAAAGAATGAAATGGTGAAGTTATTTAAAAAAAATATCACAGATGGCTTTGTATACATTTCTGCTTCTCATAAGTTATAGGCTAAGAGCTGGCTGCAGAAAAGCTGGCCAATCGAGTAACAGAATGAATTGTTTTTAAAAGGTTAATACTCACAGCAAACATAAGAAAAATCGTTTACTGCATGGGCAAATTTTTTGCATAGGTTTCGTAAGGGAGCGTGGGTTCGAACCCCACACCGAACTGTATTTTTTTTCATATTGCCCTTCGAAATTGAGAAATTGTTTATTTTGGGGCGAATATTCGTCTCTTTCATTAGGGTTGCATGTATCATCCGTTTCTTAGCATTGATTCTATCCAGGTCACGATTCCTCTCCGTCTAAGAGACCTCCTTGGATTAAAATATAGACTGAAAAGATCTTCCGAAGCTGCATTTTCTTTCGTTAACACTGAGACATATTAGCCTTTGGATATAATTTATTAGTGTAATAATAGTGGTATGTTGTGTTTCCGTCCACCACACTTTTGATCCTTCTATCACGCTACCGATTCATAGGGATCTACCTTTTCGACTGGCCGCGCCATCGGGTTTTCATTATATTTATCAATCTAATCACCCCAATTCAATCAAGATCTAGTTTTCTACCTGTTGAATAGTAGGAAAGTCCTACCGGAATCTATTACAGAAAACTGAAAATCAAGTCGTTCATTACTTCAGCATTTCTGTATAATCGAATAGGAAAAGATAATTTCCGTATGTTATCGAAAATCTCGTCAATAAAATCGACATGAAACCCGAGAAATGTTTTTCTAATTGTTTTTTCAGTATCGACCGTAATCTCTCGTGATTTCAACCCATTCTCTAGTTCCGAATAAAATTAAAACGTACATGAAAAGTTGTTATCGCGATTGGTAATAAAATCATTGTTCATTTACTTTCTCATTGTTTTTTTTCGTGGGGAAGGGGCTTTTGATTTTGATTAGGTTACTGTGACATTCTAATCCAATTTTTCCCCCAAAAAGGCAATTCCATTCCCGCACCCTCGTGTATACAAGTTTAATAGAATCATCGCTTATTTTGCTGGAATGGAGTTTTCACGAAAAAAGTGATGCATTACACATATATGTGGATCATGTTTTTTTAAACCCAGTTATTAATGTATTTTGTTGTGTATAAATGAATTGGTAAAGGGTTTCGGAGGGTGTTTTGTTCCAATTAATTGGATACATTTTTAATTTTCTGCATAGAAACAAAATACCATTCACTGACTGAAAAACGCTAAGACCCATTAATTTTATTTAAAAAAAATTCCCGGAGGGTGAGAATCTCCCGGAAATTATAAAATTGCTATTATATATCCCTGAGTCTGGATCAGAAAGTGATTGAAATTTTTTTTTGATTTCTTAGTTTTATCATTATTTTTCTTGATATATTTACCTAAATTACTATCTTTTTTGTATGCAATATTGATGTTGTTTTGACTTGAGGAAGTGGAAATTTTTTCCGTGGGTTGGCTGAAATATGTTATAACTTAAATTCCATCAATTATGTTGTTAATTATATTTTTGACTAGGAAACGCTTCTCGTAAAGCTTTTTTGTGTTAAGTTTTTTCGAAAGAATATTATTTTGAACCTAAACCATAGTCAATTGCAATGTATCTGATTATATATATATTTTTTTTAATTTGTTGAATGGGTAAATATAATCTTAATTACATTGTTATACCTACTACTACCTGCTCTGCTTATTCAACATAAACCCAATATAGTGAAAATCATGTAATAAAGGGTCATTTTTCTTTGAAATAATTTTATCCATATATCGATCATATACTCCATAAAACGAACCTCTTCCAATTAACATTATTGCAATGTTTTCCAAATAAACAAACTCTGTTGAAACGGGAAACATTCTCAATTGAACATTGAATATATTTTTTGTTCTGAAAATTGAACGACAATAATAACATTATTTTCTGTAACATCTAACAGAAAACAACTACTTTCCCGGCTAAAGCCCCGCTGGACATTGAACTACATCTGATAGATATTGTGAGAAGAGCCCTAACTCAAAAGGAATAATCTGAAAGTGAAAATTTGCATTTTCATTCAGATAGTTTTTTGATTCTCTAATCCAGTATTAATTAAGAACTCATATATGAAAACAGTTGGTTTTTGGGTATGTATATGTATGAATTTACTTCAGCATAAGTATATTTTATTTAAAAAATAGCATTGAAAAGTGATTTATATTCTACTTGCAAATTTTTGTAGATTCAACAAGTTCTAAAATTCAATACTGGGCATTGTTATTAAATTATGGTATCAAGATCGCAATGGTCAATTTATTAATTTATCGTCTTCTTCAAGTCTTCTTTCTTTCTTTCTTTCTTTCGATGTGGAAGAGATCGAATTATATAAAATCCCAACCCATAATGAAAAAGTCGTAGCAACTGAATTTTTAAAAAAAATTTCAGTATTTATTTTTATTTTTAGGGCATGTACAATTGTGAATGCCATCGCTTGCAAAGAAATAACAATTTTCGTCACTGTTATTGATTTCACAAGTTAAAACTCAACATCTGAGGGTTGTTTTTAAAAATGGTAACTTGTCAAATATTTGTACTAGTCCTTGTAAAATTCCGCCACCGAGTCTACGTCGTGACACATATATGTAACAGGAATTTTGAGATGTTTGGGGGTGTTTAAACCCTTTGGAACCATCTTTATGCAATTTCCATTATATCGATTGTTTGTAATAGATGTGTAAGAAGTTTTGTGACAAATTCTGTTATCGTCCACGATTTGGTGATTTTCAATAACTAGGGGTATTTAACCCTTTGGGGGTTAACATTTTGGAATTTTCTACATGTCAATGATCTGTAATAAATGTGTAAGGAATGCTGACAATCGTACGATCTCTATATATTGCATATTTTCAAAAATACAGATTGTGTGGTGGTGAATCAAAAGCCAGCCCACGCCCTTTTCCTGGAAAACAAGAACTGTAAAAAATTGGTTTGGGACGCAAATTTGTAATAAATGTGTACAAAGTTCTGAACTATTTTTTGTGGAGTGTGATATAAATACTGGTGTAGCTTTAGGGACATCATATTGAAGCCCATTCGTTTGACTAGTTTTAACATTCAGTATAATGAAGACATATTATTATGAAGTTGTCAAAAATAAAATTTATTAAATATCGTTCGGTTTTTTTGCTAATTTAATTGACTTTGGGAACACTATACTTTTGCGCGGCTTTGCGGCTCAAAACACGTGCTCGTGAGTAATCACAACAAACAATACCGACAAAATCAAAGGCTGCGCGCGCAGAGCCATAGAAGGCGAGTACCGTAATTTTTTCTCAAAATGCAATATTTTTAATCCTTGTATAAATACAAAATAAGGAAGCCACAATTGTATACTTCAGGCGCTGAAGCATCGTATGTGCTGACGTCACATATCGACAATAAGTATTTACGCATACGGTAAATTTCTAGTACTGACCTGTTTAAAGTATCTACACCTATTGTAGCAAACTTGTAGGTATTCGCGGTAGATGTTTCGTATAAAAAAACCCTAGAAGGGATATTATTGCAAATTATTTGAGCTGTATATTTCTCTCTCTGGTTGTTATCTTAGCATTTCTCGCGCAGCTCAGGTGCCACCATTCGGTGGTCGAATTGTGAATCAATGCATTAACTCACATAATTTGTTGTAAAACATATTTCGCTTATACACGATATTAGAACTACAAATGTGCATATGACTTGAAAAATAATCTCAGCTGGGCGGACGTCCATTGGAAAAATAATTCCGTCCTTGGAAGGTTAATCGCTTGTGTTCATGTTTTCAATGTTTTTGTCACAGTATGTCATGAATAACTGAGATATCAAAACTGGAATCACTTTTATGTGAATAATTTTCATTTGCTGCGTTGCTATTCGAATTTGCATTTATATCGCTATATGCACGCGAACTATTCGGGATACATAGTTTGGTTTGTCCTTCCAACTGATAAATATCGACAGTAATGCATACATTTCGCGTTTCGTAATGGAATTTCAAAAGCTGTTTTTCAATTTTTCCTCACGCGCTGCACTTGAAACAAGCTTTGAAAACGATGGTCGTAGAATACGATTGTTATTGCACGGCCAACTCGAGACAATGCTAACTGGCAATCGGCAGTGTCGTTTAGGGAAATAAAAGGATAGTTTTATTGTCTGTTATGCATTGAATTTAATTCCCTCCACATCACCTACTCTGTTTATGTTTAATCGAATGAGTCTATAAAATGATTCCTAATTAAAACAGCATACGCCTTTAACGACTATCTTGATTCTGTTTTTTTAAAATATAATATGGGTGCATGGCTGGAGTGAAGTTGTTGACTTAAGGGTTTCTCTCTCCTGAAAGTAAGAAATAACTTGATTTGTTGAAAATATGAACAGGATGTTCATAAAATCAGATGTGGAATCATCTGCGACTGAAATATAAACTTTAGTCCCTATCTTCCACCGTCAAGATAACCTCTTGTGGGGTATTCATGTTGAAAAGGGAAACATTCTCAATTGAATATTGAATAAAAAGATTTTTCTGTGAATTGAAAAATCCACGATAAATGAAAAATCTTTTTATTCAATAGTCAATTGAGAATGTTTCCCTTTTCAATAAGAAATAACTCTTCCGAAAGGAAAAATCAGTAAGTTAGACCCGATACATTACTACTGTGTGCTTACTTCAGTTCCCTAAAATTCCTTCTTTGGGTGAAGAGTTGTCTAAAAATAATAGCTTTTTCAAATAACGTGCATATTTTACAAAAAATCACGGAATTCTATACAGATTCTGCCGATATTTAGGATAAGCGCATACCTGCGTTTGTATGTATATCATCAAACTCAAAATATACTTTATTGTCTGAAAAAAAAAATTCTCATTGACAAAGCGATACAATTGCTAAAGACTATTCACACACTCACAATGAGTGGATGAAATCTCGAAGTTTGTGTATATAAAAAATAATTCAAGTATAAATTCATCAAAAACTATGGTATACTTTTATTTAATATGCGTTTGAAAATAACTTTGTATATATGGTATAATAGATAAAAATAAAAGTAACAATAAAAAACATTTTTGACTTGCTAGTTCCTACATAAATTACAATCACATTATAATTACGATCACATGTTGATAATAAATTATTACAATGGACAAACGCAGTACAGAGGAGATACGAATTAATGTCAAATACACACACATGTACATACACACATATATTAAGAAGCGCTCATCTTTTCATTGAGGGATTCCTTTATATCATAACAGGCTCTCTCAATTAGAAGTTTTGTTACCCCCATAAACCTAGCAGAACCATTTGCGAATTTATCGCTAATTTATTAACACAATTACAAATTTGTCGCTCATCGTTTAAAAAAAATCCATGGTTCTGCTAGGTTTATATGAAGCTAGCAGAACCACTTTTATGTCTATCTAATTATGAATAACAAAAAATTAAACCGACGAAATACGGAACTGAAAACTAAAAAATGAAATAAACCTTCTTAGTCTCAGTAACTAAGCTCCTAAACTAATGTAAGTAACTAATTTTGAGTCGGCACCGAACAAACAAGCAAATGAATTAGGTAAGGCGTAAAATGATGGCATCGAGTTGCGCGGTGACATTCTGATAATTTTTTTGATGTTCGTTGGTTGTTCGTTTGGCGCCGACTCAAAATTAGTTACTTACATTAGTTTAGGAGCTTAGTTACTGAGACTAAGAAGGTTTATTTTATTCTTTACTTTTCAGTTCCGTATTTCGTCGGTTTAAATTTTTTGTTAAAAAGTTTTTATTTTTCAATTTTTGTGGCTAAAATCTACTAATCACTACCAACTTGTTTTTTGATTACTTCCAAAATACTCTTACCCACCTTACTTCAACTATTACCAGCTAAATAATATGATTATCTATTTTTACTATTTGTTGTAATATAGATTATTTTTGTTGTTCTGGTTAGTTTATTTCATTACTTTGTATATCATTCCATCCCCTCATAGAATATAATTATTTTGACGGATGTGGAACAAAAATAATGTCAGTAGGATCTGTCATTGTCAACTACGTATGTGTTGCAATGTTACAAGTGAAAAATCAATTTTCCCTATTTTTCTATCCGTAAGGTGGGTAATTTCATTCGAAATCAAATATAAGGTATACCCTATCTATTAAAGAATCATCCAAATCGAAGAACCCAGTACAAAGTTATGCCTCGATAGAATGTTAACGGACCAGATTCAGAGGGTGAGTGATCAATATCCTTCATTTTGCTACCCTTAGGGGTGGATTCATCTTTTAAATTCAAACGGGACCACCTTCGAAGTACACCCTATCCACTGAATTATCGGAATCGGACGCCCCAGTAAAAAGTTATGCGTGATCATACATAAAAAAAATGATGATAAAAAAAATATACGCGTCGACTAGAGAACCTCCTCCTTTTTGGTTTCGTCGGTTGAAAAAAACGAATAGTCCATAATTTGTCGCCATTTTGTCGCTACTTTACTTACAATGAGAAATTTGTTGCTCATCTTTTTTGTGAATAAACAGAATTTAACCGTAACTTTCCGATTCCGATAATTCTTTTTTCAGTGGATAGGGTGTACTTCGAAGTTGGTCCCATTTGAATTTGAAAGATTAAATCCACCCCTAAGGGTAGCAAAATGAAGGATATTGATCACTCACCCTTTGAATTCTGGTCCGTTAACCGATTCTATCAGGCATAACTTTGTACTGGGATCTTCGATCTGGATGATTCTTCTTTTATCAGATAGGGTATACCTCATACTTGATCAAATTTGTATTTCGAATGGTGTTATCCACCCTTACGGGTAGAAAAATAGGGGATAATTGATTTTTCACTTGTGAACATTTTGGCACACATATCTAGTTGACAATGACATATCGCTAGTGTCATTATCACAATCATTATATTCTATGAGAGGATGAAATGATATACAAAGTGATGAAATAAACTAACTAATGTGAGTAACTAATTTTGAGTCGGCGCCAAACAAACAATCAACGAACATCATTAAATTACTTCAAAAAAATTATCAGAATGTCACCGCGCAACTCGATGCCATCATTTTACGCCTTACCCAATTCATTTGCTTGTTTGTTTGGCGCCGACTCAAAATTAGTTACTTACATTAGTTTAGGAGCTTTCTACTGAGACTGAGAAGGTTTATTTTATTTTTTACTTTTCAGTTCCGTATTTTGTCGGTTTAATTTTTTGTTAAAAAGTTTTTATTTTTAAATTTTTGTGGCTAAAATCTTTCCGAAATTGGAGCGATAAGTGAAATATGGAGTGTTTTATAAGACTTAACGATACAAAAAAGTTGAAGAACATTTTTATTGGAGCAATATAAAATTTTCATAAACATTTTACTTGTGCACAAAAACAAAAAACAAAAACACTATTTTTTGCACTTATATGTTTATAACAAATTAAGCAATGATAGTTGCGAGTAGAAAACATAACAATATATAACTACGGATCGTATTACATATGATGGCACAGTCGGTTTCCTGATAATATTTTTGTTACAAAAAAATCTCTATTGATTAGTCTAGAAGTGTTTATGTGTGTCTTGCCACAGAACAGGCCTACTTTGAACTTCTTAGCATATGATGCCATATAGGCGTGGTGATGGCGACAGTAATTAAATATTGCTCACAAATCAAACAACGTTGAATTAAGAGCGCGCGCTTACTCGCTAAGCGATATATCGCTCATGTTTTGTGTTAGTATGGCCGCTTCAATTTGTTTTAACTTGTTTGAATTAATTTTTTGTCGCTCGTTGGCCGAACACATGTAATTTTGAAAACGCCGAGCACCATTGCTATAACATCTCGATCAGGCCCAAGTCCACTTCCAATGTTAACATTAATACATTTGTCATTTCATTGATACTTGTATCGGCGTTTAATTGAAAAGATGGACGCATTCATCATTAAATTAATGTGCATTTTAACAAAGTTGTGAAAATAGGATGGACACAAAGAAGGTGGTGAATGCTGACTATATATCGAAACATAGTTGAATTATCTATATATAGGTAGGTATTACCCAAGTAGGTATATTACTATAGATAATATAGGCGGGAATATTGAATTACGATCCATCCGTGGATCCGACCACTGAATTCCTATGCATTTCTCATGGGTCTAAAAATTACGCGAATCTCTCGCCTGTTTCGAGATGCTTTGGCAAATTTCTTAAGATTTATTTCTGTTGAAATAGATTCAATGAACCTTTCTCAACAAGCTGTAATCGAAATTTTACGATGAAATTGTATATTTTCAAAATAATTGATGAATATGAAATTGGTGGGCATATTCGATGGAAGTTTGTCTTAGCTTCATTTTGATATTGATTGGTGGAAGCGAACCGGAGCCCCATCCTGCATAAACCACATGCGGATAGGAATTTCTAATGGTACATTCTGAAGTAGTCCCGGCAATTCATTTTCTAAAAAGTCTCTGTAAGTTGCGCCATTCAGTCGGAACGGAAGAAAGAAAGGACCTATCAAGTAATTATCAATTATTGCCGCCCATACATTTACAGAAAATTGATACTGATAATGTCTTTCACTAACTGCGTGCGGATTTTCCAGAGCCCAAACATGGTTGTTATGAAAGTTTGTGATAGCATTTCGGGAGAAGTTTGCCTCGTCCGTGAAGAGTTCATATCTTAAAAGTTGATGATTTCCAGCCAATTTTCTCAAAAACCACTGACACAGAGTAATGCGTTGGGGAAAGTCTCGTGGCAAAAGAGCTGGTACCCTTTGAATATGGTATGGATAAAATTGTTGATCGTGGATAATTCTCCAAACTGTGGACTGAGTAGAATTGAGAGCTTCAGCAATTATTCTTGTACTTGTTTCTGCATTCTCCTCGAGAGCGTTCAAAACAGCTTCTTCCAATTCTGGGGTTCGGACTGATCGTGGTCTTCCAATAATATCAGCTGCCCTCTTAAAGCTACATGTTTCTACCAAACGACGGTGGAGACTGGTAAATGTTGGAGCTGAAGGCAGTACTCGATTAGAAAATCGCTCCTGGTAAATACGTCTTGAATCGCGCGCATTGCCATCCGCAAGGCCATAAACGAAATGCTTGTCGGCTAAATGAGCATTATTGTTTAAATAATCCATTTTTTCAAAATTACTGTTTTAAAACTTACAGAAACTTCAACAGGACAACAAAACGTTTAACTGTCACATAATATGTAATTACCAGAACTACTTACTCAAACGTCAAATTCTTTTCCTAAGCGAAATGCAAAATAATGGAAAAACTGAACTAAAACTTCATTAGCTCCATCTATATGTATGTAAGTATATATATATGTATATATATATAATATATGATGCAGAAGCGATTGCACATATCGATATTCGTCAACATTTTTAATATAATATATATATATATATATATATATATATATATATATATATATATATATTATATATATAAGTGACCGGCAGAAAGTACGCATCATATGGGAAATTCTTTTATTAATAAATGTTGACGAATATCGATATGTGCAATCGCTTCTGCATCAAAAGCAACCCCAAGAGACGTTCGTCTTTTCGTGTTTGGAGGGAAATTTAAAAAAATAAAAAATTATGTTTCAAAACACACTTAGTTGGGAAAATATCGAAAAAATGTTATTCGAAAAATTTGTTCAGAACGTTATTTTATAGCTATGTACAAGTTTTGAAAAAAATCTGAGATAAAAAAATAAAAATCAATTTTTTGCCATAATAAAAATTTCAATTTGGAAAAATACATTAGACATTAGACAAAGAAACTCATTAGTAAGGCCAACAGTAATATTTTAAATGATATTTTGTAAATATTCGCAAGCTACTTCTATTTTATTCGGAAAAAAATTGAAATCTATGGATTTGCCATGTATTCAGCTGCTTCATAAGAGGTCACTGAAATATCTCCAGGACATTATAATCCCGATACTGTTCATTATTGATGAAGGTCCTTGTATCTACATAATTTCAAATTGAATTTTTTATTCAAACAAAAAGTAAATTGATTACAAACTTTCGAGTATGCATTAAATTGTTTGGTTTATAATTATTTCAGCTTTTAATTTTATTATAAAATGTAATTATGTAAAAAATTGAATCAATTCTTTGTTCTAATAAAAAATTCATATTAAAATTCTGTAGATACATGGTTCTTTTTCAATAATAAACAGTATCGGGATTATAATGTCCTGAAGATATTTCTGTGACCTCTTATGAAGCAGCTGAACTCATGGCAAATCCACAGATTTAAAATTTTCTTCGAATAAAATAGAAGTAGCTGGTGAATCTTTACAAAATATTATTCAAAATATTACTCTTGGGCTTTACTAATGAGTTCCTTTGTCAGAAATGTATTTTTCCAAATTAAATTTTTTTTTATGGCAAAAATTGATTTTTATTTTTTTATCTCAGATTTTTTTCCAAATTCGTACATAGCTATAAAATGTGGTTCTAAACAACTTTTCCAAATAACATTTTTCAATATTTTCCCAAATAAGTGTGTTTTGAGACATAATTTTTAATTTTTTTAAATTTCCCGCCGAACAAGAAAAGACGAACGGCACTGTACAACATCTTTTGGGGTTTCTTTTGATGCAGAAGCGATTGCATGCATCGACATTTGTCAAAATATTATATTAAAAAAAATTCCCATATGATGCGTACTTTCTGCCGGTCACTGTATATATATATATATATATATATATATATATATATATTGTTATATAATGATAATATAACAAATTATTATTTATTATTTCCCCCACACTGGGTGCAATTTGTTAGTTTATAAATTGAATAAAATAGTTGTTGTTATATAATGAAGATTGCTAATAGTTTTTGCTATTCTTTGTGAGCCAAATTGATATTATATAGATAGATATTTTCGCCCTGTATATGTATTGTATGCTGTAATAATAATTGCTAGCGAACGTCACTGTTCTCTCGTCACGCTGCTGCCAATTGTTATCACTTTTCTCACCACGGCTAAGCAACAGTTGGTACGCCTCTTACCTCAGATAGCCGGTTCAGGCAATAGAGCCACTAACCACTGCTGTCTAATTTCAGTTTATTCAATGGTCATTGTTATGATTGTTGATCATTGTAAGAAAACAAACAACAAAGTATCAAAAAGCAATTATTTCCTTTATTCAGGAAGACTTAATTTCACCTGGCCTACGAGAAATAACTTATACTAATGTGAATCTACAAATATTCACGGATAATCATTAAAATCAAATCATGGATAGATAGACAGAACCTCACTTTTTCCTTGAGAGTGAATTTTTCTGTTATGGTTCAAAATAAAGTGAAATAAAGTTCTTCAGATGTGAGATACGTTATTTGTGAAATTGTTCAGGACCGGATGTGCACTATTAAAGTTTTTATACCTGACTGGAAATGTCGGTGTTCAAGATATGCCCTGAAACTGGATCCTTTCTCACTCCAAGCTCTATCAGGAACTCCAATACCATAAATCAGGAACCATACATATGCAGAATTCAGCTTTGGACACTTGGATATGTTGTATAATTAAGGTAATATTGGTTTTTCTCTTCTAATGTTGGAATTATTTCATTTTTCTTTCTCCCAAAATGTTGCGTGGCATTCCCTTTTAAATTTATTTTTCGATCTCCTTTGGCTTTGTTTGTTGCTCCCTTGGATACCAATTTTCCCTCTTCTTTTTCATTTGAATGTTTGAATTCACGCACCAAATTGTCACATTTCACTGTTTGGGTTCATCTTATATAATTTATATATACAACTATTTTCCCATTCTTATTACTATTTATAAATTTCAATAATAATTGCTTATGACATCACCCCGTTGTTATTCTCTCACAATTTTTCATTTTCCATATGACCATCTATTCCCTGATTGGCTATTCTCATCAAGAAGTTTGCTGTTCTACCAATGGCTACTTTTAGTTAGCTACAATTTCATATACTGTATGTTACAAATTTATAAATGTGTTGATCACTTTTTATTCATGAAAATTTTGTAAATCTAGACTTTTTGTTGTCTTTTTACCAATTATGGGCTATAATCATTATGACAGTGTATGAAATTGATTGTGTTATAGTATTTTGACATTTTTATCTATCCATATTATACATAGGCTTATAAATAAATAGAACTTCCAAAATTATGTCAAAACAATCTCTTGAAACTAATAACTATTTATTAATTATTCTTTTTATGGGTTTTTCTTTTCAAAACTTATAACTGGCATAACATAACAATATATATATATATATATATATATATATATATATATTTATATATGTATAATATATAGATGTATATACATATATTAATTTTCTAATAACCTATAATCTCATCATTTTAGTTTGGTAAATTTAGTAAATTATTATTAGAGTCATGAATGATCCAATAATTTTTCTCGGTTTTTGTACATGATCTATAGTGGGATTTTCATCATCAACTTCCATTTGATTATTGTCATGTTCAATCACGATGTCACCAATTATTTGTAATGGTGAACCTCTACAATTAATAAGTATTTTATTATTTACGTATTAGTTAAATTTTATGTTATCCTATTTAAAAAATTTGCCGAAGTAAATTGTAGAAACGCGAGGCCGAAATACGGAAGAGTAACAAGGAGAAAGAGAGAGGGAGACAAGAAAAGGACAGGAATCAAAGCGCCCCAATGTCAGAGTAGAATGCCGCGTATTAGTAGAGGGAGAAAATAGACAAGGAAAAAGGAACGCTGCATATGACGCTACGACGCCAGCAACTAGTATGAGATACGCACTCACCTTTGGCGAGACCGTTCGCCTCGCCCGATCACACTTTTCGTAACGCTCTCGTCACGCATTCACCAGCTCACTCCCCAAGTCAAGCGTGCGTAAAGAAGTTTTACTTCAATAAAACTTTAACACCGTGTATCTTGGAAACGGAGCGTTTCCGGAAATATATTTATTTGGACAATTCATATCAGAATATTGTGAGGAATCACCTCCTGAAATTTGTCAAAGTACTTCTGACTCACCCTGTATAAGTTCCTTGTAAGAGGCAAAGGATCCGCAGCAGCATACTTATTTTCGGTTATTAGTTTTTCAGAAATGGAGCAATAAATTTCATTGAGAGTATTGGAGTCTGATGTTGAATTTGATTTATTGTTATTCTGTCCACGAAACTCATTTACGACCCGTTGTTCTTAGAAATCCTTTTGTAGATATAATTACTTTTGGCAATCTCAACAATGCTTCTATATATTTCCTATATTTGTTATGATGGTCATGGATGACATTATCAGTAGTAATATCCCTAGGACATTGATAATAGACGAGATAATTTTATGACAATCGAAAGCTCGTTCCTTGGTAACAGCCCGAAGCCGAAGGCTGAGGGCTGTTACCAACAACATGAAATTGTCATAAAATTTTAAAGACATTATCAATGTCCGAGATATTCACGACAAAAAAATTATAACTCAACACAATGACACATTTATTTATTTATTGAAAGTACAGTTAGTGAAAGTACAATTATTAAAATTTAACTTAACATTAGATTCGTTGCTGTTCTCTACTATAGAAGATCTAGTACCACGCATAATATTTATGATCTTGTTGCGGTGTTCTTGATCGAGATTTGAGTATGGTTTTATAGAATTTTGATTGCTGTGACCAGTAATTTTCAGCAATTGTTGTTCTTCTACACCACTTTTTGCCAATTCGCTAACAGCAGTTGATATAGATAGATAGATAGATGTTTATTAACTACGGTATATGAGGATACATTAGTAGCAAGTCAGTAGTACAGAGTGATAATAAAAACAGCAGATCTGCGCAAAGATCCTTTAGAACATTAGAAATAAAAAAGAAAAATATATATATATAAACAGTTAATGTACAACATTGAGTAAAATAGATCTGATATATAAACACACAAACGTACATACATACAGACTTAATAATAGGTACATATTAGAAATGTTATAGAAATTCAAGCACTGAGGTTAAGGCAACATATTCCTCTGTACTATAAAAACATTTTTAATTAAATATTCCATGATTTGTTTTTGAACATTGGCAGGGTAAATTCCTGGTAGTGAACGGTAAGATATTGTAAAGGTTGACATAGTGAGTTCTTTGAGGATTTCTGTAAATTAAACCGGTAAGGTCTCAATAGATTAGCCCCACGGGTGTTATACTCGTGAAAATGGGAGTTGGTCGGAAAACCGTCTTTATGTTTATGTATTTCCAAGAGAGTATGGTATATGAAAATAGATGGTAATGGCATGATGCCCAAATTTATGAAGAGGGGCCTACATGAATCTCGGTAACCTGCATTCGAAATTGTTCTAATTGCGCGTTTTTGGAGCGTGAAAACTTTTGTAGCATTGGAGGAGTTGCCCCAGAGCAGAGTTCCATAGCTAGCATGGGAATGAAAAAATGCATAGTACGCCGAGAGAAGCGTTTCCAAGCTTACAAAGTTTCTCAATTGCCTGAGTAAGAAAATATATTTTGAGAGTTTCGGACACAGTGCTTCAACGTGAGTTGCCCAATTCAAACTGTCATCAAGCGTAATTCCCAATAAGTTGACGGTTTTCCCACTGAGATGTTATGATTAGTTGAAAATATGATTTGTTGGGTTTTCCTTTATTGAGTTTCAGTAGATTGGAGTTAAACCACAATTCAGCTTGTTTTTCGGCATGTGACATGGAGGCAAGCAGAGTCTGGCAGTTCTTGTCAGAGCATAAAATAGATGTGTCATCGGCATAGATGACACATTTGTAGGAGTTATAGTTCATAGAAGAGGTCATTGATATAGACAATAAACAGAAGAGGCCCCAGAACGGATCCTTGGGAACACCAAATTCAATTGGCTGTAGATCAGATGTTCTGTTATTGCCCAGATCAACAAGCTGTTTCTGTTCGTCAGATAGGATGAAAAGAGTGAGAGTGCCAGACCTCTAACTCCATATTCTTCAGTTTATGTGACATATTAATATAGAGACACAGTCGAACGCTTTACTCAAGTCACACAGTGTTGCAGAGCTGTGATGACCCTTTTCAAATCCGTCGACTATGTCCCTCACAACTCGTGCTACCGCTTGAACAGTGGAGCATGATTTTCGGAAACCGTATTGGTCCGAGTTAAGAAGATTGTTCTCCTCAAAATAAAGTTCAAGCCGTTTTTTGAGAATAATTTCGAAAATTTTACCAAAAATGGGAACGATAGAAATGGGTCGATAGTTTTCAGCTTGATTTTGGTCACCTTTTTCAAAAACAGGGATGACTTTGCTGATTTTAAATTCATCAGGAAAAGATCCTTCGCTGATACAAGTATTGAAGATAGACGTCAGTGGATCAACCAAATATGTACAGGTTTCTTTTATGATTTTGCTGTTTAGATTGTATACATCAAGGCAATAGGAGTTTTCAGCTCATGTATAGCATTAAAACTTCGGATGGAGTGATGGGTTCAAGAAAAAAAGACCAGGTGAGGTAGGTTTGAGTTTATTGTCCAGTGATTTTAGAAAGGGTATTAGCATTGAGTGGGAGTTGACTTATTATGGTTTCGGCAATGGTGGTAAAGTATGAGTTGAATTGCTGTGAGAGATCGCGTCGGATTTTACATGAGATGCTGGTTTACTTTTTCAAAATTGATCAGCCCAGCTATCTCTGATTTTATTATCAGATTGGTTGATAAAATTATCGCATGATTTTTTTAGATTCGATAATGGCCTTTTGATATTTATTGTTGATCATTTTGAAAGCTTGCTTATGAACGGGATCATTTGTTGCATCGCAAATTATCTTTACCGCACGTACCGTATCCCTTAATTTTCTCAGATCGTCATTGAACCACCTGAGAGGGTATTTGAGTGCAAATTCAGAGGATATTTTTTTGAGAGGAAAATGTTCCTCTACTAGACGACAGTATAGGTTTAAGAGGAAATCCACCTTGTTTTTCGAGGAGTTTGACGAGTAGAATGTGTTCCAGTTAACTGTATGTAACGAGGCTCGGAAGGCGAGTATTCCCTGGCTGGTTATTTGCCTCCTGAAATACGGGGCACTTTTTTGTCTCTCGGAATTTTTAAGACTCAGTATCTGGGCGTAGTGGTCGGAAAGACAGGGATCGATTACGCCAGTCTGATAGCACGATTCATCTAAATTTGTTAAAATATTGTCAATGCAGCTGCTAGAGCCATTTACAATCCTAGTAAACTCAGCAATAGTTGAATGTAGGCCAAAGGAGTTTATTAGAGTGCTTTGTTATCTTTTTGTCCTTTACATTCAAGCCAATTGCCTCAGCAGCAGATTTAGTCCATCCCTTTATTGTATTTCTTCCAACAGGTACATTATCGTACCATTTGTCCAGTGTCGATTTGGTTTTAAGAACAGTCGTGGGAGGTAATATTGTAATATTGTTTTCACTATTGGAAACCAACCATTTACTACTTGTACATCTTTTAGAATCACCTTGGCGCACGTTTTACTGAACACCGGATTGTATTCAATGCGATTTGTTGGAGAGTCATCGTTATTTTTCTCGATTCGAAAAAAATCCACCAGACGAGCAACTGCCTCTCCTCCTCGCTACGCTAATTCTACAGCAGCAATATGGTGAAATTTACGCATAAGACCTTCAGGAGTATTTTCATCCCATATCAATATTATTTTGTTAACTTCAGACAAATTTAACGAAACTGAACTGGACTTACGTTTACATGGATCTGCTTGTAGTGTCTTCCTGATTGAATCGCGGGCATCTCGGGCTGGTTTAAATACTATATTGTTAAACTGGTCAATCATAATATTATAGTCATTATAGTACTTTTCTTGCAAAAGTTTGCACGAAACGTTCCACATTGTCTTCACCGTTGCTTCTTTAAATTCGGTCCCGTCTTTCTTTCTCATATTGACCGCCCAATCTTTCAGTATCAACGCCAATTCTTCTAAGCTTCTATGTTCATTTAATTCATATTCTCGTTCGCAGCAAAATTCCATAAATATTCCCCAAATATATTTGTGACTGTAGGTTGTATTTCTGGGAATTTTTTCTTTGATTAGCGCATTTATATGAACATTCGCATTGCCAAAACGTGACATTTTGAAATTATTTGGAATGAAGTTGGCAAACGCAATCGTGTTATAATGATTGATAATTGCACTGAATGCAATTATCAGTGTAATGTTTACATGATTGGGTGAAATTGTTTCATATGACACAAAATGACAAAATTTGAATGGTTGTTAAAACTGTCAAAAAATGTAGGCTCCTAAAATTTATTGGAGACGTTCGAATTCTCTTAATTAGCCATGCTTTCTCATTTTTTCTTTCATTTTTTATTTTATGTATAGGAAAGATGGAATAAAACCAATAAAATAGCAAGATATGAAAAGAAACTGGTTTTCTGAGTTTATTATTGCATTCCAACATTCATCAAGACATTTGTTGTAACATATGTAAAATTTGTTTTACTGAATAACCTCCCAGTTCTGAATTTACTTTCATTGTTATCAAACAAAACATTGGCCTTGCAAAGGACAGTTTCATGATTAGAGAAAACCAAATGCAAAATAAATAGCCAATTTCCGTAAATTATTTTGACCTCAAAGAATTTCAAACAATGAACTCCATTGTAAGTATTGAATGAATGTGGTTTTTTGTGGAGGAACAACGTTTGCAATTCCAACCAGAATCTACAGGAAGAAATAAACCTCATAAAATCTGTTCTCAAGGAAAATGCATATCCAGATCAGTTTGTGGAAAAAACAATCACTGACATTGAAAACAAAAACCCATCAAACAACCAATTAACACAACCAACAGGAGTACTCCCACCACCTACACATTTCACAACCAACATAATACCTTATGTCCCCGGATTATCTGAAAAGATCAAACGAATTGGACATAGGTATGATGTGAGAACATCATTTAGAACAACAAACACACTGAGATCTATACTAACACAAACAAAACCAAAAAACGCAGAAGAAAGTACCAAAAATTGTGTTTACAACATACCTTGTTCTTGTGGTGATAGTTATATAGGTGAAACGTCAAGACCATTGGAAGTGCGCCAAAGTGAACATCAGAGTTACATCAGAAATCGACAAATAACTGGATCAAAAATTGCAGAACATATCCTCACATCCAATGGCGATCATACGATTGAATGGAATAGGACAAAAATCTTGATGAAAGAACCACATCAAGAGAGGAGAAAATTGAAAGAAACGGCCTGTATTCTTCTTTCCAATAACAACTGCTTTTCAACAAATTCTGTTGAAATGGATCATACATGGTTACCTCTACTCAGAGAGGAAGTGAGATATGGTAGAATGCTAATAAACTGATCCGAACAACACCCCATATATCAAATGAGCAATACGTCAATCTCAAACTTTTTTGGCAGATCTCAATTGACATCCGTCAGTTGAAAAAGCAAAAAAGACTCTGCGAGCAAAAATCCAAATTATAAAACAATTAAAGGAGATTTAGAAGATTTTGAGAACGGGGGCAGATATAGTCCCCGAAACGTCAAGCAAAAACTATATAGAGAAGTATCTTTTGAATTTTTTAAAAATTTTTTTGATAGGCAAATTCAGAAAACGCAAGTTATTGACAAATTGAATCATTTTTCCATAGGAAATATAATTTGGTGAACGCAATAACTTATCGGGGTGAACTAATCAGTTTGCCCTTTCTACACTTGTATAGATTTTCCTGATTATATTTTCATTTTCAGACTGTGGAAGGTTACCCAAAAAACATGTCAAGGAACTCCATTGATTTTTTTGATAAGCAGAAAACAACAGAAGTTGTTGCATTATCAGACACAAAAATGGATCGCAATAAAAAATGTCCTCCTAACTTCTCTATAGAGCGACGGAATGCGAGCAGGAACAGCTGATAATTTTTTTACCGCTCACCCTCAATATCGTGCACATGTTATTATAATGCACGAAATTATCTTTATAGCGATCGCTATGAAACGGCAACTTTTCCATAAATCTCCCCGCTACGCCGTTCTTGTTTTTCTTTCGAACTTCTCTAATAATCAAGTTAACTGTTGGCGGGACCAATTTGCATAATGCGGCAAATCTTTTTGTTTTATACGAAAGCATTTGCATTAATGATACTTCCGTTCTAATGTATGTTCGTTTTAATATCATTCCTCTGCTTTGTGCAGCTAAACAGATTCATTCTCCATTCTTCCGAGTGCCTTTCGACGGGGATTTTCTCTAAAATAACAACTAATTTCGGAATGATTTGTGTAACTTGACATAACCTTCTACGAACTGAAAGAATTATCTAACGAAAAGAGGGCCAGTAGAAATCTATTCCAAAAGATGTTACCTAAAACGCGATGCCTATCCGGATCAATATCTAAATGAAATTGAAAACCACCCAACAACATAAGCACTTCTCACAAGTTATATAATATCCCATAAGTTGCACTAAGTATGCTCTCAAAACAACTTTCAGAACAACAATTACATTGTGATATATCCTCATCAACAAAATAACGAAAACGTCGAAGAGAAAAATAGAAAACCTTCATGCAGCAAAAGTTATGTTGGTCAAATATCAGGACCATTAAAATTTCGTCAAAACAAACATCTGGGGATTATAGCATCATATTCTGAAATCCAGCGGTCCACTTGCTAGAACGCATGGAATAAAACGAAAATGTTAGGCTATAGTCCAGACTGTGGGGGTTTTTGCCCTAACCTATATAGTCCAGTCTGAGGGGGTTTTTGCCCTACAAAAGTTGGGGCAGAAACGATTTTGATATATGTTATTTAGTTCTGGGTCCCGATGAAAAATCCAAGTTTTCGAACCTTCGGGGGGAAGGGGGTCCGCCATCCATAATTAAAGGTACAATTATTTTTTTTGAAAAGTGAACATTCTTCTAAAAAATCGTGCAACTGCTCATTGTTCCCATTTTAAGAAATTATTCATAGCTATTTATATAATTATGATTCTGTAAATTCAAAGTCAACTCATTTCCACACAACCATGAGGTAGAGTGGTAGCGCGTTTCTCTAAATTGAGGTAGGTATCCCCAGTAGGCCTAATTTGCAGATTTTTTTTTACGCAATTGAGTATGGCTCTTATTCCGTAATTTAAGTCCTTGATAGTATTTCTATTATTTCTTTTTTTATGGTCCTGTCGGTTGATGTTGATTTTCACAATCGTTTCCACTGTCAGTGTTATCCTCTAACCCATTTTCCCCACTGAGAATCTGGGCTTCCATCTCTTGATGATGATCTCTGGTGCATTTTCGCATGATGCTCCATTGCAAAATCTGCATACAACAACTTCACCCTACTTTTTCTGCAGTCACCGCATCCCTTTTTGCAATTGCATGAAATGACATTCAATAAGGTATCTGGGGCAAGTTTCACTGACGTTGTTACTGGTTTGGGCCCATTGGTACCAAGTTTCCAGCCCCAGTCAGATGTTTTTTTTGGATTCCTCACCATTTTTCGACTCAGTGGTAGGTGCTAAATGCAAGGACCAATATAGTTTCAAAGTGAATGTATAGTATGGAATTTTAAATGAGCGAATTGTAGGTCCCTTCTTTCTTAGACAAAGTTTAAATGGCGAACGGTATTTACATTTATCTACAATCTACCATTACAAGAGCGGATTCGTTTATTCTTTCAACAAGATGGGGCTTCTATTCATTCTACGAATGAAGTGCGGGAGTGGTTGAACAATGAGTTTGGTGAGCTGTGGATATGTCGATATTCAGGTAATCCTTGGCCTGCTAGGTCTCCAGACCTAACGCCGTGTGATTTCTTTTTATAGGGTTACCTAAAATGCAATGACCAATATAGTTTCAAAGTGAATGTATAGTATGGAATTTTAAATGAGCGAATTGTAGGTCCCTTCTTTTTCAGACAAAGTTTAAATGGCGAACGGTATTTACATTTATCGACAACCTACCATTACAAGAGCGGATTCGTTTATTCTTTCAACAAGATGGGGCTTCTATTCATTCTACGAATGAAGTGCGGGAGTGGTTGAACAATGAGTTTGGTGAGCTGTGGATATGTCGATATTCAGGTAATCCTTGGCCTGCTAGGTCTCCAGACCTAACGCCGTGTGATTTCTTTTTATAGGGTTACCTAAATTGCAATGACCAATATAGTTTCAAAGTGAATGTATAGTATGGAATTTTAAATGAGCGAATTGTAGGTCCCTTCTTTTTCAGACAAAGTTTAAATGGCGAACGGTATTTACATTTATCGACAACCTACCATTACAAGAGCGGATTCGTTTATTCTTTCAACAAGATGGGGCTTCTATTCATTCTACGAATGAAGTGCGGGAGTGGTTGAACAATGAGTTTGGTGAGCTGTGGATATGTCGATATTCAGGTAATCCTTGGCCTGCTAGGTCTCCAGACCTAACGCCGTGTGATTTCTTTTTATAGGGTTACCTAAAATGCAATGACCAATATAGTTTCAAAGTGAATGTATAGTATGGAATTTTAATTGAGCGAATTGTAGGTCCCTTCTTTTTCAGACAAAGTTTAAATGGCGAACGGTATTTACATTTATCGACAACCTACCATTACAAGAGCGGATTCGTTTATTCTTTCAACAAGATGGGGCTTCTATTCATTCTACGAATGAAGTGCGGGAGTGGTTGAACAATGAGTTTGGTGAGCTGTGGATATGTCGATATTCAGGTAATCCTTGGCCTGCTAGGTCTCCAGACCTAACGCCGTGTGATATCTTTTTATGGGGTTA
This sequence comes from Gonioctena quinquepunctata, assembly GCA_018342105.1. Classification (NCBI taxonomy): domain Eukaryota; kingdom Metazoa; phylum Arthropoda; class Insecta; order Coleoptera; family Chrysomelidae; genus Gonioctena; species Gonioctena quinquepunctata. The sequence goes on from JAFIRS010000838.1 coordinate 192,292, forward strand.
CCTGAAAAGCAATGTTTATAAACAACGCCCATTTCGAAATATAGAACATTTAAAAATTTGTATAAGGAATTGTGCAGCAGTGATCAACAGAACTATGTTGAAAAATGTTCGCCGCGAAATGTTTTCCAGAACAATTCCAGGTATGGAGCGCGAAGGTGGTGACATATAATATTGAAAATTTGTACATTGTTTGTTTATTGAGTTTTTTTATTTTACCACATCAACCTAAACAATACTGAATTCAATTTGGATAAATAGTGTATTATTAAGTTTTAATTACAAATATTAGTTGGTTTAAATTTTATTTAGGGGTTGAGAATATTGAATAAGCTCATGTGCATCAACATGCAGGGCATGACTACACCTAGTGACAAGACTAAATCGTGTTTTCATAATTAATCTCTCGCAAAATGTCAATTCTACAAATATTTGATTAGTTTTGACCCAAACTTGTGTGATTTAGGTTATTAAAGCTGTTTCCATATAAAACATGAATGTATAATGTTTCTTTGTTAGGGTAAAGGAATAAAATTGAATTTTTGTTTTTTTTTCAATCTGGTTCAAAATTGGTGCATATGGTCCACGTTGGATTCCAAACACATTTTCTCGAACATTTTTTTCGATATCGTGTCAATTTGACCCATTTTTCGGCACCACAGACAACTTTTTTAAAGTTCCCGTCAAATCTGAGGTCACGTGATATGAGTCGCAACGGATTTTTCAGTTGTCAGACATGCAGAAACGAACCTCCATTAGAGTTTTTCAGAAATTTCAATAACAATTTTTTTTCCATATGTAGCCAACTTTATGACGAACACTGTATATATATATATATATATATATATATATATATATATTAATATAAACCAGCACCCCATTTTCTATCCCTTTTTTTTTCAGAGACATCAAAAGGAAATTTTGAGGGTTGCTTAATGGACTACTAGAATTAGACGCCATACAAACTTTCCTTGGTAGTTTGAAAACAAATCAATGATCTTGGGCGATGAACAAATTGCCAACTTTATTAGATAACGAGCTTTAAACGATCCTTTTATTTCCCCCAACAATACGGCTTGTGGCGAATAGCATTCTCCTGAGTTGTCAGGGCAATAACAATCGAGTTCTACGACAATCGTTTCCGAACATTATCCACAACGTGAGAAGTAGAGGAATTGAAAAATCGTCTTTGAATTTCTAGTTTTGAAATGCGAAATCTATTATGTATGCATTGCTGTCTATATTCATGAGAAGAAGGACAAACTAAACCGGATATTGGGCGTATAGCTTTGTTTAATTTTTCATCTATTAGATGTCTTGCGGATTATTGAAGTTTTTGAAAGTGATTCAAGGACAAGTGGAAAATAATACATTTTAAATAGGTATCATACATTAAAGTCGAACATCCACATTTCTTGGATAATTTTGTGTGAACATCTCTGCCTAAATTATGATTCTGAATGCCATATTCCTAATTATACAGGGTGTTTATTCTTGGCAAACCGATATATGAAAAAGCTTCAATAATGAACTATTACAATAGATTGTTGGGGACTGAGAAATATAATGAGAATGCAGTAGTGACGAATCTTACTCTCTTGTGAACTTAGTTCTAAAATGCCGCCCATTCAGGTCCTTATTATCATCATGAAATTAATGCGGCTTTGTTCCCTCAGTTAATATTGAAACTAATTTCCACATATTGTGTAAAATTAACAAAGTTTCACCTTTTGTGGCCGGAAATAACATTAATAATGCAGAGCATACACGTTACTATATCGAATAATAGAGCTCATTTTCGTCGTGTATTCTGGATGCCGACTAGATTTGTACTTTGATGGAAATTATATATTTGCCATGGTTCTTGATAGCCGAGTCGTGGGAAAATATATTCTTCCAAAGACTTTCAAATATGTTTCATAAGATTTTTTTTAAGTATCCGCGCCTAACTGCAATCATTTATTTCGGATCATAATTTACTTGAATTTTCTTTGGTTCATATGTAGGCTCTTAGCCAGTTAATTGTAGCGCTAGTACAAAAAAACTAAAATTGCAGCTTTTTCCATTTCTAATCGATTTGTGAGTTTGGAATGTTGAAATGTTGAGAAAATTCTCTCGACTGATCCGGAAGAAGCAGCAGCACAAAATAATTGTCTAATTATGAAGAAATCTTTTTGAATCATGGGTATATTTTGTTGTGACTTCCACCAATCTATGGGTTTTATATTCTGGAGAATATCATCATGGAACATAATATCAGTGAAAGGTTCTGATTATGAGTGGTAGGAAACCACTATTTAGATATTATTTTTTCGTTTTTTGACATGAACTATCTTCATTAAAATTTTAAGGTGAGAAAAACTGAAAAACGTGTTAAAAATAACAACTTGTCTTATTTATAGGAAAAAATCGTTAAAACTGGAAATATATTTTTTTATGTTCTTCAAAAAACCATTATTTTTTTAAACCCTGCTTTTATCTTAATACTGAATTTTGCGATAGACTTTGAGTGTTTCGGACAAAATTTGGAGATAACCTTTCTCAAAGTTGAAATTGCTCAAAGTTTCACAAAATCAAATTTTATCATAAATTTTAAATCTTTTGTCCAACTCATCGCAGACTGTCAAAAAAATTGCCCGAAGTGAATCTTCAGTTCGAATTTTGACACAAACTGTTTTGGATTGAGTAATTTCGGAAGGGAACATATTGTTATGAAAACGAATACAATATGCTACTGCATGTTTATCGCGCGCCCGATGACGTGACGGTGAACTTTCCGAAACGATCAGTTTCCAAGAATCGAGCCATTTCGAGACAGGCCGATAAATGACCGTTAGGAATTTTCTGGGTGTTGCTGACCTCTATATAATACACATACGCCAGTGAGAGAGACAGTGCGCGGTATATTTTGAACAGTTGATTTCGATTGAGTTATTTAATTGCGAGAATTCATTATTGTTTCGTGAGTGTAAATAAACGGCTAATAATTGATCCTGCCACTGCCTCTTGCAACATCAGCTGACGTAATGAGCTCCCAGAAAGTGCCAAGAGAAGGTTCGAGACTCAGCCGCCGCGAACGCTCTAGGTGCTTGCACCACTTGTCCAGTGACCATATAATATACGTTGCGTCACTAGCGGAGTCATATTCATAACAAAATAGACTTCACATTACTTATACTGAGATCATTGTCGTAGCATTTAGATGTATCATTAACATTATTATCGAACATTATTATTATCATACAGAAATATAATTCATAAGTTCATTGACCGATAATTTTTTATCAGTGTCTCGAAAAAATTAAATAAAAGGTAAAGTACGTAAGTAATTTCGAATATATTTTGGTATAAAAAAATAGAATAATTTTTGTTCCTTGAATTTGGATAAAAATAATTTTTCAGCAAAGTAATTAATTTATATTAAGACATAAATCAGTCTTGGAATGCATTTGAATGAATCTTCAATTAGTTTTCTAGATATATTTTTTCTTGTTTTACAATATTTTCTTTGCCTTTTAAGGATGTTCTTCTAGCTACTAAGAAATTTTTGTTTTTAGTTCATCTGTCTGGGAAATGACACAGTAGATCATTAAAATATTGTTTTGTTGTTGTTTATCTTAAAGAATATTGTTGGGAATCAAAGTATTGACAAGAAAAATACGATATTGCGATATTGGTACAATATCACAGATAAATTATCTCAAGGAATATTGGGAATCAAAATATAATCCAATATTGACATGGATATATTGTATAACATTTCCCATTTATTATTACACGTTTTATATTAGCTTCACTTGTATGTTTGTTTGTTTGTAACCGACTCCTTTGGACTTGATTTTCACCCACTTTCAGACGTCCAAATGATTTGAAATTTGGCAGGTGTACATAATTCCGGTGACAATGCATTAAGACATTTTTTTGTGAAAAAAAAACAAAATGTCGGCTCCAATATGGTCGACGAGTTGTGTGATTATGGTCCGATTCGCTTCAAAATTGGTATCTGAGGGTTTTCGTGGCCGGAGAGTATGATTCTTTGGTCAAAATTGAAAAATTCAAGATGTCGGCTCCAAAATGGTGGACGAGTTTTGTGATTATGTTCTATTCAAAATTGGTATGTGGGGGTTTTTGGAGTCGAATATTATGATTCTTCCGTGAAAATTGAAAAATTCAAGATGGCGGCTCACTGTATATATTGACATTGTTAAAATCTTTGAATGACTTCTAAAATCGAGATTTGACTATTAATACAGCATGTACACATTAATGATTTGGAAAATAATTACAGTTACTAATAGTAATCACGGAATTAATAGTAGATTAGAACAAATAATAGTTTAAAAAATTAAAAAAACACGCTTTTATAAATAAACCAAACTAAAAAGTAGAAAATAAATAATAGTTTAAAAAAACTAAAAAACACGCTTTTTATAAAAAACCGAACTAAAAAATAAATAAATAATAGTTTGAAAAAACTAAAAAACACGCTTTTATAGAAAACCAAACTAAACAAATAGAAAATAAATTTCAATAAATTTGAATTAGGAATAGTGTAAATTTTTTTAATAAATATAAATTAATAATAATAGAAATTAGAAAAAAATAATTGTATTAAAAAAAAGCGTGGGGTGCTTAATCTGAATCTTAAAAATTACCCCACGCTTTTTTTAAAATAAAATATTTTTTTTTCTTATTTACATTATTATTAATTTCTATTTATTAACAATTTTTACACTATTCTTAATTCAAATTAATTAAAATTTATTTTCTATTTTTTTAGTTTGTTTTTTTTTAGTTTTTTTAAACTATTATTTATTATTATTATATTATTTATATAAGATTTGTTTTTGTTAAAAAGCTTCAATGAAAGATAAAATGTCATTGAGAAATCGTTTTGTACCTGAATTAATCGACTGAGTGTGATTTCAACACCGAAATAATATTTCAATTTTTATTTTTTTTCATGCAAAATGGAGAAGCAATAATACAATTCCACTCAATTATATGCAGTTTCTGAAATGGCATATTGTGACAATATAATCTTCATCGCCATGAGTTATTTCATTGCTTCCAGTAAAAGATACAAGACCGGATAAGGAGTCCCTTCATGGCCTCTAGTAACCTTGAAAGTTCAAACAGACCGGTTGCGACTACCATACATCCAACGACTTTTAATTTCTAATGGTCTCACTGCCACTGACCACAACATACCATCATTGTCACGTAATAGTTACATCCCTCTCTCTTTATCATTTGGAAGGCATTGTCAGAGAACGAGTGTCCTCATTTTGGACATTAGCCATTGATCGATTCGTTGAAAATGAGCAGTTATAGTTATCATTTAAGGATGAACATATTTCCCAATTTATTTCGTATAATAATAATGATAATAATATTTGTTTTGCCATGAGTTTCATGTGAAACATCAGCAACGTTAGATACAGGAGGTTAAGAGTACAAATATATACATATATACACCTACATATAAATAACAACTTAAAATTACTTGCAAAAAATACGTATAGATAAAAACGCTTGCAGGATACATTCATACATGACTGAATGATAAAAAAATATACGTATACAACTCATACATTACGGTTTACATACATTGAAGAACTCGTCTAATGAATACAATGGATTTGCAGTCAAATATTATCTCAGAGTTCGTTTAAAAATACTCATGGTACTGATTTCTTTGAAATGTGGTGGCAATATATTATATATTTTTACACAATTATATTACGGACTTTTCTCAAATGAACTTGTTTTATGCCATGGGGCTCGTAGATGTTCCCTTCTCTGGTTACCATATTGCAGGTATGTTGATTGTTATCAGGAAAAGTTTGCAAATTTTTCCTAGCATTGTTATATATGTAGGCACAATGAACAATTATAATTCCTAATTTGAAGAACAATTGTCTGCAAGAGGTGTCATATTTTAGGGTAATATTTTTCTCTGATAGATGAATATATCCTTAGATGTTGCTGCATGGTACCAAAAAATAACTCTTCAATCAATCACAGAATGTACATAAGGAAAATAAAACATTTTAATATTGTGAATACTTATATGATTCCTGAGGTATCTTATAACACAACAAGCTGACGATAATTGACTCATTATTGCTTTCACTTGATCAGTCCATTTCAGTTCTTTATATAGCATCACCCCCAAAAATTTGGAGGAATTTCGGGAATTCTGTATATTAATATGAAGTGGGTTTTGTATTATATTGATAACTGAGAACGGAATGAATAAATAGTCAATGTGAGTATGAACAAATTTCTTGGAGTGTACATTGACAAGCAATTAAAATTCAACATCACGTCAAACAATTGGGAAAAAAGCTTTCATCAGGATGTTATGTCCTGCGTGTAGTGGCCAATAAACTGGGTTAGCATCAGTTTAGCACTGATTGAATCTCGCATTCGATATGGGATAGAATTTTGTTCATGCGACCTAGAAAACTTTTCATTCAATCTTTGTCCCACAAAAACGTGCCATCCGATATTTATATAACGTAGGACCGCGAGTGTCATGCAGGTCTCTGTTGAAGGAGAATAATTCGTTAACTCTTCCATATTTGGTCATCCTTGAACAGTTTGTTTAGTTTTGAAAAATAAATCTTTGTAGGATGTCCAATGAGGGAATCACTCACCAAGAAAGTAACTTGAAACTGACTAATGTAATCAAAACTCATTAATATATATATATATATATATATATATATATATATATAAATATAAATAGTGTATTAACGGTGGTGATTAATGATCGATTTTAACGCGAGAGCGAAGCGAGCCCGTTAATGTTCGAGATCATCAATCGCCATTTTAATATACTAGTTGATAACAAAAAAATTCCGTCGACCTCATTCCTGGGGTCAACGTGAAATTTTCGATATCAATTTCCTTCAACTAGGAGGAAACTTACAATATTTTGATTTTAAAATACATAAATTTGACAGCGCGAAGGTAATTGACATTGACATTTGAATAATATTTGAATTCGTGTATGTTTAGTTGCATATACCACAATTATTAATGGACCAAATCGACCATTTACAGGTTATTAATGGTCGATTTTGTGTTTGGTTGCCTATATCACAAGTAGGCATTAAAAGAGAAATTGAAGGTGTATAGGGGTCATTAACCCTGCAGTATTTTTTGAAACCATAAAAAGTTACTGCAGTGTAATTAAAATAAAACTTTTAAAGAACCTTTCATTTAATATAACTGTTCATGAATTAATATAATAACCACATAACCTATAAAACTAGGTTAAATTTCACCTTCAGTATCACATAACTTCACATTTCCTGTATATATTTGGTATGAAGCACTAATTAGGTTATTTATCGCAGAATAGGTAGTAGTAAGTTTTTCCTGAATAAAGGAAATTATTATTTTGATGAATTTCTGCTTTATTTTCAATGTTTGAGCAACAATGAATTGCCATTTTCTGAAATTTACTTCAAGAACGACCAGAGGGCTCGACAGTAGAACCGACTTCTGAGATTCCATAGGCGTACCGATTGAGTTAGCTGAGGTTGAAGCCAATAAGGTAAAAGAGTAAATGGAAAGAAGGTAAAATGCATAGTCGGGCATATTCAATATTTATATGGGTATTTATTTATCAATACATATTAAATAAATCTTCAAAAGGGAGACTAGCTCAAAGATTTTGAAAATAGTAAAAATAATAGTAAAACAAAGTAAAACAAAACAAAAAAATAGTAAAATAACAAAATTATATATATTTTGTTATGATGTCTGGTTGTGCAAAGTAAATAAACAAATATAAAATAAAATAAAAACGAACCGCAATCAACGCATCATAACAATACATATTCTTCTCATTACTTTATACCTACCTTTTGATTTGTGTCATACAAGTCGAAAATATATGTGGAGTCATTAATTTAGCCTATTTTACATTCTCAATTACTCATAAAAATAAATTCGCACCATTTAATTTTCATTAAGAACAATTCCTATGCTGACGACATGGGTCAGTGTCAGGGTCTAACGAAACAAAATCTTCCCATCTGTAGCGCCAAATAAATTAATATATGCGGTTCTTTAGTCTATTTCAAAAATGGAGATTCCTCATTGGACCTGGATGGTATGTATATCCTGATTTTCTCGAAAACTTCCCAAGCAATTTGAATGCATACTGATCCTACAGACCCCGAGAAGGATATTAGCATATTTTTGTGTTTTCATGAGTACAGGGTAAACCAGAAGTATGGACGATTATTTTTTAAACAATTCTAATGCATGTTCCTGTAAAGTATTTTATACCGAAACCCTAATATTGAACCAATTTACAATCTGATATGGAAAAATATATCCTCCATTCAATATTAAACCATATTGAAAGGAAATTATTTATTTCTATCATTCAACAGAACTTGTGGAAATACAAACTGTTCTCTTTCATTTTTCAATCAGTTCAAATCTTGGCCTTGGAATATATCACAATTTACTGACTCCGACTAATTTTTAATTTTCCGCAAAATTCTGTGTTGTAATGTTTTGACTCAAGTTTTCACAATTTTAGTTTTGAATGTACATTCTGAAAAAAGAATACGACAAAATCAGCCACAAATCATCCCACACACTTCAGTTATTAAATGTCATGCATTAATGGCGTTTTACAAAATTTCTGAACTGTTCCTTTTTGAAGTTTTTCACCATTACAAAGTGGTTGAGATCGTAATTGATCATTTTCATCAAACATACTTGTTACGAATCGTGCTTATGTTCCCCATTTTCGTTTCCCTGTGCTTCGTTTACTTTCATCATCATGCATATGTTCACATGATGGATCTAAAATGTTGAAGCAATTTTACGAGCAAAGGTAGGGTAATTCAATTCAATTAGTATAATGTTTATGTTGTTAAATAAATAGTAAATATTAACTTATATAAATTTCCACTTTCTTACCAAGATAGCACGAAAATATGCAGAGCATATTTCACATATTGTTCTAGAGGAGTGTTTCAAGACGCGGGGGGGGGGGTGTCCAGTGGGGGTAAACGTAGTAGAGTAGAGTCAAATTTTATTTCAGTTATTCGTACTTCCAGGAAATATATTTTTTCAATTTATTTATTAGTTGTTCTATTATACTAATTGGAGGAAAATAACCTTGTGAACAACGACCTATGACACTCATTGACTTTTAACAGGACACAAACTGTTAACATTGTTAGATGATCTTTTGTCGGTTTGTTGTTTCCATGCATTGATTCATTTCTACAAATCTATTTTTGGGAATTATTTGATCATTTCGAGGTCAAAACCAGTTTGTCTCGTGAAAGCAATTAATAATTTTGATTTATCGGTACCGGGTATCCCAAAAACAGTTTCCATATGAATATTAAGGCACTATATATGAGAGCGGAAATCATTTATTTTTTCATTCAACCAGGAACAAAGAGTGAAGTTTCCAAGATCAGGGGACGTCTTTCGAAATTAAAATAAACCTTATCCACGCCCCACAGGGGCCTACCGTATTTTTGAAATAGAACTGAAAGCTGTTTTGACTCTGATCTTTTTTCTTCGATTCATCATTTCAGAGATATTTGACGTAAAAGTTTCAATTCTCTAGGTAAACAAACAACTTTTAAATCATTTGAATTATAATTAAAAAAATCCAAATTTAATGTGATTTGATGAAATGGGGTTCTGGGGGCACAAAGCCAGGAAGGCATTAATTTTTTGTATATTGAAAAAAACCTTAAAAATAAAAATTTACCTGTCGCATAATTTTTCTCAATTTTTACCCTTGAAGTAATTTGAGGTGATGGGTAATTAATATGATGGGGTTCTGGGGGCACAAAGCCAGGAAGGCATTAATTATTTGTATATCGAAAAACCCAAAATCACTTTCTTGTCTGCCTGTTTGTTTGTCTGTTAGGGACTTGAAACTTCAAACATAGCTCAGAACTGGATTACAATGAAATATTAACTTTCTTGTCTGTCTGTTTGTTTGTTCGTTACAGATTTTGCAACAGGTTCAATTTCTTCATGAAAATAACAATAATAGATTCATATATTATCGGTAGGTAGGCATAACAACTTTCAATTTCATATATGATCGGGTGACGAGAAACTTAAATAAACCTGAAATTCGCGTCATGTCTCTGTCATAACCTCATCAATATGTAATTACTTAAATTTGTTTTGTAACCGTTAACATATTGAATATTTTCGTGGGTGTCTACAACACCTGTGCACAGTGATCCCCATGACGAAAAAAACGGAACTAATATTTTTTTTTCTAATTACCTCTTTGGCTGTCAAAAGTCATTACAAAAATATGAAAAAAAACTGTCACAAAGGGGGAGTTTTTAGACGGAGGTGGTTGATAAAAAACAGTGTTGAGCCTTTTTTCGCGGAATTGCTCTAAAAGGTGACGAAAATCATGGAAAAAATTTAAAAAAAAATCACAAAGGGGTGGTTTGACAAAAAACACATTCAAGCTTTTTTTTCAGGAAATTTTAGGCCGACGAGATCCATGGGAAAAATGTTAAAAAAACTTGTCACCAAGGGGTAATTCGAAAAAAAAAAACAGATTCGAGCCTTTCTTCCGCGGAATTGCATCTAAGGCTGACGAGAATCTTGTCACAAAGGGGTGGTATTCAGAAGGGGTGGTAAAACAATCAAATTTAAGCCTTCCTATTGCTGAATTATTTTCAAAGCTCACGAGAATCATAGGAAAATTTATCGCAAAGGGGTTGATTTTAAAAGGGATAACTTTGGTAATAGGGGAAACTTTTGGGTCAAAATATGTTTTGATGCGTTTTTGATACACACTTGCAGAGGCTCACAATTAATTAAATATTTAAAAAAAGTGCAAGTATTTGATATGTTTTTATAGAGAGTGCAGGCTATCCATTAGATATTTTTCATTGCAGGGAATCGTTTGGCATTTTTTGAAGGTCTAACGAAAGTTGAAAATGTACAAACGTTCATTCTAATAACAGTACAGAAAATAACTATTAATAACTGAGTAAATAATCGACCAATTTATCAAACATGAAATAAAAACTACATATCTTGATTGACTTTTCACCTGAGTTTCACAGGAATTATTCACAAGATGTTCTTTCTGGAGCTAATCGAACTCGGAAGAAAAATTACATGTATGACGCCGATAAACGTACACGATATATTGGTCGTCTCTGAGGGGCTGTAGATCGCAAATGTTCCCCAATAATTACCTGCAATTCTGAGAAAACGTAAGCTGGCCTTTTGTTTAGCCTCTCACAAAGTTGGTAGCGTATACGAAAACTTTACCAAAATTCGAATAAGTTCAACTTTTTCGTTATTTTGGGACTAGTGTGCTGTGGCAGAGCCAAACATTTCAGTTAATGTTGATGGAATATGTTTATTGTGTATTCATTATCACAGCTGAGGCGTTTCTACTTGTGCAGAGCGGAACCGCGAAAGCACTGTTTAAGAGTTGTGAAACAACACTGTATTGTATCGAACTATAATGCTGGAGACTTGAATTGAACGACGTATTGTGACTAAACTGAACGACGAGTTATGACTGAGTAACTAACTGAAACTCACTTGAACGATGTCGAGAGACTGAACTGAATGAGGTCAGAAACTCACTTTTATGTCCCAGCCAACTGTATGGCTGTACTTTCCGATAATCTATCTGTTAATTGCTGAGGAATGAAGCCAGGAAAGTTTCCTGGGGTTAATTTGGTTTTCCTAATGAATACTGATGAAATAGCAGTAATTTGGCTTTATCTTATGAAATATTATACATAGTTATAGTCCGTTATTGGAAACAATTGTAAATTTAGGAGAAAATCAGTTTTGTAGAATCGCCTCAGCTAGAGAAAACTGAAATATTACATGCAACACATAATACTTGAAATTCAGATATATAATTCAAAATAATTTACGAAAATTGGCTATTTCCGTTGCATTTAATTTCTCCCACCTAAAAGTAAAATTTATTAGTTTCTATTTATTCTGGAGGGGCAAGGATGAATTATAAAAGATTTTCGAATATATCAATGATTATTTTTGACATTTCTAGAAACCAGTGAAAACTTTTAATTCAAATCATTCATGTACGTTTTGGCCAATCAAAACATCATTATAGTGAGAATAATCTACCTAGAAAATTGCCTCGGGAATAATTTGAGGTATTTTGTTTTTATTCTTTGACAACCTATAATTTGGATTTGAAGTCTGTCATCAATTCGCATGAAAAGTGAGAAATGAATCAAAACCGGTTTAGTTCATTATATCATTTTGCGAGGAAGGCTGTTTGTGATCGTAAATTCAAAAAATAATCTATAGACTACCACGAGAGTTCGATAAGGTAGAAAATAATTCTGCAGCTTTTTTCTCAAACTTGTTGCCATTGGGCAATAGCCACTCGAGCCCGTCGGGCTCTCGTGTCTATTGCCTGGCAACAAGTTTTCGAAAATCGAAAATTATTTCCACTTTATTCTCACTCTCTTGTGGTATTACAACTGAGAATAAACTCACAATAAAATTTACTAAAGGAACAGATAAATAATTATTTAAATATTTTTTTTATTATACCACGTTTTTAAAACGGACTGAGAAGTATCGAATAATTTCTCCTAACCCCATACAGATCTACAGGGTGATTCAAAAGTACTTTGACAAACTTCAGGAGGTGATTCCTCACAATATTCTAATATGAATTGTCCAAATAAATATGTCCGGAAACGCTTCGTTTGCAAGATACAGGGTGTTGAAGTTTTATTTTTATTCTCGTTTTTTTTTAAATAGCATTCTTGTGAAAAATGCAAAATAATGGTAATAACTTCAACACGCATCGATTATCAAATAATCGACTTGAAATTTTCAAGTCCAAATATCTAGAAAACGGTTGCTTATAGCGACTTGTAACAAGGCTAGATTTTTTACGTAGATATGATAGAGGAATTGTTTTTTTTACTGAAAAATGTGCTAGAAGTACCCTTAAAAAAGTTATGAATCTTCAAAAAAGAAAAAGACGTGTAGGTGGCGCCCCCTACGAGTAAGAGCAATAATAGCATCAGGTTCGAATTCGACACCTCAAAAAACCTCTCGTTTTCGTTTAAATAAGGTCAGTATTTCGAAAGTAATTAAAAAAATACTAAAATTAAAATAAAACTTTTAACACCATGTATCTTGGAAACGAAGCGTTTCCGGACATATATTTATTTGGACAATTCATATTAGAATATTGTGAGGAATCATCTCCTGTGGTTTGTCAAAGTACTTTTGAATCACCCTGTATAACCCCATACATATTCCTAATCTCATACAGATTGTCCTGAAAATTTGTGATTGCGAATTTTTGATAGCCATTAAAATAACTTGAGATTCATAACGAGAAATGTGGGGTTCATGCAATAGATAATAGTAAAGAATGGAGAAAGCATCTAGTTTTAAAAATGTGGTATATACATTTTTTATTTAATTAATTATCAACTATGTATTAGCTAAATTAATATGACTTTGAAATTTTTTTCAAAAAATGAAGGAATTAATTTTTCAAAAGTTGACGGGTAGGACTTTCCAACACTGGAAACTAATGTAGGCCTTTTTATTATTAATATTCAGTCGATGATTTTTTATATGAATCCTTCTCAAAATGCTCTTGTGAATATTTTTGATATAAATACTTTTAAAATATCATCGTGAATGAAATAAAATAGTTAATAAGAAGTATTCCTCCTAGTCTCTGATATTTCACATGATGAATTGGACATTCACTTCATTTAATTTATAAGAATCACATCGCTTCCATTCTTCGTGCCACATATTTATTTTCTTAGAGATACCATCAGTTAACGCTTCGTTTCAGTTCATTTGTGTTTCATGATATGAGTTGGGATAAGGATAAAATAACTTTACATGGTCATTTTTGAAGTGATGAACGGCTGCACTCCATCTGATTTCATTCGCCTTTTTACATAATTCATCTATAAAGTTTTTTCCTCATGGCCACAAAAAATAATTCCGATCTCCAGAAAAATATAACCGAAGCATAAAAAAAGGGAAGGAAAAATAAAATGTTGAATACATTCGAAATAATATACAGTGTGACCCATTTAAAATGGAACCACCCCTGTAGAATACGCATTTTTCAATCATTCTCAAAAAATTTTTTTTCAAAATTGAGCATCAAAAACTGTATTTTGACACAAATTTTCATAACTTTAATTTTGTTTCCAAGGCACTCTATGGTTTTTTTTCTTCGTCAAAAACGGCAAAAGTTTATTAGGCAATTTTTATTTTGAAATTTGACTACACCACTGGATTCGTAGTCGTTATAAATGAAAACCATGGAAATTTCATAAGAAAATATTGGTTAACAATGAAGTTACAACAAGTTTAATTTTGGAAACAAAGTATTTGATTATAATTTTTATTTAGATTATAGACATATTTAAAATCTAACAACACTGCCGATACAAAGTAGAACATCAGTGAATTTGTACAGCGAAAATCCGAAGTCAATAGCTCATTCCGTTCTACAGTTATAACTCCTGAAAATATGGTAATGTGAGCAATTTGTGGTGGAAGCGATTTTGTAATAAAAATCTGAATACGCCACTGGATTTGTGAATTATATTCCGGTAAAATAATTAATTTAAGTTTAGGTTATAAGTGTCTTCGAAAATAACAGAAAATTAAAAATTCATTTTCAAGTTATGCAGTCTTCCATAGCCGATAAAAACGAAATGAACCGAATCAAGTTTTAAAGTATCAAAATTATTTATTGAATATAAACAGAAAAAAAATGTTCCTTAAATTTGCAAAACTCAATTAAAACAAGCTTTTAGAGAAGGTATCAATAATTTGAGGAAAGCTGAACTAATACATTAGGCATAGGTATTGTACTAAATCAATAGTAGGCTGTGATTTAGTACACCACAAATCGCTCACCTTACCATACTTTCAGGAGTTATAACTGTAGAACGGAATGAGCTATTGACTTCGGATTTTAGCTGTACAAATTCACTGGTGTTTTACTTTGTATCGGCAGTGTTGCCAGATTTTAAATATGTCTATAATCTAAATAAAAATTATTATCAAATACTTTGTTTCCAAAATTAAAGTTGTTGTAACTTCGTTGTTAACCAATATTTTTTTATGAAATTTTGATGGTTTTCATTTATAACGACTACAAGTCCAGTGGTGTAGTCAAATGTGAAAACAAAAATTTTGTCGTTTTTGACAAAGAAAAAAAACCATAGAGTGCCTTGGAAATGAAACTAAAGTTATGAAAATTTGTGTCAAGATACAGTTTTTGATGCTCAATATTAAAAAAAAATATTCTTGAGACTGACAGAAAAATGCGTATTCTACAGGGGTGGTTCCATTTTAAATGGGTCACACTGTATATATATCGAATATAATTCATTTTGATTTACTAGAGATGTCTTAGCGCCCCAATTTCTCAGGAGACGTGCAATGCAAGGTTGGAAATAAATTAAGTTATTCCCAAAATGAATTGAAAATTAAAGTATTTTTTTAACCTTTTTTAAGTATGAAATAATCATCATCAATACAAAATAGTCAACATTCCTGAGGCTCATGTACATTCATATTTTCTGACGATTTTATTTTTTGGGCTAGTTTGGGCTAGTTGCTACGTGCACGCTTTCTAATAATTTTGTGGTTACTTTCAGCTGTACAAGTATCAAACTGATGTCATGCCAAGAAACAAAAATTACTTTCAATAAAATATGTGTATCTGATTTGATTCTTTTTGTCGTGTCAACATTCATCATCCATTATATACAAATTACCGTTGCATTACGAGCTGAGAGTTAAATAACGCTCGTTCTTGATGGCCTTCTTGCGCATTTTGTAATGGGCCCTGTCCATTATCATTCATCATCTCCTCATGTGGAATTAATGTTTATGAGTTCTTCGTATTTCATTGTCGTCCGCTTGATTTCGATGAATCATACGAAGGAATGTTCGATTCGTCAACCTTGAATTTCTTGAGACAACGAACAAAAAATCATGAAGTCATGAATTTTACTAACTAATTGGGGTCTGATTGAACTACTCAAGCTACGCTTCGGTGGTTTGATCTTTGATAATTAGATCCCAATTTGTAGAATTTCTAAAGACAAATTGGTTGAACGGAACTGAATAAATTTCTGCTATAAAGTTATCTATCGCCAATGATATTTGATGTGAATATTCCCGAATCTTCAGAATTCGATAAAAAATACAAAAATGCTCTATTTACATTTTCAAAACGAGACAATATTATAATTCCCCCGATTAAAATTCGAAGAAATCTTACTATTATAGAGAAAAATAAAAATAGTATGTATAGTGACAATTGAAAAACAACTAGTTTGAGCCTCCCCCAAAATGCCTATTCGAAGGCTTTTTACAAACCTCCGAAGATGTTGTTTCTACGTGTGGAATTGAAAAATCATAATTCCGTCAACTGGAGCTGTCTGGTTTTTTAATAGCACTAATTCAACCCATTTTATCACCCCTAGTATCACTAGGGTAATATGTTTCCAGGCCGTCGGAGAGGTTGTTGTAGGACGGAATTTCGAAAAATAAGTAAATAACTCTTGAAACTTCTCCACAACTCGTAATATTGGCTCTCTTGTATTTGTAATGAATGATATTTTATCTGAGGAAGTGCCAATGCTAAAGTCTTTCCTTACGAATGCCACATTGAATTATGCGCAGCCAAATACTCAGTTGAATTTTGATTCAAATCATCCAATACAACATTGAAAAACATAGTAATAAGTATGGCAGACAGAGCAATACTACATAATAGTCCAGAACTGAAAGATAAACGCAAGAAAAACGCCACATATAATGATTAGCTACGAATTCATGAAAAAATCAAATTTCGCCATAATCAAACACATAATTCAAGATGATCACCATCCTCAAAATTCTGAAAATACAAAAATTCAAGTTTTCGAGAAAAACGAAGAAGGTCGAAGTATGAAAGAAATGATATACATAAAATCCAAATGCCCTTAGCAACAGAACAAATATCACCAATTTAAATAGAATATATTACACACGCTTGTGATTACTCAACACTGCCATAACACAAAAACATTCCAAGAAAATCGAAAAAGTGACAAAATAAATTACCATCACTCCTACCCCCTCAGGTATGCAAAGAAGGAACCAAATACGAACAAATTGATTTCGACCATCATCCTCCCACTAACCTACATTCCTTCTTAAACGCCCATCTCGTCAAATTTCATCTGCACACCCCTGCATGTAGGCCCAGTAAACATTCAATCAACAAAATTTCCTCAGAAATGATAAACAGAAATATAAAAAACTCATATATATATATATATATATATTTTATTCGATCAAAGATTCCTTTGAATTCTCAAAAAAATTTAATAGAATCAAATTACCAGATAACTATGTTCTTGCCAGTTTAGATGTTGTCTCTCTTTTTAGTAATGTTTATCTAGATACTTGCCTTAGAGCAATAGATAAGAATTGGGTTCGCATCAGTAGACACTGTACTATTGAAAAAGATTGTTTTTCCAACTTGATAAGATTCCTCTTTGAAAACAACTATTTTTCATTCAATGGAAAATATTTCAGACAAACTTTTGGAACTCCTATGGGATCTTCAATTTCACCAATTCTTGCAGCTTATGTTATGGATGAATTGCTAGACACAGTGATTCCAGTACTCTCTTTTGAATTATTTTCCATCAAAAAATATGTGGATGATATAATTTTAGCTTTACCAACAAATGGTATAACAGAAGTTTTGGATACTTTTAATAGCTACGACCCATTCATACAATTCACAATCGAAACAGAAGACTTAGATCTCTCAGTACCTTTTCTTGATACAAAACTTATCCGATTGGTTGATAACACAATATTGATTGATTGGTATAGAAAACCATGCAGTTCAGGAAGGTATTTGAATTTCTTTTCTTATCACAAATTTTCGATGAAAGTGAATTTGTTGATATATCTTTCCATAAAAAAAATTTGAACAAACTTCAAGAACTTTTCTTACAAAATTCTTATCCACCATCTTTAGTTAAAAAAATATTATTTAGCACATCCTTAACAGAAGTTGATAATACCATAAGACAAAATAACAATTCTCATAATGAACGTGTTACTGATATGAATCAAGTTTCAATTTTTTATGCTTCGTTACCTTATATAAGAGAAATAACACCTAAACTGACCAGAATTTTTAACCTTTTGAAAACATCAAAATTGCAAATAGAACAGTCACTACAATAAGACAAATATATTCAAAAGTAAAAGACAAAATTCCTCTTTTATCACTTACTAATGTTATTTATAGTATCCCTTGTCATGATTGCGATAAGAATTATATTGGCCAAACAAAAAGATTATTGAAGGATAGAATCATTTCTCATAAGAGTGATAGTAGACTACATCCTGAGAGATGTGCTTTAGCTAAACATGTCAATGATTGTGACCACCAAATGAACTACCTTTCAACAACTGTTCTTGCAAGAGAATCACATCTTTCAAAAAGGTCTTTCTTAGAAATGGCTTTTATCTATCAAGAGAATGACTCCATCAATAAAAAAACAGATATAAACCATCTGAGTGAAATTTATTCTTTGTTACTTTCACTCGACATAAAACACCAAGAAGTCAGAGTTTCTGAACGTGGTGATTCTAACCTAAACTGAATTTGAATTGTTCTACGATGAGAAGTGTCATTGTCAGATTAGTAACTGTCAGTTCCGAGAATGAATATCTGAATGTTGTTTCTATGTACAAGAATTTGTCTTTTCATTCAGAAATGTAATTTGAAATTAATTATCCAAAAGCTAGAAGTCATTTTCTATTATTAATGTATCTTATATACCATTATGTACTTATATGTAAACATCCTCAAGATAGATGTAAGTACTCATATAATTTGTTTTTTACAGTTCTTATATGCACAATTTTTTCCATTTGTAGTCTCCCTGATGATGGAATAAACGATTCCGAAAGCTTGGAAAAACTTCAAAGAGTTTTCTTTTACATTGCTGCAGACCCTACTATTAGTTTTACTCTTAACTATATATATATATAAAGAAAGCGATTTGTTACGATTCCAATCATCAGGACGACTTGTGGTCTTTCTGAAAATCGAACCAAATCTCTCAGAGTGCTAATACCTACCGGCAAGTATAAAAATGTGAAATGCACAAAATTAAAATGTGAAATGCACAAAATTATAGACGAGACACCTATAATTTGTGGGGTGAAGCTTAGACCTGCTGACGTGGAATTCAATGACACGAAATTTCGTGCAACATTGATGTCACCAACAGATGTCAGTAAAGGCCAATCTTTTGGTGTCCCACATCTGATTTTATGAACATCCTGTTCATATTTTCAAACAAATCAATCGCTGATACACCCCGTATAAGTCAATAATTACGATAAATATGGGGATGTTTAGAAGTGGAACAATTATGGATTCTTCAAACATTTTTATTTTTGGTTTATTGGTGGATTCTGTGAATTTCCCAATTCTACGTCAATAATATCGAAAGATACCATGAGAAAGAAGTGAGGCAATTTTGATATTGGTCTTTTGCTACATCAACAATTACGGAAGATGCGGGAGTGCCTTCATTAGAAGTAAGACACGTTTACATAATTTTCGTTTAATGGTAAATAGATGTTGGAACACATTTCAACAATCAACCCGTCTGTCTTATAGTAGTTATTTTCAGTTATTTAATCTTTACAAAAATAAAATAATTCCCGATCTCAACAAACACCCCTTAAAATCAATTTTGTGTCTTTTCTGACTGTAAATCACCAAATGCATTAGCCAGTGTATTTTGTGTGTATTCGCTGTGTGCATCAGGCTGGAGGAGATAGATGATACTATGACAGCGCCCATGGTGGCAGGAGTAGGTAATAATCCTGGTAATCACAAGCTCAAGCAAGTTTCTGTGGTCTCCCCATTTATTCACAAGTCACTTAAAAATATTGTACTTCAGATGAATAAACATTATTATTATCGTACAAACATTATTATTATCGTAGTACCTATCACAACGTACATATAATAACAATGAACCGTCGCTATTGCTGTGTAGTCGATTGCAAAAATAGTACATGTCAATTTTATACATTTTCAACGGCATCACATAAGCTGCAGCAAAGAGATAACTGTTCTGTTTTCCACGATAATTTAATCTCTAATTCCGGGACGTGAGGTTTTCATTCGATAAATATTTGAGATGTTTTCCGTTTTCCATTTGATCGCCTAGAAGTGGACACAAAAGTATAACCAAGTTCCGTGGGACGGTGTTGAACCGGTGATAAGAAGCAAATAGTGACTTGAACTGCGAGTTCGGGAACTCCTGGACTGATCGATCAGCCTTATGAACAGGGGACAGAGATACTTTTGATATTTTTCAGAGTTGTCTATCATACACTGGCATTCTATCAGGACAAAGATAAGTGGGTAGAGTGCATTCACTATTGAGACAGTACATTTGGCCTTCCCCCTCCTAATGAACAATTCTTCTCGGAGGTACCCGAAGCGAAGTTATTTCGAGAAATTCCATAGGCGTACCAGATGATTTAGTAGAAGTGATACACAGTTCATCATTAATTTTATAGTATTCGCCATAATTTCTTCTTCCGCTAATGAAAAGTACTTATCCCAGACAACAGGCCATGTTTGCAAGGTAACAATAAACAAAATTGAATAAACTACACTAGATACCCACTTATTTACTTAACAAACGTAACCTTTCAACCGTTGCATGCCATGACAGTGGCGGGAATTCGCCATAGCCCATGCTGTCGCAGCAAATCGTGTCCACTCGTGTTTTCCCCCTCTCTACCTACCATTATACTGTCTCAATACTGAATTCACTCTACCTCGCAGAGGATTTGTGTTTTAATCTTCTCGAACTGGTTTCGTTTACAATAACTATGGGCCTTCACATGTGAACTAATGTTAAATGTAATGCATACTAAGAGTAAGCAGCGTTACTTGTACTGTATAAGAAATACGCAATATTTTGTTGACAATTATACGTCTTAGAGAGTGCTGAACGAACGTGTTAGTATTATTTAGTAACCGTTCAACGTTCTCACATCCTTGCAAGGGTAAAAGTGGGATCCCATATTCAACTAAAATTGTGAACCTCATTCATTTTCTGAATATTATATTATTTGAGAATTCCATTAAATAGTTTTCTGTTGATTCTGATGTTATTTAGTGGTTTCCATTCAGGTTAAAGGGTACTTATATGGGTCTTTTTTTTAATTTGTTAAACTACTTGGCGCCTCACTTTTTTGTGTTCTCAAGACCTTATGAACCTGCGATCTTGATAAACTAACGAGCAAGCACCTACCGTACCTAAAAGTAGACAGAAGTAGCATTACTTTATGATATTCCAAATATCTATAATTTGACATGCATAACCTCCAAATGCGGTGTTTTATCATCTTTGACAAAAAAAAACTTCGATTCATGTGGAACTAGTAGTGAGCACCAAATTGTTACATCGTGGTAGATTATTTAGAAATTGTTGAAAAATTGAAATTGTTACACACTGAGTATTGGAAATAAACCAGGAAAACTGCATCTATCGAGTCTTGCACACAGCGAATAAATAACACTGTCAAATTGAATTGTCACCCAAACCATATATTCATGCCAACTTTTGAAGTAAAATTTTAATTGCAAGATTTCATTACATTCAGTTGATTTAATGAATAATGATGCACTTAATTAATGTAAAAGTTAATTCTACCAATTTTAATTAATTCGTTCATCATCATGCTAATCATATTTACCTCTATTTATATACCTTAACGAACCTTATCTGTAGCTTGTAATTTTTATTGGTTCCCATATATCGGAAATCTACTTCCATTCGGGAACAGTTATATCGCTTACATTAATCTGTTTGAATGTTGTTTCTCATAAATAAATACGTCCTAATATCATTATCGTTGATAATTTATTGGAATTTCCCTTTATATAGAATTCCTCTTTTGAAATCAGGCAACTAATGTCGCATTATTTGTTTCAGGTATGTGAGGTGCATTGCTGTTCCATATGGGAGTGAGTATGAAGTGAAATTATCTCCGGATCGAAATGAATAATTTAGTTCTGTATAAGAATTTATTCGAGCATTCACCATCTTGGAGAACATCTTTGGGCTTTTAACTCGAATGAAAATGATTAACAGTCCTGAAAGCTTCCGTTGGAATCGAGGCTATGGGGTTTCAGCTAAAATAATACGATAAAGAGACACTGTGAGTTTGTTTATATACAAAAAAAATACTAGAAATACCTTATTTCATAGAAACCTATAAGGAAGGTCATCACTACACGACTTTGAAAAAAATTTAGGTATATATTATTATCCCAGAACTCAAAACTACAAAAATATCATCAGTTCGAAAAATTATATATATATATATATATATATATATATATATATATATATATATATATATATATATATATATTTATATATACACAGAACGAAAAAGGTACGTTATGTTAATAAAAAAGTACATCAAATCAGTGAACGTCAACATTAATTTTGGGCCGATGACAGGTGTAATTAATACAATGAACGGTCGTACGTAAATTTTCTTGTTGATTAAGTTATGACTGCTGTACATTGAATCAATGAATAATGGTCATGGATCTATGTTTGCCGGTTATTAATATTACGAATGGATTTACAGTTTATGGTTGTTGTACGTTGAATCAATAAACAGTGAGCATGGATCTATGTTTGCCGGTTATTAATATTACGAGTGGATTTACTTCAGTTTATGGTTGTTGTACGTTGAATCAATAAACAGTGAGCATATATCTATGTTTGCCGGTTATTAATATTACGAATGGATTTACATTAGTTTATGGTTGGTGTACGTTGAATCAATAAACAGTGAGCATGGATCTATGATCACCGGTTATTTACATTACGAACGGTAAACATTAGTTTACGATTGATGTACATTAAATCAATTAACAGTGAGCATGAATATGTGAGTCATATATATTATGGTCGGCGATGATTGATATTGCGAACGATAGACTTTAGTTAATGATTGTCTACGTTGAATCAATGAAAAATGAGCATGAATCTATGTTCGCCAGTTATCGATGTTACGAACAAAATTTATTGGTATTCAGCAGTAATAGTCTTCGTCAAAGATAATGTTATTTAGCAGTGGTACAATTCCTGTCAGTAATTATTTTTTACGAGTAGAATAATCAATTTTCTATTTAAAAAAACCCGTCATCGACTCAAAATTATCTGGTACATCCACTGATTTGATTTGCTCCTCTAAATAAGAATTAATACATTCACAGGGCAGTCGCATTAAACTGGATTTTTTAATAATATCCAATATTTTCTCATTTATTGTTAAAATTTAATTGTATCAAAAAATTAGTTTATTGAATCTTTGTTTAATAATGTCAACCAAAAACGTTTTTGAAATATTAAAAGACACAAAATAATCGAAGACTGATGAACTAAGACAATATTTAAAACACAAATATTTACTCACAATAAACATTTTCTGTAAAAATTTATGAATATTGCCCTTTCCATTCCGAATAATACTAAAGTACCTATTAATCATTTTTAAGATAGATTATTTTGTCATTTCAAAATCAATAGAGGGATAGACAAAAATGCAACAGTTGAAGTTGACCACTTCTGTAATTACGTGGGGTGGGAGCAACTTGTTCTTTTACTGACAAAGAAAGGATCACATTATTTTGTGGAAGGTTAAAAACCCAGAGAAAGATAGCGAACAATCTCAAAAGGGGTTTTTTCAAAATATAGACGTGCTCATTGCGTAATTTGGTTTTATTTCAAAAAAGATTCACAGATCATATGAACCTTGGGGCTCTCAAGGGGGACCTTATGTTTATAAAAGCCTTTTTCCAGGAAGTTCCAGAACATTTTTCTTTCCTGTGGAAAGTCTAAATTAAATAAATGAATGATTTTGAAACATGTATCGACAGCCTTGATGATATGAAAAAAATTATAACGAATATCGTCAAAGTAGACACATATGCTTGAAATATTGCCGTTTTTTTTTTATTTCAAATTTATTATGTGCTCTTCAACTTATTGCTGGGTTTTAGCACAAAATAAAAATGCTTCCTGTGAATCTTTGATTGTATACTTTGTGTGGTCTTGCCAGTAATATTTTTTGAGCAAAATTTGGTCGATGACACTAAATATCCATGGATACCCCATAAAACTGACGCGTATTTCCCATCTAAAAAAAATTAATTATAAAAGATATAAGTAGGTACCTATACATATTACCAAAAAATTAATGATGAAAAATTAAGGGTTTTTAAAAAATTAAGGCCTAAGCAATTAATTTATTTATCAATTTTTTATTTTTAGATTTAAGCTTTGAAAACTCACTCTCATCACAATTATCTTTCACAAATTTTTCCAATAGGGCTTTTGCAGCTCTATCCTTGATGTGCCCGTCTTTCTGCAGGAATGCCACTATGTTGGGAACATTTTTCTCCCAATTATTCAAAAGTAACTCCCCATTTTCAAAAGCAATCTCGTAATCTATATCAAACTGAAAACATTTCAATTAATAATGTGTTGGAAGCCTTATAAAAATAGGTATTATCCCAACAAGTTCGTAAAGTCGAGGGCAGAAAAGACATTTCATGCGCATCCATTGAGAAAAATTGTATATTCACTCACAAAAAAATGTAGTTGTAAGAATACATTGATTTTTTTCAGCTCAAAACTTACAGGGAAGTGACCTTGTAATAACGATGCTCTATTGGAAATGAACAGATTAAGGGGAACTAATTAAAAGCAAAATATAAAATAACTAATGAAAAAACTTTTTGAAGACAAGCTTTCATTTAAGCCGTGTACTAAAACGTTTAAAATAAGTTTGAGTCATCGCTGACAATGATTTATTTATTTTTTGTTGAATTATTTGGTTTCAAAAAGCTTGTCGCGCGAATTGTATTACTTCGACAAGTTGTTACTTACCAACCAATCATTGTCCAATTAAATTAATTGGTACCTTCCTTCATGAATACTTTGTAAAAATTAGTTCTTACTTACCAACCAATCATTGATACCTACTTTTATGAACCCTTCGCGCGACAAGCTTTTTGAAACCAAATAATTCAACAAAAAATAATTAAATCATTGTCAGCGATGACTTTAACTTATTTTATACGTTTTAGTATACGGCCTAAATGAAAACTTTTTTATTAGTTATTTTATTTAAGTTGCGGACGATTTCTATTGGCAAGCGAAATCAATTCAATTTTTTTTCTGTCCATTCTGCCAAATGTTTTCTGCGTTGTCTTAAAAAAAATCTTCATGGTCTGTTATATCTTCGAACATCTTTGCAGTAGGGTATAAATATTAATATTCAACACAATAATAATTTTCAAAATAGTCAAATGTCTATTGAATTGAAATGTCAATCAAATAGGTTAGAATCGGCAAATTATCTCATTAAATCCCCGAATTCGTGAGATTAATTTAAACCATTGTTAAACTAGGTTCATCTCATGAACCCGTATTGAACAACTGAAACAAAATTGGTAATCTTGGTTTAACCCCAATCTCTTGATCATCCTCGATTGAACAACCGGGCCTAAATCATCTGGATCAGTTGATACCTCCACTATTAGGTCGTACATTGATTAATCGCTTCCACTTCGGCAAGTTGATAAAAGTTCATTCTTCAAAACTGTGTAGTTCTTCACAGGTTGAACAGCTCCGTTCACTCAAATATGACTTGAAGCTGGTGAATTTTATTTCCATTCAATATTTTTTGGGTTCATTTCCTCATTGATTCAGCTCTTGGATAGATGTTTCGAGTTTTTTAGATGCTCCTCGTAAATTGGCCCCATTGTCTCTAACCTTGAATCTGGCCCTTATCGACCATTTTTTTTTGTCTACGTGACTTATCATGCATTCATTCCAATCTATCAAATTTATTTCGTTGAAATAAATTCTGCCAAGTATTCGTGAATGCACCCAGTTTCGGCATCTTAATAGAACACATCATATAACTCGTGTATGTTTCGACGTATGTATAAACTTAGTTTCTCCAGTTAACAGC
This sequence comes from Gonioctena quinquepunctata, assembly GCA_018342105.1. Classification (NCBI taxonomy): domain Eukaryota; kingdom Metazoa; phylum Arthropoda; class Insecta; order Coleoptera; family Chrysomelidae; genus Gonioctena; species Gonioctena quinquepunctata. The sequence continues at coordinate 218,434 of JAFIRS010000838.1, forward strand.
TAATCCGACTTTACGACGCAGCATCTGTTTGGAGTTTAATTTTTTCCAAAGTAAACAGATATTTCAGTTCCGTTCCAGAACACGTTATCACGAATAAAGACACAACGAAAACAAATAAAGCTTTGGCGCATAAATCTTTTCAACACTATTTCGGGCGCGAAAACGGTTAATTGGCCCTGCGATGACGTGGTTAATTTTCGGGAAATTAATGGGGTTGTGCAGCTGCCAACCCGATGGAAAAATATAAAACTGAAAAATGGTTGGTGTCACACCGAATATGTGTCCGTATATTCAAACTTTCATATTTCGTAAGAGCTTGTGTGAAACGAAAAATCTACTGCAAAAACAAATGATTTAATTTTTGCATTTTCGTATAATTTATTTCGTCCCCAAGTCTTCACAGAATCATTAGTTATTGTGTTCTCTTGAATGTTTTTCATATTCTTCTGGGATTAATTGTATTCTCCATATACAGGGTGATTCTCGTTGACGATTAATTCAGAAATAGAATCAGAGATTGTTACAATGATCGATTCATTTCAAATATTTTGAACTCCCATCAATTCAGTAGGGTCATTTCACCAGTAAATAAGCTTAAGGGGTTATCATTCTGAAATCCAGATAGTTTTTGAACAGATCACTTTAAAAAAATCCACCATGACCAATCAGGCCAAGGATGTACTTGATTCTTCAAAGAAATATACCTTTCATTTATAAAATAAAAACATTTAAACATGAAAATTAGTAAAAACCCATTTTGCTAGTGAATGAACATCATAGTCTAGTAAATGAAACACACAAATACAAGAATGAACACATTATTTTTTTTATTACATTTATTGTATTGGAATCACTGAAGAAAGATTAAAAACCAAATAAACAAATGTTTTTTATTCAAAACAAATAGAAAAACATCGTATAAGCGGTCGGTAGTCTATAAAAAATGTTAATTTTTCAAATTGTACATTCTTTTTCCATTATCTAAAATAGGCGGATTAATTTTCTCCACATATCGGTACCACCAGCTTTTTCCATTGCTTTTACTGGTTGTATCAGATTTTAGTTTTTCCAATCTTGCCGCTTTTCTCTTCTTATTTAATTCTTCCTCATCTTTTGTTTTCTTTTCCGCTAAGGCTTTTTTGTCTTTCCATTTCCTTGGAAATGATAGCAAAAACATTTTTTCAATTTTTCTTTTGTGGTACTCGCATTTTCTATGTTTGGCAGCTCAGATGTGTACTCCATACATCTTTTATCATCGGCTTGATATCATTTGAAATGTTTTCCTTTCCTGTTGCTTCTTTCAGAACAGTCACAATATGATATTTATTTCATGGTCTTTATCATTTTTGAAATTTTTCGTTTCTACCTCCGCTTCTGTTGAACATGTTTTATTGATTTCTTGATCATTCGTACAGGAACCACGTTCAACTTCTGTTGCAAAGTTCATTTTGTTACTCATGCACAAAATAGGTTGTCTTATGTTTTTCTCAATGTTGTTCAATTCTGCTTGTTCTGCTACGTGATAAAAGTTTTTGAGTTTTCTGCCTTTTTACCTTCTGTTACTTCTATCTGTTTACTAGACTCGTTTCATCATTTTTGTATTGCTTGTTTCATATTCCATAAAATGTTTTTCCGTTTCTCTAGTATCGTTAGTTTCTCCTATGTGTTTCATTCCATTTTTCTCTTTGCATTGTTCTTCAATATTTACCACTATCAAGTTATTTTCACCGGCTAGATTACTTGAACAATCTTGTCGAACAATTTCTGTTTTCGTCATATATGTCCTTGCGACAAGAAGTTATCACTTTATAATTTAAAAATTCAGAGCTGACAGAATTAGTCCGTGATTCTTCCACAATGTTAATTTCGTCTTCATTTAAGTCATTCATGAAATCTATAGGGAGAGCTGAGATATCTAAAGAGATATACTCAGTATAGGAGTAATTCTCAGTATTTTCGTCAATCTCTAATTCAGTGGTGGAATTTGCACTTGGATCTGTAGAACGAGGTCGTTTTGATGACACTTCACATGGTGGGTTTGAAATATTTTGTATATAATTCGTACCTGATCTAATATTTATTTCAAAAGGAAGATTGAGAAAGAAGTATTTTTCAGAGTATAATTTTTTTTAATTAAAAAGCTTGGTTAAGCTGAGCGCTTTCGGCTATTTGCCATAATCAGAGCTTCAATTGTCATTTTGGGGCGAGATTCCATCTCTCAAGAGACGCAAAAACATAGTGGACATAATGGACGTTACAACATAAACTGAAATAAAAGTAAATACGTGTCCAGCCTTTCGACAACAAACTGGGTGTGTAACAATGTCAAGCCTTCATAGATGTAGAAGGAAAAAATACCGTATCTGGATACATTTTATAGAAAAATCTAATAAAACAGAAGGAAAATCTGGGACTGGAGCTATATGCAAAAAATGTAGACCTGAAATGCAAGGTCTTGTCGAACGGATGAAAATTCACTGACAAAAGTGTACTGAAACAAATACAGAAATCGGAAAGGACAATGAATCGACATTTGGTTTAGTGTTTAGTCCATTCCAAACTCAGAAATCGATTAGGAGCGGAAAAACCTGCACTAGTTTTTTTGTACAAGCATTCAACTTTATTTAGATACAGTGGTATAATTTTTTTGATATAATAAACCAGTAATTAAAAATCAAAGTTTTTATTTTCTCTTAATTATAATTCATCAGAAATTTTGATTTTAATCACGATTTAAATTGAAAAAATCATATAATTTAAATCTTGTATTTACATCAATTGATTTGAATCGTTTCAACCCTGAAAAAAAGAGTTGAGGGTGGGCTTCGGAGAACGAAACATTGTATTGGAAATCAAAGCACAGCAGATTAAAGCAAATTTGAAACAGAGAAGAAAGTTTCTTGGACACATTTCCATATTTCGGTTTTCCACGGATATTTTGAAAACGGTTCGTGATATTTCCGATTTGGAAACATCGTTTCATTGTTCACTAAAATAGGCAACTTTTGTCCAATTCAACCAACATATTTTTATTTTTATTATTATTATTTACCGTTTTCGAAATGTCAATAGTGGTACGACATAAAAAATACGGACCATGTAATCAATGACCTCGGAATGCATAGTCTTTCCCACAAGAAAGACGAGTACGTTATTTTATTTTTCCTATCTTGGTGTATATCACCCTCGGTTTACCAGTCTTCCTTTGAGCATGCTATATTCTCCTCGATGTTCGGAAAAATTAATTAGTACCTATAGGAATGAATGATTATATAGAGGAACTGAAAATGAAAAACTGAATGCATGTCTTTTTTCTTGAAAACTGGGATGGATTGAGCTCATAAAACCCCGCGACGTTATGTGGCGACAAGCAAATTCATTATTCAACAGTATTTTTCAGAAAGTAAGAGGGATGTTAAGTTTTCCAGTATATCATGTAAATATACCCTTTGGCTCGTCATAAAAGTATCTAACTTATTCATATCGAAAAAAGAAACCGAAGAAACGTATACAGATGACGGAAAATCGAAGTTGCATACAGCTAGAGGCTAGAGAATTGCATGGGATCTCAAGACGATAGTATAGATTGAAAAAGATTCGAGCATGGCTTCTGAAAAATAATCATCCGGCTAAATTTCTGTGTACACTGGAAATGTACGTAAAGCTTCGTTTCGACGTAAATTGTTTATATTTTGTATACGAAAACCGTCATGGTCGCTTATGGATACATGATTCTTTTCAACCAAAATTTTATTTTTTTTTAATCAAACGGTTTCATTGTAGAGAAACATAATAATGATGCAGATAATGTACTAAAAGCTAAAAAATAATTAGGTAGGTACCAGGTACCTCACATCACTCTCCTCATCAATATATGGCATTCTTCAGACTAAAATAAAATCGTGGGGTGTAGCGTAACCTTAGTAAATATGTAAATGATCGTTCTGTGATGTCGCACGATGATAGTGACGGTTTACTTTTACACACATTTTGCATAAGTTGTCTATTGAGAAGATGCATCCAAAGCATGTAATGATATGAGCGGTTGACTGTAGATAAAAGAAATTGGACGCACCCCACGATTTTATTTCAGTTTTTTTTTACTTATTTTATTTTTAAGTTTTTAGTTTTTTATTTAGTTACTTAATATTTCCCATTCTATTCAGTTCATTCAGTGCCTCATTATTACAAGGTTTTCCTGTCAGTTTGGTGCCATCTAACTCCTCAATACATGATCTTTTTACCTTAACCTGGGTGGTGTACCGCTAACGACGTATCATTTTTAGCCACCCTAACGCCACACACTCCTCGACATGATACGAAATCTTGACTTTGCTCGAATCACGATTCTAAGTTGACAAAGTCTGTTGTTTTGATTAGGTACCTTGATTTCAGATTTAATGTATTGACTGTCTAAACTCGATGATCCGCCATTTTGATTCGAACGCCATCTAGGGTTTGAAATTATTCATGGTGTACTGTATTCAAGCCCTTTAATTTTATATCCATATTGAGGGGGTTGTATTGACTGTCTAAACTCTATGATCCGCCATTTTGTTTTTGGACGCCATCTCAGATTTGGAATTATTCATGGTGTACTGTATTCTACTAGTCAAGCCCTTTCATTTGATATCCATATTGAGGGGGTTGTATTGACTGTCTAAACTCTATGATCCACCATTTTGTTTCGAACGCCATCTTGTTTCGGACGCCATCTTGGATTTGATTTTTTTTCATGGTGTACTTTATTCTACTTGTCAAGCCCTTTATTTGATATCCATATTGAGGGGATTGTATTGACTTTCTAACTCTATGATCTGCCATTTTGTTTCGATCCATCTTGGGTTTGAAATTTTTCATGGTGACTGTATTCTACTAGTCAAGCCCTTTTATTTGATATCCATATTGAGGGGGTTGTATTGACTGTCTAAATTCTATGATCCGCCATTTTGTTTATATCATATATATTCTGTACAAAAACTTTCCCATGAGATGACAATCTTCTGACTAAAAGTATTGGAAAATTCTAAATATAGTGGATATTTTCTTCCAAAGAGCCATGGGACCCTCTGTGACGGTTCGGAATTAACTAGTGAAAATCAAGATATCTTCATAGAACAAAAAGCCCTGCTTACTTGTGAAATTCATTAAAAAATGATAATTATACTAATAATAAACATTAGCCTCATCGATCTTGGGAGTGGGCCTTGTTCTTCCGAACAACTGCTTTGGTTTAGATCGCCCACCTTCTCCGATTATCTCATGCGGGGGTGTTACTTACTGAAAAATAAAAGAGAAGCTGATTTAGATTATTGTTTTCTCTCCTCACCTTTGTTAAAGGGCTCACCAACAGATTTTATGATATCTACAATGAACTCTCTGATTTTGTTTAGGTCAGAAGGTTGTAAGAGAGGTAATAGTCCAGCAGAGATGGACAGTGAATGGCTTGGTAATAGTTTGTATCGGAAAGTTTAATGGAACAATGTCATCGGGGACATTTTCCAATCACCTCAATTTTCCAGTCAATTCATCGTTTAGATACATCAGTCCACTCTCCTACCTTTTCTCCTTCCTTCATGGAAGTTTCCATGGTACCAAAAATGCCGTTTGAGAAGAAATCACTTTGTAAAAATCGCCAGGAAGACTTCAAAGAAAATCGAGCGGTTATCTGATTTTTGACAAGACAGATGTAAACATTGTAGTAAATTTCAAGGATTTCAACTCATTTTCGCGCCAACTGTTCAATGCGGGATCTTGTTCGTAGAACTGTATTCTTTGTAAGCGGTCAACTCACCATATTTTGCATAAAAAATAAAAATATGCAATAATGTAATGTTGACAGAAAAGAAAATTTCGTAGGTTTGAAGTTTGACATTAAGCGTGTCACAAACATTCCTTAACCGCGCCATCTACTAATGAAGTTATAAGCAGAATTTATGCCATTCATTTGTTGTCCCCAAAAATTCTAAACAAAATCGAATCAGTGAATACACCAGGGTTTCTAGGCATCTTATGTAGATGCCTTCTGTCTTTTGCTAGCTTATTCTTCAGAAAAAGTATTCGTAATGTTGTACTACGCGTTGTAAAATCTGAGAGGGTTGTGGCAGGTGAACGAGAGCTTGTCTATTCTAAATTTCTTGTTGACATTATTTAACCCATGGAAGAAGAATTGGGATCCCACACAGACGTAACATCGCAGGCAGGATAAGTCGCCCCGTTATGCTGTCGCTTTATTTGAATATAATTCACATAAAAGCCCGGCGATTTTGCTCGAACCGCCACAGTGTGCAAGATACGGACTTCGCGGGCCATTTATTCGATTATACGGAATATGTTATTAGGTCGCATCTCATACTCTCGATTTTCATTTTCCACCGATTTGAGCCAAGTTCCCGCAGCGAGGCCAGTTACGCCCTGTGTTTTTAACCGTTCCTCTAACTTGACGAAACACGGTGGACACACATTTTTTCAGAACATATTGTCATACCGTGTAAATGTTGGAAAATTTGTTTTGGCAAAACGGAAAATCATCAGAATGAATATACAGAGTGGGCCATTGAAAACGAAACAGCGACTCTGTAGGTTGGCAGAACCGAATTATATAAACACGCTCGGACACGTCAACTACATTTTCGAGAACGACATCGTTCGCGATGAAATTCACCCGAAATACATTTCATCCCTCGGAGCTGTGACCGCCACCCCTAAATTTTTTAATGGCAACATATGGAAAGTGATACTCATTTGAAAGGTATTTTCCTTCTCAATATCAAACGACAAGAATACATTAATTCTATCGGTTCGTTTTCGAGATATAGGAACTTGAAGTTGGGAAATCACTTTTTATTCACTCAATCATTAAAAAGAATATCTGATGAAGCAACTGTCGCAATAATTATTATTGTCAATGAACGAAATGTTCAAACTGTCTACCACCCATTTCCATACAATAGTACAAGTTCTGTTCAAAACGAGACCTCACATTTCGTAGCATTTCCGGCGTTATTCGACGGCATTCTTCAATAATTCTCCTTCGTAAATCTTCCAGTGATTCTGGTTCGGTTGCAAAGATTTTATTTTTCAGGTGACCCCACAGGAATAATTCGAGTGGGGTTGAATCTGGAGATCTGGCTGGCCACTCTATAGAGCCTCTTCTTCCAATCCAACTTCCAGGAAACATGCTATCCAAAAACGACCTAACAGGCTGTGCAAAATGTGGAGGTGCCACGTCTTGTTGAAATATCAAGTGGTCTTCATGGTAACGATCGTCATTTTCAATGATGTCTACTAATTGTGGATAAACAAATTCATTCAATAATTCCAAATAAGTTTCTACTGTCAGGTTAGGTTAGGTTAGGTTCAATCAAACGGTCCCCAAAAATACCGGCCCAGACATTGAGTTTTTGGGGCGTTTGAGTATGGACTTTGTGGAAAACATGTGGATTGACATCTGACCAATAACGACAATTATGTCGATTCACAGTCGAATTCAAAAATAATGCTCATCTGAAAAGCAGATGTTGAAAAGGAAATTTCCGTCAGCATCTATTCTCGTCGTCATAATTTCACAAAATTCCTGTCGCCTATCAAAATCCTCTTCATTCAATTGGTGTACCGAATGTATTTTGTAGGGGTGGCATTTATTATGTTTCAGGATTCGGCGGATACTGGTTTTACTGATATTGGTAACACTAGCCAATTTCCCTTGTGCTCTATGTTGGGTCTGCATGAACTTGTCCTAAAAGTGCAACTTCAACAGCTTCATTTCTCAACGGAAATTCACGTTCTGGGTTTCGTTTCTTGTTGGCTACTGATCCAGTTCGACGAAATTTTTCACTAATTTAGAACGTATTTTCTAGCAACAAGTTTATCTGGATGTTTTTTTTTTTTAAAGGAAAAAAAATTTGAAACGGAATTGCATGTTATTTGTTGGTAAACAGTTAGATCATTTAATTCATTGACAATGATAATTATCTTTAAACAGTTGCATTGTTAGATGTTATTTTTATTAATTGAGTGAATAAAAAGTTATTTCCCAACTTCAAGTTCCTATATCTCGAAAACGAATCGATATAATTAATTAATTTTTCTTGTTTGATATTGAGAACGAAAATACCTTTTAAATGAGGTATCACTTGCCATATGTTGCCATTTAAAAATTTAGGGGTGGCGGTCACAGCTCCGAGGTATGGAATGTATCTAGAGTGAATTTCATCGCGAACGATGTCCCCCTCGAAAATGTAGTTGACGTGTCCGAGCGTTTTTCAACCGACGAAACCAAAAAAGAGGAGGTTCTCTATTCGCCCCGTATATTTTATGTTTTTCCATCATATTTTTTTATGTATGATCACGCATAACTTTTTACTGAGGCGTCCGATTCCGATAATTCTTTTTTTAGTGGATAGGGTGTACTTCGAATTTGGTCCCATTCGAATTTAAAAGATGAAATCAACCCCTGAGGGTAGCGAAATGAAGGATATTGATCACTCACCCTCTGAATTCTGGTACGTTAACCGATTCTATCAGGCATAACTTTGTACTGGGTTCTTCGATTTGGATGATTCTTTTTTTAATAGATAGGGTATACCTTATATTTGGATTTCGAAAGGAATTAGCCGCCCTCACGGGTAGAAAAATAGGGGATAATTGATTTTTCACTAGTGAACATTGGCACACACATACGTAGTTGACAATGACAGATCGCTACTGACATTATTCTTGTTCCGGCAAAATCAGTATATTTTATGAGAGGATGGAATGATATACAAAGTAATGAAATAAACTAACCAGAACAACGAAAATAATTTATATTACAACAAATAGTAAAAGTAGATGATCATATTATTTAACTGGTAATAGTTGAAGTAAGGTGGGTAAGTAAGTATTTTGGAAGTAATAAAAAAACAAGTAGGTAGTAATTGGAAGATTTTAGCCACAAAAAATTGAACCGACGAAATACGGAACTGAAAAGTAAAAAATAAAAAATTTTAACAAAAAATTAAACCGACGAAAAAATCGACAGAAAAGCAAAAAATAAAATAAACCTTAGTCTAAATGATAATTGAGCTCCTAAACTAATGTAAGTAACTGATTTTGAGTCGGCGCCAAACAAACTAGCAATTGAATTAGGTGAAGCGTAAAATGATGGCAGCGAGATGCACGGCTGCGTTTTGATGACTTCTTTCATAGATAATGATCTTCGATAATTGTTTGTTTGGCGCCGACTCAAAATCAGTTACTTACATTAGTTTAGGAGCTCAATTGTCATTTAGACTAAGAAGGTTTATTTTATTTTTTGCTTTTCAGTTGATTTTTTCGTCGGTTTAATTTTTTGTTGAAAAGTTTTTTATATAATTCGGTTCTGCCGACCTACAGAGCCGCTGTTTCGTTTTCAATGGCTCACTCTGTATAGCAGATCATCACATTATAAATAAAGGAATCCTCAAGTGTGTTACAAAGAACATCGAGAACCGGGTTATATACTATAAATTACCCACCCCTTATCATCGTAATTACTGCTTGTAGAAAAAAAGTTAAATGTAAAAGTTCTGTGGTTTTGACTGAATTTTGATAAAATGCTATCAAAAATACAGTAGCGTTCAGATTTCAGGGGATATTTTTTTTAATGGGATACGCTGTATATTATTGAATTTTTGGAATGATATTTTTTCCTGATTTAAAAAATCTACCATATGTTATAGTTTAACCATTTTCAATTGCAGAAGCTGTTTCTATAGGAGCAAATCAAAAACTCACTTCGCTAACACGAGCGTATATGCGAAGAAACGGAACGAAAAATAATGTGTATTATAGTCCATCCAATATCAATTGCAGAAACTTTTCTATAGGAAGCAAATAAAAACTCACTTTGCTAACACGAGCGTATATGCGAAGAAACGGAACGAAAAATAATATGTACTACTTGTATACAGTCTCCGTCGGCACAAAGAGCCCGCTGGTCAACGTGGACTTGAGTGACTGCTGTCTGTTCTACAACCGATTCGTCTGGGCCAATCAAGTCGGACATCAATGCTGGCAGGTGTGTCTATACGATGGGAGGTCATAAATCACGCGTTATATTTGTGTTTTAATAGCTCTGAAAATAAAAAACCAGTAGCGTCTGTGGTCTTGGTGTGTGCCGATCGAAATACGTTTTAGGATATTCTAGTTTCTCATTGAAAGAAATTATTTTTCTTTCTTAATGTATTTGTATAAATAAAAGCTTGTCTTTAATTTTTTTTCATTTTTCATTATTTATGAAGTATTTTTAAAATCTTAAAATATCTAAATAAAATCAGTTATCTCCGCCACTGCTGCTCACAGGATTTCGCCGCAAGACTTTTTTATGCTTCTGAAATTGATATTGGGAAAACTATACTCGTAAACATTCTCCGTCGGCGAACGGTAGATCAAAACAGCCGATAATCAACGTGGGTTTGAGTGACAACTATTTGAGTTACCGCAAGCCAATGATAATAAATCACCAGTTTCAGGAGGTCTGAGTAAATGAAAGCCAGTAGCGTCTCTGGTCTGGAATCAAAATAGGTTTTAAAATATTCTATAGATGTGTTGTGTTTTATGGAAAATATAGCTTTTTTTCGACCATGGGAAAATTAAATTAAGATGATCCGATTGCCTATTAATACATACTTCCTCGTTTATGGCATATTTTTTATTTTAATGTATTTTTATAATATTTAAATATCTAAATAAAATTAGTTCTCCACCTCTGCTGCTCAAAGGATTCCGCCTCAAGACTGGGAAACTTGTTTTTTATGCTTCTGCAACTGTAAATGGTTTGACTATACCATATACCGTTTTTGAGTTATTAAACGTCGAATAACTTAGTCAATTAGTTGTTACTATAAATACCTATCCTATGAAAGTTAACATTTTCAAATTGAGCTATGAAAATGACAACTATGTTTGTTTAGTGATATTTCTCTAATGGAATAATCAAAATGGTTTACAGCGAGGAAGAAAAAATTCAAATATATACTTGTTATATACAAAACGACAAAAATAAACGTGCGGAAAAAAGTGCATATAGGGTGATTAATCTCATTTCGGACGTCCATCCATTTGAGAAAGAACAACTACAAACCATATTCAATTTGAACAGAGACTCATAGAGGAAAAGACCAACATATGATTCAAAATTTGAATGAAGATCCCAATTATTCAACTGGGAAAGAAAGGACAACAGAAAAAGATTGGTAAAACAAATAATAATAATAATCGGCTTTATTGTAAGTTGATATTCACAATCTCAAGGTGTTGGGTACACAGAGGCGAAGTTTAGCTTAGGCTACTCTTACACTTAACCTCTATATTTGATTGGGAGTTTAATCCCATTAATTATTTGCTGCTGCTGCTGAGTACTATCATCATGTAGAATATAGAGGTGAAATTTAGTGATCATTGTTCAAGCAGAAGTTTGAGTCTTAATTTTGTTTTAAAGCTGTATATTATCTGGGAGTTTGTTATACATTTCAGCGGCATTGTAGCTGAAACTCCTTATGAAGATCGACGTACGATGCCTTGGAATGTTGAGGGTATTGCGATGTCTTATACTCACATTGTGCATTGATCTACGTGTGACCAACTTTTTGTTCACCATCCTGAACCAAATGTTGAAATCTTGAGCACAAATAGAGCAAAGTGAGCTATTCTGTTGGACCTATATTTATGATTATATATTAACAGGAGTTATAGTATTCCTAATCCCAATTGGACCGACATAAAAAGGAGGAATTCTCTTCCACACGACGGAATTTTTTTATGATTGTACCAGGAACGCTTTGGAAGTAAAAAGACTGGTAGTATATGAATTCTCCATTTGCCAGGCAGTGCATATGAACACTCCTCGTAGTGCTCCTATTTTTATTGCCGTTCCAAATGGGATTAGAATAACTATACCTATCAAGAAATACTCATCCCAGAAGTAGAAAATATTCTTTTTTCGGAAGCAGTATGCAGTATGGTTTGGATACAAGATGGGGCAACCCCGCATAGTGTTCTAGCCGTTCAAGAACATTTGAATAATGTATTCCCAATATGGATATAAAATAATGGAAATATTAAATGGCCACCTAACATTCCGGACTTGGATTAATTTTTCTGCCGATTTCTAAAAGAAACTGGTAGAAATTGTAACGTAAGAAAAAAACGTTATGCCCCCTACATGCGTCTTTCTCTCTCTTCTCTCTCTCTCTCTCTCTCTGTCTCTTTCTATTATATACGAGCATGTGTGACAACTACACTTGGTCCTGTCAGAATTTAATGTCATTCAATTCAATTCCTATATGGGGAAATAGGACATACAGAATTGATGGAATAGGTACAGTGATTTGATATTTGAATTCAAATATACCTTTTTTAGAATGTCAGAAAGCCTCAGTTTTTCAAGTGAGTCAATGAATAATTTAATTGTGTCATTTTGTAGTTGGTAGAGCTTCAATGTGCTCCGCGCATTTTGAAATTTGTAGTTTAACGTGCGGTATAAACCCAAAGTGTTGAAAAATGAATTATAAACTCCTTCGTTGAATAAAACAGTGCGTTGAAAGTGATCTAAATGCCTAAAAAGAGTAAAAATAGTGATTTCTCTCGTTTCGGACGTCCATCGGTCTTGATAAATTTAAAAGGTTTTCACGACGTTTCGGATGCTTGTACCTGCAATCGTCTTCAGGTGAATACTGACAAGTTTAGGTGCTACTTACCAATTCATATGTCTGTGATGCGTGTAATTCCGGCATGTGCAGTGGTGCGTGTAATTTCGCGCGGTGTGGTGGTGCGTGAAGTTTTGGGCCTCTGCAGCCCGCCAGAAAGAGCAATCAGTGGTTTCCATACGTTCTTGATCTCAACGCTTGGTTGGCTGAAGGCGTTATTGGCTTCGATGTAGGCCGCCTCTTTGAACTTTGGTTTGAACCAATGCTCCTCTCTATGTTGAACACAGCGATTCCCGATTTTGACGTTTCTCCACGTTGAGTCCATTTCTTGTGCTCATCCAATCTTACCGATAACGGTCTCTTTGTCTCTCCAATGTAGGAATCTCCGCATTCACATGAAACTTCATAAATGCAATTCTTACTGATTTTTCTAGGTTTGCGCTCTTGGTTCTCTTGTTTCCTTCTTTTTTTTGGTTTGGTTGGCAGGAAACCCTAAAGTACTGCCGGATTGAAAGCAGCTCTTGATGTTGAACTTGTTTCCGATTCTTCTGATCTTCTCGGAGACACCTCTGATGTAGCTGCGTCCAATCCGGCAGTACTTTACGGAGTTTCCTGACCATGACCAAACCTGACAACAAAAATGAAATCAGTAAGAATTGCATTCATGAACTTTCATGTGATTGCGGAGAGACAAAGAGGCCGTTATCGGTAAGATTGGATGAGCACAAGAAATGGACTCAAAGTCGAGAAACGTGAAAATCGGGAATCGCTGACCACGCCTGGACTGAGCACCATCGAGTTCTATGGGACGACTCAAGTGTTCTAAGAGGAGCATTGGTTCAAACGAAAGTTCAAAGAGGCCGCCCACATCGAAGCCAATAACTCCTTCAGTCAACCAAGCGTTGAGATCAAGAACGTATGAAAGATTTGCAAAACCTTCATGTCATAGTCGTACATGCGAATTTATTTCCGAATCTAATCTCTAAAGACGACTTTTCTCCTTCGGTATTGCAATGGAACTAGTTTTTTGATAATGATTTGGCTAACAAGCCCATTTTTGACATATATATTTCTGAACTTCTATCATTCCTGCTCAGCCGCCACACTGTGCGTCGCGAATTCGCGCGCCATTTATTCGATTATATGGAATATGTTATTGGATGGCATTCGCCCGATGTTCGTTTTCCACTGTCCGATATTTGCTAGTCGAATGATTTACTATAAATAGATACCCAGCCATGTCCAGCCGCGGGGACGATGGAGATACAATGGCGAGACTGCGGAGGAAAATTATAGGGAGTGGGTGGTGCTGGACGCAAATTATACATCATGGATTTACGCCAAAAGTTCTAAAAGAGGGCAGATATTAATACAGTTATTCTTTGGAGAAGGAAATTAAATGACAACGAAAGAAAGGCAAAGCTCTTATGACTGCCAGATCGAATTGCTTGACCATGATTCATAGAAAATAATGAAAACATTATTCGTTTTGTGTACAATAATACCTTGTATCCTCATACAGTGCTCTCGTAAAGTATTGAATAAATACATTTTTAACCAAACTATCCATTTCTGAGGAATCTACTGAAATGGGTCGATTTTCAATCTCAATTTGCCACATTTATAAGGGAAAATTAAATATACAGGGTGATTCACGTTTGACTAATGACGTCCGCGACAATTTTTTCAGATGGAACACTTTATATATCATTCAATTTTTTGAATCTCCATGGAAAGCTGATTTCAAAAATATATCACACATAGGGTTTGTATACAGTGCGTCCGTTAAATTCAGTGCTCTCGTAAAGTAGTGGATAAATTCGTAAAAAATTAAAGGAATAATTTTTAATTTGTATAGATTAATTTATTTTTTTCAACACCCTGTGTACTGTACTTCGACTGACTTCACAGGTAGATGCAACGTGAGTTGTTGAAGAAGTAGGATTAACTATTACTTCTATTTTTTTCTCATCAGAAATTTGTGGTCTGCCAGATCGTTTCGCATCACTAATACCACCCGTTGTTTCAAACTTACGAAGAAGCTCTCTTAAATAAGTCCTCGAACGTCTCATTTAAAATGCGTTCTGCTGCATGAATACTTTGTCCAGTTTCACCAAGAATTAGGATCGCTGCTACTTTATCACCTAAAGCACGTACCATTTCGCTTCTTGAAGCACTTAAACGTTCGGCTCACAACAGTTTAACAAATTATTAAAATGTTCAAAAATATTAAAAGTACCAAAAGCTGCTAAAACAGTTAAACGTTCGATCAGCAATACACAAATTATTAAATGTACAAAAACTTGGACAATTACAAAAACGTCGAATTAGGGAGACTAACAAAAACGTCAGCTTATTTGACAACTATCCAGAGGCGGAGCTTGAATTTGGAATTTTAGCATTAACTGATTTAATTCATCACAGCTTTGCGTTTTTTAAAAGCGAGTTGCCAAAACTGCCATAAACACAAACAAAATCATTGAATAGGTTTTTTCGGTACCTTTTAAAAGAGGTGTCGCTTGCCGTAGGATTCCATTTAAAATTATTGGTCACAATGGCCTTGTGACGTCATCTTTGACGATTTCGTCATCTATCATCACTAGTAGGGAAGTTTACAACCTTTAATATTCAGTTTCCAAATTTCACTTGTTTATGTATAATCGTTCCAATGGAACTTGTTTTTTCATAATGATTTGGCTAACAAGCCCATTTTTGACATATATATTTCTGAACTTCTATCATTCCTGCTCAGCCGCCACACTGTGCGTCGCGAATTCGCGCGCCATTTATTCGATTATATGGAATATGTTATTGGATGGCATTCGCCCGATGTTCGTTTTCCACTGTCCGATATTTGCTAGTCGAATGATTTACTATAAATAGATACCCAGCCATGTCCAGCCGCGGGGACGATGGAGATACAATGGCGAGACTGCGGAGGAAAATTATAGGGAGTGGGTGGTGCTGGACGCAAATTATACATCATGGATTTACGCCAAAAGTTCTAAAAGAGGGCAGATATTAATACAGTTATTCTTTGGAGAAGGAAATTAAATGACAACGAAAGAAAGGCAAAGCTCTTATGACTGCCAGATCGAATTGCTTGACCATGATTCATAGAAAATAATGAAAACATTATTCGTTTTGTGTACAATAATACCTTGTATCCTCATACAGTGCTCTCGTAAAGTATTGAATAAATACATTTTTAACCAAACTATCCATTTCTGAGGAATCTACTGAAATGGGTCGATTTTCAATCTCAATTTGCCACATTTATAAGGGAAAATTAAATATACAGGGTGATTCACGTTTGACTAATGACGTCCGCGACAATTTTTTCAGATGGAACACTTTATATATCATTCAATTTTTTGAATCTCCATGGAAAGCTGATTTCAAAAATATATCACACATAGGGTTTGTATACAGTGCGTCCGTTAAATTCAGTGCTCTCGTAAAGTAGTGGATAAATTCGTAAAAAATTAAAGGAATAATTTTTGGAAAGAACGCTCGAAGTCGTCAAATTTTATTTTTATTTGGGCATTCCTTCAAATTCATTTAATACATACAGAATGATTCTTGTTGGAGAAATGACGTCATGGGTATTTTTTAATGGCAACTCCATTTTTCATTACGGAATGTGAACAGCTGTTTATGAGTATGGGTGGAATGAAAATAAAATAAGAAAAACTATTTTGAAATATGAAAATACTAAATTTAATGGCAATGATAGCTTCAAACAACGATCAAATTAAATGTTCAAATTGTGCACTGTTTGCTATCTGACTATTTCCTTTACTTGACAGTAGCCATAGCGACCAGAATTTTGTTTTTATTGCTGAATAGTTTTTGTGAACTTATTTCTATGAAAAATAACATATCTTATCGTTTGTCGATACATTATTGAAGAGTAACTTTGTCATTTCTCATAACTTTGTTTTATGCAACTCATCCTGATCGGCAACCTATTAACCAAAGCATGGTGAGCAAAGTTGAGTCAGAATACCGTGAATTTGGGCATTTCCGTGATCTTCCTAAATCTGGTCGACCCTCACCACCAGAAGACGATCAGCTTAATGTTGTGTTGGCAGTGCATGAAAATCATCACACAACACTCAACCAATTGGCTTCTGATTTCAATATGGCAGCGTCTACAGTCCACAAAATTCTGAGAAAAGCAAAGTACCATCCTTATAAGGTACGCCTCATCCATGAGCTGAATGAAGACGACTTTGATCGGCAAAATCAATTCTGGGAACAACTGCAACAGCTCTGCAATAATGACAATAATTTTGTAAAAAATATATTTTTTTCTGACGAGGCTACGTTTGTTTTGAACGACCACGTCAATAGGCAAAATTGCCGTTATTGGGCTACCGAAAATCCCCGATGGATGATGGAGTATCACACTCAAAATCCACAGAAAGTGAATGTATGGTGTGGCATAGTCGACAGAAGAATTCTGGGTCCCTACTTCTTTGACGTGAACCTGACTGGTGCAATATATTTGGATTTTCTTCGATTCGACCTTATTCCTGCACTAATATCTTTGTATCCTGATCCAGAGGAACCTGATTTTCCGAGAACTGATTTATTTTTCCAACAAGATGGTGCATCTCTCCATTATGCAGCAGCTGTCCGCAACTATTTGGTGTTTCTGAATCGTTGGATAGGGAGAAGAGGACCTATTGAGTGACCAGCTAGATCCCCAGATTTGACACCCCTTGATTACTTCTTGTGGAAATACTTGAAGAGTAAAGTGTATGTTAATAGGCCGGAGAATTTTAGAAGATTTAAAAGCAAGAATTCGTCACGAGATACAATGTATACCTTTTGACGTTATTGACAATGTTCAAAAATAATATATTCATCTTCTTGGCTACTGTCAGATGGCAAACTGTGCACCATTTGAACATTTGATTTGACCGTTGTTTGAAGCTATCATTGCCATTAAATTTAGTATTTTCATATTTCAAAATAGTTTTTCTTATTTTATTTTCATTTCACCCATACTCATAATAACTTTTTCACATTCCGTAATGAAAAATGGAGTTGCCGTAAGACGTAATTTCTCCTACACGAATCATTCTGTATGTATTAATTAAATTTGAAATAATGCCCAAATTAAAATAAAATTCGACGGCTCCGAGCGTTATATCCAAAAATTATTCCTCCAATTTTTTACGAACGCTTTACGAGAGAACTGAATTTAACGGACGCACTGTATACAAACTCTATGTGTGATATATTTTTAAAATCAGCTTTCCATGGAGATTCCAAAAATTGAATAATATATAGGGTGTTCTATTTGAAAAAATTGTCACGGACGTCATTAGTCAAACGTGGATCACCCTGTATATTTAATTTTCCCTCATAAATGTGGCAAATTGAGATTAAAATTCGACCTGTTTCAGGAGATTCTTCAGAAATGGATAGTTTGGCTATAAATGAATTTATTCAGTACTTTACAAAAGCACTTTATATAGTGTGGTTAAATAATACTGCACAATATGCAAATGAATATGAATCTCACAAATCCAAAACCTGATATGAAGCAATCAAATTTTCAAAAATGTAAAGAGTATATCTAAAAATCCGTTCTTTTTTAAGAAGTGAAATATCTCTATTTTTGAAAATTCAAAAGAGCTCCATTTGGAAATAAGATTAGAATTGTAGATTTTATGTCCAAATGTATTATTTCAACTGCTTATCTTGTTTTTTTTCTTTTTTAACAACGCCAACCGAAACTGATTCCGGGGAATCAGTCTTCCATGACCAACGATTGTCTTGAAATTTTTCTCAAAAGAACTGCGATTTCAGTTTTTCTGGTTCCCACGAGCAAATCTCGCATCATACCCAGTACATAACCAGGATCTTGAAAAAAATAACACAAGTTAACCGCTTATAATGGATTGTTTTTAACCGCTTTCTTAGTTGCTCAGAGGTTAATGAAAACTTACGAGTTAAGATCACGGGGACCTTACCTTTTATAGTGGGTTCCGAGGCTTTGAAAAAATGTTCACCGGCTGTGCTGGGATTCATAAAACTTATTTTTCGGCGACCTCGTATTAACGAGTCTGTTTAAAATCTACACGAAATCGATCGTTAATGACTCCTATTAACCTTCAATTTCTCTTTTAATTCATAATTGTGATATATGCAACCAAACATTTCCTCCTAGTTGAAGGAAATGGATATCGAAAATTTCACGTTGACCCCCCAGGAACGAGGTTGACGGAATTTTTTGTAATCAACTCGTATATTAAAATGGCGATTAATGATATCGAACATTAAATATCTCTATCATTAATCGCCACCATTAATACACTAGTTGATTAAATACACTAGTTTATTAAATACGCCAGTTGATTAAACTATTTTTGATTCTAAATATGAATTGGGGAAGCATATAATTTACACTAAGAAAAATATAGTTATCTTGCTTCTTTTGAATACATCTCAAAACTTGCGGTAACGAGCTAATTTTTTAAAAAATCATAGTGCATTTGAATGATATATTTACTGGATCGCTCTTTATTGCCTTTTTTTTGTGGTAGGTGGTTGTGATTTATCCATACATATTTACATGTCCTGACTGAGTCACTAACTGACTGATTGACTTAAGGTCAACGCCCAGACCAAACTGTGAACCCTGAAGGGGTGAGAAGAGGGGGAAAGTGACAGTACCGTTAAATTAGTATTTAAAAAAAAGTCCCAACGATGTGGTTTATCAGGATACCTGCCCAAACATTCACCTTCTGGGGAAATTGGGTATGTGTTTCACGAAACAGGTGAGGATTTGCGTCACTCCAATACCTCACATTCTGTGTATTTACATTTCCATTTAGATAGAAAGTACTTTCGTCACTAAAACAAATTGTTTTGACATAGTCTGGCTGTTGGTTAATTTTAGTTTCCATATTTTCACAAAATTCTAGTCTTCGGTCTGGGTCGTCGTCTGAGAGTTGATGAACCATTTTTAATTTGTATAGATTAATTTATTTTTTTCAACACCCTGTGTACTGTACTTCGACTGACTTCACAGGTAGATGCAACGTGAGTTGTTGAAGAAGTAGGATTAACTATTACTTCTATTTTTTTCTCATCAGAAATTTGTGGTCTGCCAGATCGTTTCGCATCACTAATACCACCCGTTGTTTCAAACTTACGAAGAAGCTCTCTTAAATAAGTCCTCGAACGTCTCATTTAAAATGCGTTCTGCTGCATGAATACTTTGTCCAGTTTCACCAAGAATTAGGATCGCTGCTACTTTATCACCTAAAGCACGTACCATTTCGCTTCTTGAAGCACTTAAACGTTCGGCTCACAACAGTTTAACAAATTATTAAAATGTTCAAAAATATTAAAAGTACCAAAAGCTGCTAAAACAGTTAAACGTTCGATCAGCAATACACAAATTATTAAATGTACAAAAACTTGGACAATTACAAAAACGTCGAATTAGGGAGACTAACAAAAACGTCAGCTTATTTGACAACTATCCAGAGGCGGAGCTTGAATTTGGAATTTTAGCATTAACTGATTTAATTCATCACAGCTTTGCGTTTTTTAAAAGCGAGTTGCCAAAACTGCCATAAACACAAACAAAATCATTGAATAGGTTTTTTCGGTACCTTTTAAAAGAGGTGTCGCTTGCCGTAGGATTCCATTTAAAATTATTGGTCACAATGGCCTTGTGACGTCATCTTTGACGATTTCGTCATCTATCATCACTAGTAGGGAAGTTTACAACCTTTAATATTCAGTTTCCAAATTTCACTTGTTTATGTATAATCGTTCCAAAAATGAGAGGGTGGGAGGGGACTTTTGAGAAGCACTGTATATACTCGTTCTTGGCATCTAGAATTTTTGACCGGTTCATGGAAACATCGAGATCATTCGATGTTTGTCATCGGAATTCTTCAACGGTTACATTATCTGCCACGTGATGAACAACCGGACAAACACACATGACGTACTGTACTTATTTTCCTAACAATATTTATATTAGTATTTTTGGGACGATCTTTCCACTATACCACGTCCTGGATAATAATGTGCCAACCTTCATTAGGATTTTTTTGTAATAATGCGTTATAACACTTTTCTCGTGTATAAAATTGTCCACAAATGAAGAATCCTAGAATAGTGCTAAAAACCAATGAATATTTCATAAGGAACATTAGTGACTATTACGTTACTGTAGAAATTGATGTAGGATTCATTACAGATGAGACTGCTTAGATCCCAATGAGATTACCTGGGCCCAAATCTGGACGGACATAATAAAAAGGAACGCGTATTGCGTTGAAATGAATTGAAATTGGTTTCCTTTCTGTTTTCAGTGGAATGAATACAAGTATTTTTTATAAAAGCGAACGAAGGGATTCGTGGTTAGGCCTACGAAAAATATATTACTTGATTCGAATATATGTAGAGGATTTCATTGGGATAACTTGAGAATTATTGCGAATGGTCTTTGGCTGGTAGAAAATGGCCAGAGATCGAGTGCTATTTCACATGTAGAAAAAATGTGGTGAAAATTTAATTTCATATCATACATTGATCCAAATACAACATTTATAGATTGATTTGTTTGAAAATGTGAACAGGGTGTTCATAAAATCAGATATGGGAACATCTTCGACTCAAAGATAAACTTTAGTCACTATCTTCCATCGTTCAAGGGTATTCATGTTGAAAAGGGAAACATTATCGATTGAATAGCGAATAAAAATATTTTTCTGTGAGTTGAAAAATCCACGATATAAATACAGTTATTTTTTGTGAATATCTATCAGAAAACAACTGCTTTCTCGCCTAAAGCCACGCTGAACATTGAACTACATCTGATGGATATTTTGAAAGGATCCTAACTCAAAAGAAAAAATCTGAAAGTAAAAATTTGCATTTTCTTTAAGATTTTCTATTCCGGTATATATATATATATATATATATATATATATATATATATTTATATATATATATATATATATTTATATATATATATATATATATTATATATATATATATATATATATATATATATATATATATATATATATATATCATCAGTACGGAGTAGTCACCAGTCTGAAATCACAACCAAGCGTACTCATCAGTAGATACGCATTTCAAGTAACTTTGAAACGGTAGTGACAGAAAGAAACACTACAGAACTATTCTCGTATGTAATAGGAGTGGCTGCATGAAAGGTTGGGCGTGTATATGAAACAAGAAAGCCATACAAGTGAAGTATAGTATTAGGAGGAAAACTTTCTTTTCACTAACAATAATTGGATTTCTGACTGGTGACTACTCCGTGCTAATGGTGCCAAAAGCCTGAAATCGGTATACGGATTGTTAGGCGGATCTGACATAATTTAAACATATTCAAGTTTATGAGAAAGAAACATTTGCAATCAATTTTCATTGGATATGGAAGATTGTATCATTCAATGTTCTGCGAGGTATTTGCCAGGAAAGTAGTTGTTTTCCGTTCCTAGTCTACCAATTGTTTCAATTTATTTTGAACTTAGTGATGAGACTAAAGTTTTTCCTCCTATACTTCACTTGCATGGCTTTCTTTTTTAAATGAACACGCCCGGCCGGGCATACAGCCACTCATATTTCATAGGAGAATAGTTTTCTGGAGTGTCTCTTTCTGTCACTAGGTAGCGCCATTTCAAAGTTACTTTGAAATGCGTACCCACTGGTGAATAAGCTTGGTTCTGTTTTCAGTTGTGTTGGGTTCCGCTTCAGCCAGAGGTCTTTGGATTTTTGACTGGTGTCAAACATTTGCAATCAATTTTCATTGGATATGGAAGTTTGCATAGATTTTCAGGCAGATATCATTCAATGTTCTGTGTGGTATTTGGCAGGGAAATAGTTGTTTTCCGCTTGTAGTCTATACCAATTGTTTCAATTTATTTTGAATTTAGTGAAGAGATTTAAAGCTTTTTCTCCTAATATATATATATATATATATATATATATATATATATATATATATATATATATAATATATATATATATATATATATAAATCAAATACAATTAATTTATCGGATTGATTTTTTTTTGAGAAATGTTCAATGAATAAGGACAACAAAAAATTAAACCGACGAAATACGGAACTGAAAATTAAAAAATAAAATAAACCTCCTTAGTCTCAATAACTAAGCTCCTAAACTAATGTAAGTAACTAATTTTGAGTCGGCGCCAAACAAACAAGCAAATGAATTAGGTAAGGCTAAAATGATGGGATCGAGTTGCGCGGTGACATTCTGATTGAAATATTTGCAAATAGAACAAAATAATCGGTGTTGGGGATTTTTTCATGCAAATGTACCATGAAGAACTTGCTAGACACGCTCTATGTGATGAAATAATTACTGACCCACAAACTACCCCAATATCTCCTGAACAAAACATAGAATACGTAATAAATGGTGAAGGGAACTCAAAAAACACCTGCACATCACAAGGTCGTGCAAGAAAAAGTAAATTTATTGAATTGGCGAATTCGTAGAAACTAAGAGATTCTGAGATTTTCAGCAACCGATAAATTAGTATATCTACTCATTATACTTTTTTATATTCAGTATTCACCACTGGCTAATATGAAAGGCTGTTTTCGCGGTACACTATTTTTGCTCATCTCTTATATCATAATTATTTATCATCGAGATCATTTAATTTTTTGCAGAGGTATTCAAATGGAAAACCTCATAAATCTCTGTATTTTTTTAATATTTTTTTGTTACCCTCTAGTTTTTAAAATGAGAATTAAGATTGAATTTTGTCAATTTGCATGTATCAATTTTTGGAAAACTACATTTTGTAGCTGATTTTTTTTTCTATTTTTTTTATTTACAAGTTTTTGTCGGTCTTTACTACCTACCAACACTGGCTGCTCAGGGATAGCATATTAAAAAAATATATCCACTTTGGAGATGAGATAGTGGAGTTTTTGGGTCACAAATTATTTCATCATATGGAGCCTGTCTAGCAAGTTCTTCATGATGTATTTGCATGAAAAAATCACCAGCAACGGTTCACTTGTTCTATTTGCGAATATTTCAATTGGGGGGTGAGATATTCGGGTAGTTTTTGGATCACAAATTATTTCATCATATGGAGCCTGTCTAGCAAGTTCTTCATGATGTATTCGCATGAAAAAATCCCCAGCAACAGTTAACTTGTTCTATTTGCGAATATTTCAATTGGGGGTGAGATATTGGGGTAGTTTTTGGGTCACAAATTATTTCATCATATGGAGCCTGTCTAGCAAGTTCTTCATGATGTATTTGCATGAAAAAATCACCAGCAACGGTTAACTTGTTCTATTTGCGAATATTTCAATTGGGGGGTGAGATATTGGGGTAGTTTTTGGGTTCACAAATTATTTCATCATATGGAGCCTGTCTAGCAAGTTCTTCATGATGTATTTGCATTAAAAATCACCAGCAACGGTTAACTTGTTTTATTTACGAATATTTCAATTGGGGGTGAGATATTGGGGTAGTTTTTGGGTCACAAATTATTTCATCATATGGAGCCTCTAGCAAGTTCTTCATGGTGTATTTGCATGAAAAAATCACCGGCAACGGTTAACTTGTTCTATTTGCGAATATTTCAATTCGGGGGTGAGATATTCGGGTAGTTTTTGGGTCACAAATTATTTCATCATATGGAGCGTACCTAGCAAGTTCCTAATAATGTATTTGCATGCAAGAATACCCAGCAACGATTAATTTGTTCTATTTGTGAATATTTCAATTTG
Source organism: Gonioctena quinquepunctata (assembly GCA_018342105.1). NCBI lineage: Eukaryota > Metazoa > Arthropoda > Insecta > Coleoptera > Chrysomelidae > Gonioctena > Gonioctena quinquepunctata. The sequence goes on from JAFIRS010000838.1 coordinate 242,890, forward strand.
GGGGGTGAGATATTGGGGTAGTTTTTTGGTCACAAATCAATTCGTGCCAAGAAGGTGCCAAACTATATAGTTATTCATCAAAACATTTGCAACAATTGCCATTTTCAGTTCGAAAACGAACAAATTCTATAAATAACGATAAAAAACCGTTGCTGGAAAACTGTTGCTGCTGAATAGTGATCCTACAGACCCAGGAAAAGATCTTCGGCTATTTTCGTGTGTTTATATTCACAGGATTACTCAGAAGTATGTATGCCCGTGATTATTATCCAACCGATTAAAATGCAGATTTCTGTAAAGGGGGTATAAGATCCCCCTTTTTTTACAGAGGTCGTACCATCTACTCCTCTGTTATTAATGCTCTTTTGACACCTTCAAGTGGAGCGTTGTTGAAAGAGCCTTCTATGTCCCGAACTTTGACAATGAAACAAAAGTTTGTTTACGCCCTTACTTGAAAAATATGTGTCTATTATACCATTGTTATTTAGTCATTGTACTCATTACTGCATAGCCCTCTATTGGCGTTATAATAAATTTCCTTTTATGATAGAATTAATAATGGATCTTTATTTTGAACAATTCCATTCCAGTTCAGATGTTATTCCATTATATCTCCTTCATTCTATTTTCACAGATGTTTTTCAAGAAACCCCAGTTCGTTTTCGTCAACAATCTTCATTTCGAGTAAACGTGATGAACTGTTATTCGTTGGAAAACATTCTTTCATTTAATCCTTTGTGATTAATAGCAATGGTATTGCATTCACCATTGTATCAAATCCCTAAGAAATGCGAATGAATATTCAAATATGAATTTTAATAGGACACGGCGCTAACCTCAATCTACCACCGAGTGAGAGATGTAATCGAGTTTCCGAAAAGAAAATATTATTTTCTTCAACGGAGTGTTCCATTTTCATACTCTCTGCCGACGACGGCGTTTTCTATTCCGGGATTCAATCAGTTTATTACTTACCTCGATATAGCATATAGGCGAGAGGAATGATCGATTAACATAATTTTGTACTGTAAGGAAATATTATTTCTTTACAGTTATTTGTAAACTAATACCTAGTATATTATTCAACGAGCGAGAAATGTGGCCATTACTCGCGAGAAAGAAGTTTGTCGACGCGAGTCGAAGGCGAGCGTCGTAAATCATTCGAGCGAGTAATGGCTATTTCTCGCGAGCAGAATACTATACTTTTTCTGTGACTTATATCAGGACTATTTGAAAATAAGATTCATTTGTTAAGGAAATCCTGAAAGAGTGTAATTTATTCAATTGCATAATAGGAAGTTTTTATTGAATAAAAAAATCTATAATTATATTTCGAAAAATTTCAAAACATAAACAAAAATCATTCTTTGTTAATGAAATTAATAGTAAAATTGGAACAGTTGGAAATCATAACTGAAGGTATCGAGTATTCTATATCCAAATTCACATTTCCATTTTTCATTTCCGAAGTGTTCTGTGCAATAAATGTTTGTGAGATGTTGCTGGTACTGGTAGACGGTTTCATTGAACCCAAGATTTTTTCTGTAGTATTCATTTTATTTTTCATCGAATCATCTACAGCCACAGATGTTGACTCCCACCCTCCATGCCTTTTCAAAGAAGTGATGTCTCCACCCGCATCCACTAGCAGGGTGACAGATGATCTACGAAAGGTATGCTCAGTATATAGTTCTGGATTTGGAAGTTTCAAAAATGTTGCGATTTGTTTTCTCATGGCTCCGAATTTATTTATTCCAATCATTTGATTGGTGCATTTGCCTTTCTGATAATTTCATAAAAAAATGAATCTGTTAATATATTACTCGGTCGTAGCGTGATATATTTAATACAAATATGGCGAAAAGGCTCAGTTATGGTGAACTTCCGAACAATTTTCGTTTTGGTGTTTGGTATGGTGACTAATATAGCCGATCCAAGATCTTTCAAGCCCCCTATTTTCATAGAGTGCATTTCATTCGCACGACAGGCTCCCATGATTCCCATGATCAGTGCAACCTAAAAAAAAGATACATAAAAAATATTTCCAATTTTCGTTATTTTATTCAATTTCAAACAGTTTGATAATTGTTAAATCAGTGATTGGAAAAGAAAAAAAACCCTCACCGGCGTGAATCGAACTCACGATCACTGGATTGAAAGTCCAGAGCTCAAGCTATGTGCTGCCGAGGTGCTTGCAAATTGAAGTGATATGAAACTATTCAAGTACCTAACTAGGTTCTCTCATTTTGTTAAGTGAACTTTTGAAAAATATCAATTTCTTACCTTCGTCGCAAGATATATTTCGTCAGGTGCGTTGTTTATGAATGAATTTATTTCATCTGGGGTGAATGTTTGAGCCTTTCTCGGTATATAACCATCGGATTTGCGTTTCAAAAACGCACGTAATTTTGAATAACGTTCTATGTTGACGTCGTGGTTGATTAGAATGTACTTCTTACATCGAATATTGTGTCCAAAGCGAGGACGATTTATATTTTTCAGCTAATTGGGAAAAATATGCTGGAAGTAAATTTTCCGAAAACGAATTCACATTATTTTTCTTTCGCCAATCCATGAAAATTGCATATATCGTCTCATATTTTTTTCTGGATTCATTTGGTAATATATTTGAAGATGTTATTTTCGCTGCACTACAAATTTCTGGTGGGGTACACTCGTTGTCACTTTCCGAATCCATCTTTTTCTTCTTGTTTTTCGTTAGAAACTAAAATATTTTACAAAACGAACTGTCAATTCAATGATTATGACGTTTGAGAACAAGTTTGAAGTTGTTAAATTCTCAAGGCATACTTAGAATGGAAACAATTCAAACACAACTGCACAGTGATGAATATGCTCATCTGTGATTGGCTTCAAAGTGTTGAGTAATGAATCTGGTTCAACTGTGATTGGTTCCAACCTATTGAGTAATGGATCATTACCTACTCGGGGACGAAACTAGAGTTCATTACTTATCAAGAAATGGTCATGTAAATGACGCTCTTTCCAATAGTCATAGAAAAAAATATGAAATGTTCTTCATCTGAAGTTTCCTGGATAAATTTGTTGATTTATTCTTTAGTTAAAATCTTGGATATTTTTGACCTATAACGTTCTGCCTGCAGTTTCAATAATAAACGAAGTAAATGAAAATTGTGGCATTGTTGACAAATTTTTTAATCAAATAATAAACCACCCTTGAGCAGGAATCGCACCTGCGACCTTTGGATCTCTAGTCCCTACTCTAACCATCTGAGCTATCGAGGACACACATTCCACTGCATTTCGAGGATATCGCTTTTTTCTAGAATTTAATGTTAGTTGTTATGGGAATGGATTATGAAGGTGGCCAAGAGAGTGGCCAAGAGAAAGATCCAAAGGCCGCAGGTTCGATTCTAGCTCGAAGAAGTTTTTTTTCTTTAATTTAAAAATTTGTCTGCAATGTTTTTTCTTTTGTAAACGAAGTTTTGGATATTTAGATATATTCACATCATGTCTTATTACAAGGGTTGCCTTCAACATGCAATAGTTCGCCCACAAAGTTCATCTTGGAACCAAACTCCAAGAAGTATGCCATTACAACATTTACTGAGAAAGAACTTGCATTTTTATTCTTACGATATTCCATGAAACGATTGATATGCATAGTTATATTTTTCTCTGGATTTTGTTGGCAACAAATCCAATGAAGCAGTAAATACTGCCTCCGTGAGTTCTGGGGGGTTCCAGAAATGGAACAGACATTATCATTTTACATTTTACTTTTGATTTTTAGAACGTTCGAAAACGTGGAAACCACTATAGGAAAACGCAACGTTTAAGTTAAACATGCGCAGAGTCGTTGCGAATGACATGTCCAGATTTGAATTTGCATATGCATGCGCCTCGACTCAACGCATGCCCATTCAAGTCAGTACGCGGCTAAACGCAGGGGTACTGTTTTTTTTTCAAGATTAAGACTACCATTATATTTTTTATGGAATAAATGTCTATATTACAATATATGGAAAAACGTTTTTCAACTAACTATGGGATTATGTGGTCTTTTTTTTTTCATAAGATGTAGTGTGTTTGAACTGGGTTGTACATCGCGCCTATTTTACGTATGATAAAGTTTCAAGTGTATCGGGAGGTAAATTAAATAAAATGTAGTCGTATATAGGTACGTTCGGATGCCTATCCGACAAATTTTGAACCGTAAAAGTGGATTTGCACTCTGTAATTCGATGCATGAAAGGTTTCGAGTCGCCTACTTTTTTCTATTTTGTGTAATTGTGGAATGAGAATATGTTTTACAATTTGATTATTTTCCTGTTCATGCAAATAGTTTGTTTTTTATTGAATACGAGTCTTAATCAATATTGATGACGATTGAATGAGGAGTGAATCAGTTGATTAGAATTTGAATGTAGTTTTTAACCGACGAAACCAAAAAGGAGGAGGTTCTCTATTCGACGCGTATATTTTTTTTTACCATCATTTTTTTATGTATGATCACGCATAACTTTTTACTGAGGTGTCCGATTCCGATAATTCTTTTTTCAGTGGATAGGGTGTACTTTGAAGGAGGTCCCATTTGAATTTAAAAGATGAAATCCACCCCTAAGGGTAGCAAAATGAAGGATATTGATCACTCATCCTCTGAATTCTGGTCCGTTAAGCGATTCTATCAGGCATAACTTTGTACTGGGTTCTTCGATTTGGATGATTCTTTTTTTTAATAGAAAGGGTATACCTTATGTTTGGATTTCGAATTAAATTATCCACCCTCAAGGGTAGAAAAATAGGGGATAACTGATTTTTCACTTGTGAATATTGGCACACACATACGTAGTTGACAATTACAGATCGCTACTGACATTATTTTTCTTCCACTTCCGTCAAAATAATATTCTATGAGAGGATGGAATGATATACAAAGTAATGAAATAAACTAACCAGAACGACAAAAATAATTTATATTACAACAAATAGTAAAAGTAGATAATCATATTATTTAACTGGTAATAGTTGAAGTAAGGTGGGTAAGTAAGTATTTTGGAAGTAATCAAAAAACAAGTAGGTAGTAATTAGTAGATTTTAGCCACAAAAAATTGAAGTTCATCGAGTTGCGCGGTGACATTCTCATAATTTTTTTGAAGGAATTTAATGATCTTCGTTGATTGTTCGTTTGGCGCCGACTCAAAATTAGTTACTTACATTAGTTTAGGAGCTTAGTTATTGAGACTAAGAATGTTTATTTTATTTTTTACTTTTCAGTTCCGTATTTCGTCGGTTTAATTTTTTTGTTAAAAAGTTTTTTCGTATATGGATTTCAAAATTTAAATTGATTCTGAAACATTTTGTGATCTCCATACTCACCCCAGTTTGTTTATTCCCGGTTTCTAGGAAAAATTTCATAAACGCCCTAGTAAGTATTCTCCAGATAATCCATGTAGAAGCAAATCAAAACTTCACATAATTGAAAGTTCATTTAATTGAATTTTTTGCCAGCCCTCGGTTACGACGCCACGTACCTATTCAAAACATCTCTCCCTATCCACACAATCGGTGGGTTTGATTGACACCTCTGTTAACTCGATTTATGTAAATCGAAACGAGGAAAAAATGCTCGGATCGGAAGGAAAAACATAGTTCGCTTGTTTGTTGAACGGTGAACGATTGAAAAGTGCTTGTCGCTAACGACATGACTAAATTTGGGTAGGAGTTGATGAAGCTTCATGTTCGATCAGGCATTCCATTTGACCGAAATGACTTCTATTATTTTTCCGATTCGAACGCAATATATGTTTTGGAATACGTTTTAGATGGGGATGTGACTTCGTCATTCGAACAAGATATCCGTGTTGACATATTTTGTGTGATTAAAAACTCTTCAAAGGATTATTTCCCAATAAAATTTTATGAGAAGTATACCAAGCAGACAGGCAAATTTACTTATTTTGGTAATATATTTCACTTTTAAGTATTGATTTCTCCAAGGTCTTTGAACATGTACTTTCAAGGAAATATTCACTTGATTATAATCTCAAACATGTCAGGAAATAAACAGGTTGAAATAAGTATGAAAACAGCCACGTCAAGATCTACTACGTCGATAAATTTGTGTCCTAATAAAAAAACACATTTGCGCACATCATGAATTATAAATAATAATAATAAAGCGGCTTTATTCATCATTTCAAATTCTACATATATAACAAAAGAAAAATACAACAGTATTAATTAATAGAGAGAAGGTGAACGATGAAAAGGCCAAGTGTCAGCTATAGCTTCATATGAAGTTAGCGAAACAACTTCCGTAATTTCAATTTTTTCACAGTTCCGAAGTATCCATAATTTGCCGCCTTTTTGTCGCTAATCAGTTGCGGAGAAAAAAAAATTGTCGCTCTATTTATAAAAAAATATGCGATGTTTCGCTAACTTCATATGAAGTTAGCGAAACAACTTCCGTAATTTCAATTTTTTCACAGTTCCGAAGTATCCATAATTTGCCGCCTTTTTGTCGCTAATTAGTTGCGGAGAAAAAAAATTGTTGCTCTTTTTTTTAATATGCGATGTTTCGCTAACTTCATATGAAGTTATCGAAACAACTTCCGTAATTTCAATTTTTTCACAGTTCCGAAGTATCCATAATTTGCCGCCTTTTTGTCGCTAATTATTGCGGAGAAAAAAAAATTGTGCTCTTTTTTTAAATAAAAATTTGCGATGTTTGCTAACTTCATATTTAAAAGTTCTCAGTTCTTCCTCCCAACCAAAAGTGTTTAAAATCACTTATTTTTTCTGTTTGTTACCATATTTTCAATCGTTAAAGCTTATAAATGTCTTCAAAAATGAGAATATCAAAATTGCCCGACGCATCGTCACTACTACTAATAGTCTCCCCTCTGAAACTTACCCAATTGAAACCTTGGAAAAGGATGGAAAAATAAAATGTCGTTTACCAAATTCCCTGTCAGACTTGTGACAAAGCATATATTGGACAAACATCAAGAACTTTGTCTGGACGCCTAACGTCCCATAAAAGTGATAAAAAAATAAAAATAAATTAACTTTGGCACTGGCTGAGAATGTCATCTCCAGTGAGCACATTTTGGATTACAACCATTTTGAAGTACTTTGCACAGAGAATAACTTACATAAATGGTTATTTAAAGAAATGTTTTCCATCAAGAATGATACCAACAGTATAAACAAAAATACAGACCTGGATAATTTGAGCAATATTTACAATAACATTTTGAAACTAAAACTTCTTCCCCAAAATTCCCACAATATGAACAAAACTCAACATAATCAAAGTTTCAAATTTCCCACTAATTATCAGGTTGGCCATAAATATCCATACCATAGGGTATTCGTGAAAATGACGAATACTTTTCGAACTCAAGGGGAATTTTTACGTGGTTGCGATATTCAGTTTCTGAATCTTTGTAACTTCCATTTCAATAAACAGACAAGAAAAACTTATCATAACATGGTGAAATAATTCAAATTAAATAAATGAAAACGCATATCAGATGCCCCAATTTTCGACACCTGAAAAATATGAATAACCAATCGCCGACATATATGAGGACCAATTGTCGACACTGTGAGAAATCAAAAACGGGCATCAATGCTATGTTTATATTTATATCTATCATGACTGAAAAGTATGAAAAAGTTATGCTCATATCTATAATGGGTAAAACTCGACAAAACATAAATTATTGAATAAATTAAAAAAAAAAATGCTACATAATCAATTTCTAGGAACCACTTTTCCCATTTCGAATACTTCATATACCCCACACAATAATTCTTCTCCCTGTTTCAGTACCTATGGTTTCGAGACATTTTTTTTTTCATTTGATACCCATATTGTGGTGGCGACCATCTTCGATTTGAAATTTTTTCACGGAGTACTATCTTTGTGCTGGTTCAGTCCTTTCATTTGATACTCATATTGAGGGAGTTGAACAAAATATGTCATCCGCCATTTTGTGGCGACGGCCATCTTGGATTTACAATGATACTGAATATACATAATTGTATTGTCATCAGAACTAAAGGTGTGTACCAAATTTCAGATTAATAGCTCAACAGGAAAGGAATACAATTTCAATTACTAGATTCAACCCACACAAATAAACAAGACTGTAAGCTGAATAAGACCGTTTAAAATATTTAAAAAAAGACGGAAGTTGTCTCGCTAACTTCATATAAGGTTATCAAAACATTGCAAATTTTTTAAAGAAAGGATAGACGAATATTTTCTTTCCACAACTAATTATCGAAAAAAAGCAGCAATTTGTGCCTAAAATGTGAGAAAAGATAAAAATAACGGGAGTTGTTGAAAATTGTTTTTTCGCTCCGCAACTAATTAGCGACAAAAAACCGGCAGATTCTGGATACTTCAGAACTGAGAAAAGATAGATATTACAGAAGTTGTTTCGCTAACTTCATATGAAGTTAGCGAAACATCGCATATTTTTTTTATAAATAGAGCGACAATTTTTTTTTTCTCCGCAACTAATTAGCGACAAAAAGGAAAATCGAATATTTTTTTTCGGAAGTTTTGCACATAATTAATTTTTGGTTTCTCGCTAACTTCATATAGGTTTGGAGCCGCCATCTCGAACTTATGAATTTTGACAAAAAATTCATAATCTCCGACCCCGAAAACCCTCACATATCAATTTTGAATCAAATCTGAACATAATTACAAATATCGTCCGCCATCTTGGAGCCATCATTTTGTTTTTTTATCTAAAGAAAATTCCATAATGCATTGTCAACGGAATTATGAACACCTGCCAAATTTCAAATTAATCGGACGACTAGAAGTCGGTCAAATTTCACTTGCAAGATTTGACCCAAACTAACAAACGAACGAACTAACAAGTGAAACTAAATTAAAGGTTGTAAAATACCACAAGGTTGAAATTAATTATTTGCCGGCTCAAAATCGAGGAATACTGTCTCGATATGGATGGAAAGACAAAATCTTCAACCAATCAATCATCTGCTATAGCGGAGCGCATCCGCTTTCTTAACGTCAGAGATAGTGAGTGCACTTTTAATCCGAATCTCCTTTCATAAATCACCGAACCACACGCTTATAAAATTTCATCCGCCTGCGAGATTTTCTTGATAGGTGATATTTCCGCGATATAACTGACAAGATGATGTTCCCAGTTCTGTGAGAGATAATCTCTTGCTCGGCTCGGAAGAGTTCAAATTCTATTAAATTTTTCATTAAATCCATTCTCGAACGATATTAAGGAAGAAAAAACTCGGGTAACGGTGTAAAGGTTCTAGCAAATTTGCTGCTCGATAGTTCGAGTAGTTTTCATCTGAAACCGGGTTCATGGAATAATTTTTAATTTTAGTCGTCACAATCACAGTTTCAGTCGTAATTTGAAAATTGAAACCTTGAAGTGGAATACACCCGTTCATCCACTTTCTTCGTCTTGAGTTTTTATTGTACGTTTTATGTTACGAATCTGGGGTTTGTGCTTATTGAAATACAGGACTAATCATTCTCTGATTATTTACACTTCACAACACAAATCAATTATGAACCCTGATAATTAAACAACTCAATTCAATTATACCGCGCACTCCAAAGCCACACTTTGTTTTCAATCTGAATCAAGTCAAGTCATTTACCTTGATGAACTGACTTCCACTCGCGTACGTTGGTGCTATAAAGGTCATTAGCACCCCGAACACTCCTGACGGTCGCCTCTCGTACATTCTCCGCATCCCCCTATTCTTCTTGTGCCTTCTCAGAGTACTTACGTCACGTCGGCCAGACGCCAGATAAACAGGTTTTAACAATAGAATTGGTTATTTTATTGCATTTCTTAAGTGAATTTCATTGTTGGTTCTTATTTATTTGTGTACATTCCTGAAGGCAAAAACATCATCATACTTTGGGGACCATTATGATGAAGAAATCTTCAAAATGTTCCTGTTAACTGATGGCAAAAACATCATCATCAAATACTTTGGGACCATCATGATGAAGAAATCTTCAAAATTTTTCATTAACATATTGCTCAAAATGGGCCATAAAGGAGAATTCATAGTCATAACGATCTCCTATTGATAGAATTCGTTTTTGAACTGGAAATATGTTTTTTCGGTACATAGTTTGAGCAGTTCTATGATACTTTCTTACTTACTTTCGATTGGTACAAACCAGAGACCACATTTTTTATACAAATGGAACGAAAAATACTTTGTGTGCATTTGCCGAAATCTACCGCGTCAATAAACTGATGGCCAAATAAACGTACGGGTGCCACAACGTGGATTAGCGACGAATTCGTGTTGTAAAAAACCTATACCAACAAATTCCGCACGCTGATTTCTCCTCAAAACAAACTTTTTACGAGACCCTACCTTCATAAATCATCATGCTGTTTCAGGGCTATAATTTCAATGGAAAATATATTTGGAAATTCTATGTATAGCTCACAATAGTTTTTTAAAATTGGCGTTTTGTTAATTTTTCCAGTTTTAAAAATCCATTTGAGGTGGATTCCTCCTTGGCGAAATATTTGTTGATATAGCTCCCAATCATCATTGTTCTTGAACCATTCTAGCGAAAACTGGAAAACCTCCTGGTTGGCTCACAATTAATTTAAAACATTGGCGTCTTCTAATTTTTTTTTCGACTTTCAAATCCTGTTTTGAGGTGTAATTCTTATTCACCATACCTTCTTAACTGACTCAAAACAAAAGACTCAAATTTCAAAGGTGAGTCGAGTATCCAAATGTTTACCGGTGTGAAGTAAGCAGCCACTTTCTGGCAGTCAAATCGACGGAAACGCCCGTACCATCATAGGCGTCGGTGGCTGCTGAAATTTATATTTTAAAGAATTATTCAGCTCTAATGCTACGTTAGTATGATGGAAAGATAATGCAAGTATCGTATTTGATGAATTTTGAGGCACTGGACTAAATGGAGGATGTTTAAAAAATCAAAAAATATTATTTAAATTAATCTAAAACATCTTGATGAACTAAAAAACCACTTCTATGAATGATTTTGATTCATATATAAAAATGTCACTTCCTGAATGCGGGTCACCGGCGGAGGAGACAAGGGTCATTTTGACGAAAAACAAAACATTGTCTCAACCAAGACAGAACAGAACGAACAACAGGTTATACTCGGGAATGCATTTGGAAGCTCATGTGAAAAAATGATATACTTAGCGTCATTTTTGCACTAGAATATGAGATATCAATCCGAGTCATATTCTTCTGAAGCTTTTGAATGCTAACTTAACGAGATGAACTCCTTAGCGTGGGGATAAGTGGGGCATTTTGACGAAAAAAACTTGAAATAAATCATTTCCTCAACTAGGAAACGAGGTATCAATTTCAGAATCACAGGTTATACTCGGTAATGTATTTTGAAGCTTATGTAAAAAAAAAATCCTAGGTGGGGATAAGTGGGTAATTTTGTCGAAAAAAAATAATGAAATAAATAATTTTCTCAACTAGGAAACGAAGTATCAATTCCAGAATCACAGGTTATACTCATGAATGCATTTTAATTAAAAAATATCAATTTCAGAATCACAGGTTATACTCGTGAATGCATTTGAAAGCTATGAAATAAATGATGAAATAAATTTGTTGTTAATCACTGTATTCTTATTTCAAACTCATTTAAAATTATTTTCAACTTTTTAGTTTAGTTTTCTATTGAAGCGTGTTCTTTAGTTTTTAGACTATGATTCATTCCAAATAAGCTTCCAAATGCATTCACGAGTGTAACTTATGATTCTGAAATTGATACCTCGTTTCCTAGTTGAGAAAATGATTTATTTCAAGTTGTTTCGTCAAAATGTCCCATTTATCCCCACGTTAAGGAGTTGATTTTTTCAAAGCTTTCAAATGCATTCACAAGTATAACCTGTGATTCTGAAATTGATACTTCGTTTCCTAGTTGAAAAAATGATTTATTTCAATTTTTTTAATCTATGAAACTGTTATTTTAAAAACAGCCAAACAACGTCAAATTTATTTAATTTTTTAATACATTTTTCATTTCTGAATTTTGCACCACAGTTAGTAATACAGGTTATATCACAAAGAGTATAGGTAAGGGATACATTCCAGTTGTAAGTACGTACTAAAAAATATTTCCCAAAATTCGAATCCCAAGGAGTTGAAAATCGCCCCCTGATTATTTGAGTAATTTTGGAATCCTTAATTTTCTAAAGTACTAACTACTAGAAAAAGTTTTGTATCAACACATAAAGTATACATTGGGTGAAGTGAATAAAAAGAAGTATTTGCTGAAACTAAGCTATTTTTAAGTATTAACCGCGATTTTGGTGAATAAAAATGTAAGTATAAACTAACCCTAGCATTAACTAAGAAATATCATGATGACTAGTATTGCCTGAGGTATACTAGTGTTCAGTTTAGTTTCAGCTATGGCGATGTTCGTGCAGGTTCGTAAGATGAAAGTTTACCGCAAACGTAGACGGATTGACAACTATAAGCAGTTGTTACGATTCGAAAATGAATCTATAGATTTTTTAACGTCTCATTTTTGCCAGAAAATATGAAACTAGAGAGCTCTTTCGTCCAGGCAGAAGATTGAAATACTGTTACGTTACTTCAGTGATCCAGGTAAACTTTTAGAAATCTCATATATTTCGCCTCGTTGTCTGAAAGAACGAAATAAGGAAACGTTGAAATCTTATATTAGGTTTCCAGAATGGAGTAACGGAAGATATGGGGGTCCATCGCAGCACTGTAACAAAAACGGTTAACTATTAGACCAGGGTCGATAATTTTTGAAACCAAAAAAATTATAGTAGAATGAAACTCATTGGAAGAGGACGGGAATATAACAAAAATTAAAGGAAAAATAATTTACGGGTGATCTGAGGTCGGGAAGTGGAAGGGGGTGGGTTTTCAAGGGTAAAAAACGGTTTATCTCGATTTCCGGCAAAACTACAAGTCCTATGGAAAAAAGTCAAACGGCAAAGTTGTAGGTAATAAAAAGATCTACAACTTTGGTATCCACACTTTTTCCACATAATCTTAAAATTTATGAGAAAAATTCAAATAACCAAGTTTTTGGTTTTTTATTTTTACTTTTTACAAAAAAAATAAAAATTCGCGAAATTTGGTGAAAACTTACTTTTTTATGTCCCAAACACACTGTAATTTTTTTTATTTAAAATATTTATTTTTCCACCTTATTTTGACTTAATATCGAAAAAGCACCCTAATTTTCAATCAGATATTCTCCCGTCAAAATATCAGGTTTTTTAAAAAAGTCGGTGGGCTTTTTCTTCGTTGGAATCTCTACTTTCTGATAGTGTAAAAAAAATATACATTACTATGGTAAATGTTCTCAGAAAATGCAAAGAAATAACAGGTAGTAAGGCCCAGACCCTCCTAGTCCCTTCCCCACTTCTCTATGATATATCTTTTGATGGGCTAAAATTTTCCGTAGGTCACTCAGGTATATAAGTTATCTTGAAATAGCAATAAATAGGCATCTACGCATATAATTTAAAGAAGATTCTACAACTTTCTTCAAAATATTGTCTTATTAAATTCGGATTCAAGTTTTTTTCGTTTCTTTGCATTTTCTGTCAATGTACTTTTTTTGATACCATCAGAAAGTAGAGATTTCAACGAACAAAACGCCCACCGACTTTTTTGAAAGAGCTGATATTTTAACGGGAGAATTTTCGATTGAAAATTAGGGTGCTTTTTCGATATTAAGTCAAAATAAGGCGAAAAAATAAATATTTTGAATCAAAAAAATTACAGTGCGTTTGGAACATAAAAAAGGAGGTTTTCACGAAATTTCGTGAAAAAAAAATTGTTGTAGAAGATAAAAATAAAAAACCAAAAACTTATTTATTTGAATTTTTCACAAAAATTTTGAGGTTATGTGAAAACAGTGTGAATACAAGAGTTTTTTCCATAGGACTTGTAGTTTTGCCGGTAATCGAGATAACCCGTTTTTTACCCTTAAAACTCACCCCCTTCCACTTCCCGACCTCAGATCGCCCGTAAACAATTTTTCCTTTAATTTTTGTTATATTTTCTTCCTTTTCCAATGGGTTTCATCCTACTATTATTTTTTTTCACTTATTACCATTTTCAAAGGCTTCAGCACTGGTCTATATGTGATGGATTGCATTAGAGCGAGAGTTGATGAGTGGATTCATTTTCCAGCAACACCCGCTGAAATGAATGATGCTAAGGTTTTGTGGACAAGGTTTTTTCATCAGATGTCAACTGTAATTGGAGCATTGGACTGTACCCACATCGAAATCAACAAACCTACAATGCACGGTGATGAGTATATTAATCGTAAAGGATACGCTAGCATAAATAAATGTTCAAGCAACGTGCAATGCAGATGAACAATTTACAAGCATTTCTGCCGAGTGGCCTGGTAGTGTCCACGATGCCAGAATCTGGAGGACAAGCCCTATAAGAGGTATAGTGTCTAGGTACGATGGTGCTGTTTGCTTGCTTACCACTGTTGGAATTTTTGACTTTTTTAGAACAACAGGATTTTCACGAATGAATTTTACAAACAAGCTCATGTCCAACCGCTTCCCCAGTAGGGAGTTATCCTCTTCATCCGATGACATCTCAGTAAAACGCGAAAAACGCAACACCGCAACTTTAGATTTGTATATGTTGAATGCTACTTATTCAGACTTGTTATTGAAGTGGCTGATGGATTAGGTGGAATGTGAGAGCGTGAGCATCGTGTCATGACCTTCTGTCCCATGAGCATACGTTAGCATTAACTAGGGTTAGTTATTACTACCTATCTAGTATTTACTTAGAATATTATGATATTGCCAAGTATTCACTACCTACCTTTAGCCAATTGTTATTCACCTCCATTTTAGAAAGTTTTAAAACTAGTTAGTTGTAATTAACTAGTATTTTCTTGTTTTAATCACTTCACCCAATATCCCAACGAAAATTAAAATTTTTTGAAAGTCTTGTTCTGATGACGGGACCAATTGGTAGTATTTCTATTGAATTACCTAAAATAAAATTATAGTTTAAAAAAACTAAAAAACACGCGCGTATAGCAATAAGGACTAAAAAGTTAAAAATAATAAGAATATAGACCTTGACCTAAAAAAAAGCGTGCGTTGCTCTTTACTTACTTTTCATAATGATATTAAGATAACTGATATGTGATACCCTGATACCATATACCCCTCACGCTTTTTTTACATAAAAGGAAATGTTTTTGTCACTAACTTTATTTTTAATATCTTCAACTTTTTAGTGCTTATTGCTATATAAGCGAGTTATTTTATTTTTTAAACTATAATTTTTTTTTTAACTGGCTTCGCAGGAATTAATATATAGACATTATTATTATTATAGAATGAAATACTGGTGTTTTGTCTCGTAGTAGGTATAACAATTGTTCGTTGAAAACCATGATTTCGAAACATTTCCTGTGGTCGTCTGAAACAGCATAAAGTGGTTTTAGTGTTGTAACAAGGCATGAAAAAGAACGATTCTTCATGGGCTGTCGCCTTCAAGTAACAATTTCACTTTTTCATTCAATGATTTCCAAGCGACACGAACAAACGAAACATCTGGATTCGAAAAAAAGGCATTCATTAATAACAATCGAAACTAACAGTCATTTCGCGGTTTTTTTTATTGCACTTTTTATTCCTTAACACATGAACGGCGAAATGGCGCAAATTTGAATATGTCTGCACGCGACTACAACACAATGGCTCAACTTGGGTTCTTCGAAAATTCGATATTGATTTTATCGCATGGGTAATCGCTTGATCATATCTAGCACTCTGTTCTATGGGAGGTGATACAGTTTATGGTTTTGTAGTTGAAATATGGTTAACCTTCGCATAAAAATTGGGTCACATCCTTTTAGGTACGGTGATGCAAGTGATCTAAGATCGTACTCTTTATTTATATTTGAAAAGTTAAAGAACACGTTCAATTGAATGACGCTGAAAATAATAAAATAACCTTATTCTCTCGCGCAGAGGGTCTTCAATAATCGTGTAGTTCACTACATTACTCTGCCACGAGGACAAGGAACGACGCATATTTGTAAATCTCGTAAATGCGTCCAAAAATGAGTATTATAATGGTCAAATTAATTGATAATTTTGATCGTTGATAGTATTTAACATTGATAATCCGTTTTTGTGTACATCTCAAAGAAAAACTCTTCAAGTAAAGAATGTGATATGAACTTTTAACCGCTGCCATTTTGAAACTGCGCTGCCGATTTGGCTCATCGGTTACAAGTTAGTTATCAGTTTGGTTAGTCATCAGTTGACGGAAATCCAATGAAATCATATCGTGGCAAAAATATTCCACAGGAAAACAAAATAAATATTTCTCCTATCAAATCATTCAAGACAGTCTTTTGAACGTTGCCGCATACCCAATAAACATACTGTAGTAATCAACTTTTGCGCTGAAGTTTCGATAGTAATTTATTCTCTCATTTGTAGAATAAACAGACTAAACAGAGTATATAGGCCGCAGGTTATACTATTATTGGAAGAAAAAAAGTTATTGATTTTTCAAGAACGAAATAAAGTAAAAAAGGGAAACATTCTCAAATGAATATTGAATAGGAAGATTTTTCTGTGAATTGAAAAATCTTCGATAAAAATGAAGTAATTTTTTCTTTCTAACAGAGAACAACTACTACCCCGGCTAAAGCCACGCTGGATATTGAACTACATCTGATAATAATGATAATAGATTTATTGCCTCTCAAATATACATTTTATGGCAAGGGTGCGAGTTATCATTAAACAGGAGGAATAAGTGGATGTGTGTCAAACCTAATAGTTACTAATGATAATGTTAACCTGATATTACAGTAAACTGGTAATTGATGCATACATAATAAACATACATATGTATTACAAAGCAAGAAAAGTATTGGGGAAGTACAATCATAAAAACAAGTAGAAAAAGAAACAAATATAGAGAAGAAGTAGTAGAGAGTATTATACAGGTGAACACAGAATAACTTTCATTCATTGATAAGGAAAGATCGTAGTTTTAGAACGTTCCATAGGTATGTAGCAATGGTTATAGCTTTATCAACTGAAAGAGTGTCAAGAGTATGGGCCAAAGCAGTCATATTTGTTAAGGAGCTGAGCTTGGTTACAAACTGTGCACAGCTCGTTTGGATTAATGGTACGAGTTGAACCATTGTATGTGAATTTGGCTCAAATGGAATTACCTAGTCTTAGCTGTGCAATGGTTCTTGTGTACTTGATGGGCATGGTCAAAGAAATATATTTCTGAGGGGAATTATGTAGAATCGAGAAAGAGTTATGGTCAGGAATGACCGTTGCAAAAATAATAGATCAGCCCCATAAGGTTTTCTCTGAATTTCAATAGGAGATATTTCTTCTTGGATTTGATATATTCCAGGGGAAAGGTTGTCCCAGATAACATCGGCGTGTATAGCTATTCTGAAAAGACCCAAAAGAAAAAAATCTGAAATGATGCAAAGAAGAATGTTTTCCAAAAGAAATTATTTGTAACATTAACGCAAGAGAGGCATCGCATTCACTAGGTCTTCAATACATTTTTGTCGACGAAATTATATTTCGCGCTTCCACGATCATCAGGAAGACCGGAAGAAATGGGAAACACATTTTCTAGAAGCAATCTCATTTTGCAAATATGGAAAAAAGTTTGAAACATTTCTTATGGAGAGACACTTTGAAATTAGTGTTTTTTTATATTAAAACCTGTCATGGGGTACAAGAGATTGATTTGTTTGAAAATATGAACAGGGTGTTCATAAAATGTGGAAAATGTGGAAACATCTTCCAACGTTCAATGTAACCTCTTGTGGGGTATTCATGTTGAAAAGGGGAACATTCTCAAATGATTTCACTTTTTGAAAACATTCGTCTTTGCATCATTCATCTATATGAGTTCTTAATTAAGACTGGAATTGAAAATCAAATAACTATCTGAATAAAAATGCAAATTTTCGATTGAGTTAGGACCTTTCAGAATATCTATCAGATGTAGTTCAATGTTCAGCGTGGCTTTAGCCGGGGTAGTAGTTGCTTTCTGTTAGACATTCACAAAAAATAACTTCATTTTTATTGTGGAATTTTCAATCAGAGAAGAATATTTCTATTCAATATTCAATTCAGGATATTTCCCTTTTCAACATGAATATCGCACAAGAGGTTATCTTGAACGATGGAAGATAGTGACTGAAGTTTATCTTTCAGTCGCAGATAATTCCTCATCTGATTTCATCCTGTTCATATTTTCAAACAAATGAAACGAAGTAATTGTGAAATTTATTTTCTGTGCAACTAGCATTATGAGTACAATTTTCAACTATACTGTAGGTCATTTTTTAAAGTTATTCCTTTAAAGTGTTAAAAAAATTTTTTTTTTATTAACAAATATAGGAAAACACGGTTATATTATAATTTTTTTTAATTTATATTGATATTTATTGTACAATTTGAACAACCAGAAATATGGTTTCTTCTCATTTTGTATGCTTATAGAAGGGATGGAAAAAATATTATTTCACAGAGTCCACAATATAACCTTATTAAATATATTCGACATTTGAGCTGTGAAGAAGAATATGAAACATTGATTTGTTTGAAAATATGAACAGGATGTTAATAAAATCAGATGTGGAATCATCTGCGACTGAAGGATAAACTTTAGTCATTATCTTCCATCGTTCAAGATAACCTCTTGTGGGGTATTCATGTTGAAAAGGGAACCATTCTCAATTGAATAGAAATATTTTTCTGGGAATTAAAAAATCCAGGATAAAAATGAAGTTATTTTTTGTGAATGTCTAACAGAAAACAACTATTTCCCCGGCTAAAGTCACGCGGGAAATATTCTGAAAGGACCCTAACTCAAAAGAAAAAATTGAAATTCCATTTGGAAAAATATCTGCTTTCAAAATTGTGAATGAAACTTTCAAATAGGTACTGTACTTTTTGTCGAGACTTTTTTTCATCGTATTTTTTATCATTATCCCAGTTATAAATGTTGCTGAATTATTTCGGCTTTGGAAATTTTTCATTTCAGATAATAGTGGACGCTTGGGTTGGATGTCGCATTTTTATCAAATATCGTTGCTCCGATCGACGTCACACACGAGTACTTTTATTCAGAAAATTGTCCAGGAAACCAAGTTTTGTTGGAAAATATTGAAAAATCTCAGTCATTTCAGAGTTTCAGAGTGGACCATCGGGGCAGTCTTTGTAGCAAACCATCTAAAATGAAACCTCATCGAAATAAATTTTTTTTTTCAATTATTCACTTGAAAAGTTATCGGGGGTAAATACATAAGAGATATTTTTTTATCGATAAATACATGTTTAATTGTATGGCAAATAATCGAGAATCAAGGGAGTGAAAAAATCGTGAGAGCTTGTCAAGCGATTTTTTCTACTTTCCTTAATTCTAGATTTTTTGCCAAATGACAATAAAATTTGAATACGATTTGAAATTTATAAAAAATGTACCGAACGTATTTCAAGATTAATGTACATTATAAAGACAATTTAGTTTAAAATATAAAATTCGATTGAGAAGTAAGAATTTCAATTTAACAATAAACATTTCAAATTAATAGAAAACATATTAAAATATTCACAAATTATTTAGAGTTTGACTGATCTTCAGTAACATACATATTATGAACATTGGCAATAGTTGTATGTTATATTATGACCAGATTTTTTTTGGATATTATTAATGTTTTCCGTAGTAGAATTTTTTTGTATAATGTTTATATCTCTTGTAGTTAGTTTGGATCCCAGAAGGTTTAGGTCTCAGGTTGTTGATTAAATTAGCATGATGTTCCTCGTCTAACTGTAAATAAGGGGCCTAATGAATTAGCATTTGCATGTTCAGTCATTTTCATGAGCTGTTTTTCCTGACTTAGCAAGATTTGATACAGCACTTGATACAGCACTTGATTAAATAACCTGACCGGGCACACATGAAGATTATTGTGATTAGGCACTAACCACTTACTGTCTGATAATTTTTGAGCTCCACCCTGGCATGTTTTGGTAAAAATCGGGTTGTATTCAATTCTTCCAGTTGGGTTACCATTCGATTTCTTTTCCTCTTTGAAAAAGTGCACTTTGCACCTTGCTGCTTCGCCCCCTCTCCAGGATAGTTCGAGTGCCATTATATGTACACAATGAAAGAATATCGCTGTTGAATTTAATAACAGTACATCTTCCTTTGATAGACATAACTCATCAGTATTTCTCTCTCTAAAATAGAGCTGGTTCCATTCACAGAGAGGCGTAAGTACGAACTGAAAGCCAGAACCGTGAATGGAACTCAGCTAACTTTATCCAAGTATGTCTAATACCTGGGCGTTATAATCAAATATATATCAATAACATTCGTTCCAAGGCTTCAGCGGCGACCTGAACGTACCGCAGAGTTTTTGGCTAGTCAGTTTGAAGCCGAAAATGATATATACTGGTTAGATCGATAGAATGAGAGTATGTGTGCGGACAGAACCATCAGCATGTAGGCCTCTCTATCGGGCCCGTTATTCACCCACCGAGGCTGGGAATCGGTTCAGCTTTGAAGGTACCCTAATTTGCGAGCGAAGGAGGCCAGCCTTCTAACCGATACCTTTCTCACACTCTCCGGGTTCAAAACGATACTCCGAGGTGCGCTTCCCGCATTGCTGCCACTGCTGGACATTCCGTGAGGATGTGGGTTACTGACTCCTCATCCTCCAAGCACCACCTGCATTCAGTATCATCCGTAATACCTATAATGTTGAGGTGCTTGTTTAGATGGCAGTGCCCCGAGTTTCTATTGTCTCATGCCAGCGGCTTCTTTCCATGCTTCCTGAAATTTTACTTCCAGGATTTTCTTCATGGTTGAGACGCTCCATGATCTAGAAACTTCTAGTATGGGTTCTGGTCCAATCGTTGAGCTTTTTTCACCTTGTCTGACCGAATGGTCGGCCCGTTCGTTTCCGGGCACACCGGTATGACCGGGGACCCACAGTAGCTTTACCTTATTGGCAATGGATAGCCTTTGCAGATCTTCAATGCATTTCGACACCAGCAGCGAACTGACTCCGAACGACGTGAGGGCCTTGGCTGTCCGTGCATATCGTGATTTGCTGGCCGTGGTAGCCTCTGTTAATATTTTCTCTTACACAGGCGAGTGTGGCAAAAACTTCTGCCTGAAATACTGAAACAAAATTTCCCAGGGCATAGTAGAGTTCAGCTTTTGGAGATTGCCCGTATACCCCGGCGCCGGATGATTCACCCATTGGTGGGTATCAGGTGGTGCCCTATCTGCTTCCACTTCTCCCTTTTGGGAATGACTGACAGCGGCCTTTTGGTGAATCGTATGACAGGTGAAGAATTGTCCCCTGGCATCTCCAGGAGTAGACAATCCTTCACCGTTTGATTCCATAATCGGGGATGTCCATACATTCCCTCGCTCCGCCATTGGTTGGCGCTTCTCAAGCGAGCGATGGCTTTGCGTGGCTCGTGTTCAATGAAGAGGTATAGTATTTCTAATCCCAATTGAAACGACATAAAAAGTTTCGGGAAGGGATTCTCTTTGCACTTGCCGCATTGACATAGGCGTTCGAATATTATTTTTCAGAGGTATTTCTTCGGTTACTTGTTCTCACAATCATAGCAATTGATCACCCCATGTAAAAGTAGACACATGTTATCTCAACTGGATTTTATTATTTGTTTCGAAAGGTCTCCAGAAAGCCATAATGATAAAATTATTTTCAATGGATAATTCCTAACCTCACGGCACGGCAGTGATTAAGGAATATCGTAAAATCAGGATATTATGCAGCTGGAGATAACATATGTCCATTCCAGCTAGCCGAGCTTTCATTACTCAAATATATTTGATAGCGCCTTTACTAATAATCTGGGCAACTGGATACACGCGCCAGATTTTTTGTATGATTGTACCAGGAACGCTTTGAAAGTAAAAACACTGGTAGTATATAAATTTCCCATTTGCCGGGTAGTGCATATGAACACTCCTCGTAGTGCTCTTATTTTATTGCCGTTCCAATTGGGATTAGAAAACTATATAATGGAGGCAGTTCTATGAGTGTCTCCAGCGCTCTAGTGGGTGCCGTCCTCATTGCACTTGTTGTCGCATGGCAGGGAAGTCTTTGTCCTTATCTAATTGGGTTTTTATTTGCCGGATGCTGTACTTTGCACCAGACGTTGGCTCCGTACGTGATAATTGGGCGTATGAGAGTCGTGGCTGTGGCCTTCCGAACTTTGTGTTCTATATGCTCTTTCCAGTTTAGTTCGTAGTCAAGGATGACTCCAAGGTACTTGACTGAGCTTTTGTATTGCAGGTACCTCCCATTGAGTTGGACGTTCGGGAGGTCCCCGGGTTTGCGTTTAACCAGCTCCGCCTTTCCAGGGTTCAGACTCAGGCCTACTAAACGGCATCATTCATCCACCCCGTTGAGGGCTCTTTGTATAGTGCCCCTCACGAGGCCGGACCCCTGGTCATCGACCAGGATGACAATGTCGCCCGCGTAGGCCTAAGTGTAGTAGCCCAATTCTTGTATCTTTACTAGGAGGCTATCCACCCTGAGGCACCACAGTAGAGGGGACAAGACTCCTTCCTGTGGACAGCCCCTCGTGGATTCGGCCTCGGAGAACAACAAATTTTTTGATGACAATAGCCAATCAGGGAACAGTATGGTCAAATGGAAGATTTGAAATTGTGAGAAAATAAGAACGGAAAAGTGTCAGAGACAATTATGATTGAATATTGTAAATAGTCTGTAAGAAAGGAAAAATAGTTTTATTTATAAGTTTTGACAAATAACCCCAAACAGTAAAATGTGAGAACATAGTGCGCGAATTCAAAAATTCAAATCAAAAGGAATGAGGAAAAATGGTATCCAAGTGACGGAAAAAACAAAGCCAAGGAGATGGAAAATAATTTAAGAAAAGAATGCCACGTTGTTTTGTTAGGAGGATAAGAAAAATTCAATAATTTCAATAATTATAAGCAGCAAAATACATTACCTTGTTTGTACACCATAAACAAATATTCCAAAGCTGATTTCTGGATTTGAATGGTTCCTTCTTTTTGGTATTGGAGTTCCTGAGAGCATTGGATTGAAAGGGGATCCAAATTCTGGGTGTGTATTGAACAGCGACAGTTCCAGCGTCAGGTATAAACTTTCCTAGTGCACATCACGAACTGAACAATTTCACTAATAACTCATATTCCATCAGAAGAACTTTATTTCATTTGATTTTGAACGATTAAAGAAATTTTCACTTTCAAGGTAAAAGTGAGGTTGTGTCTATTTATCTATGACCTTTTCTCATGATTATCCATGAAAATTTGTAGATTGACCATAGAATAAGTTATCTATCGTAGGCCAGGTTAATTTAAGTTTTCCTGAATAAAGGAAATAATTGCTTCTTGATACATACATACAGAGCGAAAATAATTATCTATCAATATTTCATAACAAAAAAAAACTATTATCATAACAACTATTGTGTTTACAATTATTATTACATTTTATAACAATATATATATAAACTCCACTTTTCATCTATGTGTAGCAACTATAATTTAGTAAGTGATCAACATATTCTATTGCAGTGTGAGACAAATTGAGAACTTTTACTTTCAGCAGTAACATTCCTGTATTAGACTTGAGCTTTCTTCTATTGTTAGACTTTTGGGCAAATTGCGAATTAGTTTCTACTAATGTAAGTATTATTTTTTCTACTTGATTCATGTTCTATAATTGGACATATTTTTCTGTAGAACAGTGTAAATAAATAAATAAATAAATAAGAATGAAACATACTAGATGAAGCTACATTTTTAGGATCAATCAACTACAGCTGTACAATGATAAATCTCAAAATTTGATTTTTTCCACGGGCAATCCTTTGCCTGAAATAAGTGTTAAATTATTGGGTTTTCAACTCAAATAACAGCTTATATTTTATTGAAAGAAACTAGTGAACAAAAATAGATAAATTCTCACAAAAAATTATGTGACATACTTGTATGGTATAGATCAAAGTTATTTTCACAATTTTGGTAATATTCAAAGAGTAACAATAAAGACAGCTGTTTATTTTAACGTGAGTCAGGACCGGTTTATAATAAATATAATATAGAAACAATATAACACTAGGCGTACCTAAATATACTAAAAACAAGATCCATTTCTGTATTGCAACTCTGAACCTGCAATCGTGGACTTGGTCGACATGTGTCATCCTAAATGAAATGTGCGTCGGCCAAGCAAAACTGTGTCTGCACCAATAGGAAGGATGTTTCAGCGTGGGTATTATTTCTGCCGCTGTTCAATTAAAAAACGGGGCAGAATAACTATGACCATACTACTATACTACTATGACTATACTACTAACATTTCCCAGAACAGCCCTCGTATGAATCGAAGCAGAATTTTGCATAATCCAACGATCTCATTCACTGTCGATTACTCCCATGCATTCCTCATCAACACTTGACCGTCATCAGTGGCATTTCTCGAATCGATGAATCAACGTTATCGCCTGTTGACGTTGACAATATGAATCATAGTCGACTCGCGAGATTCCCGTGCATAACGTTCTAGATTCACTAATGCAGCGAATTAACGCCGGAGTCTGTTCATCAAACCATCAAAATTACACCAGTGATCAATTATTGTCTAATTGAGAGAGGGAGAGCCGGTAATAGATCGTGTATTGTTCAAGGGATGACTATTAATAGAAGTCCATTACGCGACGTATGGAGAAATGATGATCAGGATATTGAAAATCTGAGAGGTTAATTAATGCCACGGTGACTCAATATACGTCTGATATATGTATAGTTCAGACTTCAGACAGACCATGGAGAATGTACCGAGTCAGTTGAGTAGTTTTTCAACAAAACTATTCAAACTCACAGAACAATGTTAAAACGACTATAATGTCTTTTCGCTTGTCTTTGCCCTGGAACCTTATTCCAGTTTCAATTTGGTCAGCTTCCCAGCGCCAAAACTCTTCCTTGATGTGGGCTTTGTAAATACCATAGTAGGGTTCTGGGCCAGGAAATTGAGTGTTTGTCCCTTTCTTGGCAAAGCTCTCCTCTTCCTCATTACCTTTGTGATCTGGCACCCACATCAGAGTAACCTGATTGTTCGTAGCCAGTTGTCTTAGGGAGAGTTTGCAGTACCAAGTCAGTTTAGACCCAAAAGAGTGTGACTTGAGCTTTTAGTGCAGCTCTTTTAAGGTTTCTGCAGCTTCAAAAATTGTTAAGGCTTTGCCTAGGGGTTTTGAGAGCCTAAAATTAGGCCAGCTACTCCCACTCCAGCCATTTCGTCCATCTTGGAACCATCAGTATACCATGCCTCCTTTCTGATTGGGGCCCGTTCGTTGTGAATATATGGTAGTTGTTTATAACCAGTCTAATAATATCTGATGGCTTATACCTAGATTCTAGGGGAATATTTTCTTGAATCTTCATATGTCCAAT
The DNA here is from genome assembly GCA_018342105.1 of Gonioctena quinquepunctata. Classification (NCBI taxonomy): domain Eukaryota; kingdom Metazoa; phylum Arthropoda; class Insecta; order Coleoptera; family Chrysomelidae; genus Gonioctena; species Gonioctena quinquepunctata. The sequence goes on from JAFIRS010000838.1 coordinate 268,450, forward strand.
CAGATTTTCAGCTTTCAAGTTTGATGCCTGGTGCAGCCTAAAGGTGCTTCCTCCATTACATACAAGTGCAGTGGCGGAATGTTCAGCATTACTTTTATGCGTGTGATTCCCAGACAGGGTAACCATCGCACTTTCTGCAGTTCGATTTGAGCCGAGTACTGTTGAGTTTTTCGCTACCTTTACTAATGAGGCTTAGTAACCAGTAAATATCACTGAGCGATCTCCAGCAAGCGTACGAGAGCGGCAAGGGCACGTAGACTGCCGACTCGTCCATAGGGTTGGGGTGGTTAGACTGGGGCGGCGCCACTCTAGGTATATTCATCGACAATACGTCTACTTTAAAATTTAAGTATTTAAGAAAGCGTCTTTGGATTGCCTTCAGTTTATAGATGTGCACTTGATAATAAGGGTTCCAGATAACCGATGCATTTTCAAGCTTAGATCTCACAAAAGCATAGAAAAGATGTTTATATGTATCTATATGGTCAAAGTCACGGCCTACTCTGATTAGAATTCCATACATACGGTTCGCTGAGGCGGTTATATTGTCCACGTGTTCTTTAAAAGACAGCTCTGGGTCGAAGGTAAGTCCAAGATCCTTAAAATTAGATGGTCTGTCTAGAGAATGATTATCTATCTTAAGTCGAATATAACAGGTTCAGATCTCAATGTATACGACATTACGCAACATTTGGTATGACTTAACGTTAAATTATTACGATTACACCATTGATTGACTTGAGTTAGATCTTCTGATAGTTTCTTACAATCAGATATGTTAGTGATAGGATAGAAAATTCTAAGATCATCAGCATACAGCAAGAAATTTGGATTAATTATATCACCAATGTCATTGTTTGAAGGTTGTAGACGATGTGGTAACTTGATTACTATCGTTTCGGACGTCCATCGTCTTAATGTATTTAAAAGGTTTTCACGACGTTTCGAATGCTTGTATCTGCAATCGTCTTCAGGTGAATACTGACAAGTTTAGGTGCTACTTACCAATTTATATCACTGTCGGCGCAATGATGCGTGCAATTCCTCCATGTGCAGCGGTGCGTGTAATTTCGCGCGGTGTGGTGGTACGTGAAGTTTCGCGCCTCTGCAGCCCGCCAGAAAGAGCAATCAGGGGTTTCCATACGTTCTTGATCTCAACGCTTGGTTGACTAAAGGCGTTATTGGCTTCGATGTAGAACTTTCGTTTGAACCAATGCTCCTCTCTATGTAGAACACTTGCGTCGTCCCATAGAACTCCATGGTGCTCAGTCCAGGCGTGGTCAGCGATTCCCGATTTTGATGTTTCTCCACATTGAGTCCATTTCTTGTGCTCATCCAATCTTACCGATAACGGTCTCTTTGTCTCTCCAATGTAGGAATCTCCGCATTCACATGGAACTTCATAAATGCAATTCTTACTGATTTCATTTTTGTTGTCAGGTTTGGTCTTGGTCAGGAAACTCCGTAAAGTACTGCCGGATTGGAAGCAGCTCTTGATGTTGAACTTGTTTCCGATCCTTCTGATCTTCTCGGAGACACCTCTGATGTACGGAAGGCAGATCACTGTGCTTTGTTGTTGCTCTTCAGATGTCTTCGTTCTCCGGAGTTGTTTCAATACTTCTTCTAGGAATTTCTTGGGATATCCATTCCGGCATCTAGTGACTCCGCGTCGTTGCATATGTGCGTCGCTCTCTCCACCAATGTTCTCACGATCCCTCTCTTCGTCGAACTCGGATGGTTGGAGCTGTAACTGAGGTACTGCCCCGTATGTGTCATGTGTCATTGATGAAGATGTTAAACAACAGTGAACCGAGGTTAGATCCTTGCGGAACACCTGATGTGGCTAGGTATTGGTTGGACCTAAATCCATTCAACTGCACATACTGCGTGCGTTCGGACAGATATGATTTGAATAATGCAAGTAGCTTACTGATAGGCCAACATTCGAGAGTTTCTGCACTATTAAATTTTGGTCAAGTCTATCAAATGCATTGGTCATATCCATGTAGATAACATCTGTCTGGGTTTGTTATCAATATTTTCTGCTCTATGCTGTGTGACAATGGCGAGATTTGTCGTTGATCGACCTTTTACGAAACCGTGCTCTTGGTCTAGAATAGAATTGTTGGCAAGGATAATACACGATTCCTTGTAACAATATTTCAAATACCTGTAATTTTTTATGTCAGTTCGCCTGTCTTTTTTGAAGATCGGACATACCATAGAGGGAATCGTATGTAAATATTAATTAGGATTGTTAAGGAACGAGCTAATACTGACGCGCAGTCTCTAACAATATATGCAGGGATATGATCCGGTCCTGAAGTGCGTTTTGCTTTATCAAATGTTAAGGCAGATAAGACTTCTTTTTCTTGGAAGCTGTCTATGTACAAATTCAAGTAGTGAGATAGTTCATATTCAGCGTGGTATTCGAGTCTGAGTTTGTAGGGTTAGTAAAGGAACCGCTAAAAAAGTTCGCAAAGCCATTTAGTATATCCGACGCATTAGTAAGTAGCTGATTTTCGTCATGCTATTAGGTACTTTACCAGTTTTGTTTTTATTGTTAACGTATTCCCAGAATTTGTTAGAGTTTATATTTATTTCAGATTCACATTCAGGGCCTTCAAAATATTTATGTTTTCAGAAAATACTAATATGGTCAGATTATATGGAAATGTCAAATTGATATCTAGTAAGGTTTTATTGAAGATTTTCAGGTTCAGGTTTTCCCACTTCAGGTATATGTTGTAGGTCACCGAACTCTTAACAGAGACAATCTGGATTATCTAGGAGTCCAATTCTGTTTTGGTAGGAAGGCAACAATGCATGTCCAGATCTGATTCTGCTAGTTAATATAAAATTTTGAGTTTACTTAATGATTTTGTTATTGATCCCATTGATATTAGGATTTTTTTATGATTTAATAGATTCCTGTACATCTTCGCAAATAATGATTCAGGAAACGGAAATTTTCGAAATTTCTCCAATTTAGATGTAGGTAATCAAGGTTAGGATTTCAAAATATTGGCGGTTAGGTATATTAAAAAAAGAGGAATGTTTTCATGTTTAGTTTTATTCTTGTAATATTCCAACTATACTTACTTAACTTCATTTTCAGCTCCAGCAATGTATGTATCGTTCGCTAACTTTTTAGTGTGTCTGATTTCCATATTATAATTTTTCTTGAGAGCTTTGGAGTATTTTAAATTTTTTGTGTCGTTAATTAGAAAAATACCATTGTCTCGTCACTTTTTGATGTCGATCATCATATCTCTCCTGCGACTTTCAAGAGTCAAAGTTATCAATTATTATAAAGAGGGGCCCTGAAAATAGTGGGGGTACTTGAAATGCGCTGAAAAAACGACCTTTACGTTCGATGTTTACCGATACCATAACGCAACTTATTTTTATAATTGTACGGACGAATTTTGGCGTATTTGGTTATTCAATCAATCAATTCAATCAGTTTATTTTCCTTGTGACATTTACATGTATACGAATAGTCAGACATTTGTTAAAATACAATACATACATAGGGTAAAACGAAATAATTGAACCTAAGATAAAAATAAAAACGTACGTAAGATAAAAATAAAAAACGTACAATAAAATGTTCATAAAATTTAAAAATACAGTACAAGTATCTGTGCTATCTCACATTATCGAAATAATACAAATCACGTATATCATAAAAAGATTTTTTAGCTAAAAACAATTTGTGTTTTCTTTTGAAAAGTAATAGGGAGCCACAAGACTTTATTTACTTTGGAAGTTGAATTTGATTGTTGAATATTTTTGGGCCAAATATATTAGGAGCGTATGAAGAAAGATTCGGCTTCGTCTTTTGTATTCGAATGTCACTTTTATGTCGCGTATTATGTTCGTGAATATCCATATTGAGGAGAAATGCATGTTTGTTCTGGAAAACGTATAAACATATTTCAAACATATAGAGACTAGGTACTGTCAGTATATTGAGAGATCTAAAAATATTTTTGCATGAACCCATCCGCGGAATTCCGAAAATACACCTCAAAATTCGTTTCTGAATTATGAAAATATCCCGTGCATGTGATGAATTGCCCCAAAAACAAATACCATATTTTAGCCGGGATTCGATTTGTGCATAATACAAATTCAGGAGCTGATGCATAACCAAAACAGTGCGAAGGTTAGAAAATATATATTTCAGGGAGCTCAATTTTAAAATTAATTGTTCACATTGAGGTTTCTAGTTCAAGAATTCAATCTAGATAAACTCCTAAAAATTTTACCGGTTCATGAGAATTAATGAGTACTTTATTTTCTATCATAATCTGTATATTTTCTACAGTTCTTTGACGATTGTGAATCCTTATAATTTGTGTTTTTTCAATATTGAGGAATAGGTCACGCCCATTGGAGAATCTTGCTACTTTATTAATGGTATTATTACATTTTTCCTCTAATATTTTAGTATCTGCATCGGAGATTATTAGTGAGAAGTCATCTGCGTATGCAGTATAATGCTGTTTGTCAATAAAATGATCTAAATGATTCACATACAAAATAAACAGTATAGGCCCCTTATATTGAGCCCTGTGGGACGCCTCTAATAAAATTCCCGGTATCAGATTGGATACTATCATTTTTTATAATATGTTGAAATTTTAAGCAGATTATTTGTTTCCGATCCTCTAGAAATGATGAGATCCATTCAAGTGGCGAACCTCGCAAACCATATGTTTCCAATATTGATAAGAGTTTATCATGATTAACGCAGTCGAATGCCTTACTTAAATCGCAAAATATTGCAGCAGGGCATTCGCCTCTGTCAATCATATATATAATTTGATGATAGAATGAAGACATTGCGGTAGTAGACATTCTCGAGCGGAAACCATGTTGTTTCTCACAAGTATTTCATATCTTTCGAAGAATGGTAATAACCTATTGAGAAAAGCATATTCGAATATTTTTGAAAAGCCATAAGGTATTGTTATCGGCCGGTAATTTTCTAATAGAGAAGAATCTTTCTTTTTGAAAAAATGAACCACTTTTCCTGTTTTCAGACATGTTAATCAAGGGGGTCAATGGTTTTATAATTGTGTCAATAACACACTTCAATAAGAATGCTGGAACATCATCCAGACCTGCAGACTTCTTATTTTTTAATTTATTATTCAGTGGTGAATATAGTTCATCTTCTGTATACGGATAAAGGGACATAGTTTTACTGTTGAGCTGATTTTTAGGTATAATAAACTCATTACCTGTTATCTTATCTACCTATCTATTATCCTTGTTATCAAGTTTATTTCGTAAGTTTTTTATTTTAAGGAATGGTTTTTTTCTGTACTGCATGTTTTAGAAAAATTGAGCGTATGCAGCAATGTAAAAGAGTCACAGACTACGTGGATCATCTGCGATAATATCCAAAATGTTTTCTTCTGCATCAATCATATGATTACGTGTTCTTCCACTCGGTGTGAGGTTGCTTTTTTAATTAAATTTTGATGTTCAATTATTGGAGAAACGAGGAAAAAAACTTTTTTGTTCTATACTCTGTCCTTTCTTCACTGGCAGCTAAACACCCTCATTACAAATGCAAATCCGCGAAAAGTTGTTTACCGTCGTCTCAAATAAATTTCATGGTAACAAACACGTTTTGATAGGACTTCATGTGTTTTCGAGTTTACTTTTCTAGTCCACTCTGTTTTATCTCTAATAACAATAGAATGATGAAATTATTACAAAGCATCGATGGTAAAAGTGACGTGCGTTCGATAAACCATGTTTCAATATTTATGTATTTATTTATAAAACTTTCCAAGAAACAATACTTGTTTATAACAATATTGAATTCAGAGTAATAATTGACAATTCATCGATAATTGGATGTATCAAAGTTACACTTGTCAAACTATTATAACTGCGTCCTGTGCGCGACTTCGGCAGCTCACCTAAAATGTTTTAATTGTAAATAGTTACGGTATTAAATGTATGTAGTTACTTACCCAAATGTCCATTTTACAGTCATCATCGGTATCCGAATCAGATGAATCTTCGGGTCCTATTGAAATTACTAGAGATTCCACAGTTTGGTCAATTAAATTATCAATATCCCACATATTCTGTTCTTCTGTTAATACATGATTTACAGCATTTTTCCAATTGTCGCTTGTTACTTTGGAGAACGATGCTAGAAGAAGCTGACGTACATCATCTAATTTAAAAGTAGTGTTGTTCCTAGCAACGTCTCCTTTCACTTGAGCCCATATGAGTTCGAAAGGATTGAGCTCACAATGGTATGGAGGTAATCGCAATACAACCATCTTTTTTTCTTTAGCCATTTCGTGCACAACGTACTGTTTGTAGTTTGCTTTGTGTTGCCTCGCAATGGATAATATTTTTTTTTACCATTCTATTATTATGTGGGAGATCTGTCTGCTGTAACCAATCAATTGTTTTTCCATTTTGATGTTGGCAACACTTCCTTAAGCCTGGAATGGTCCCTGACAATAAAGGCATTCGCAGGCAAAAGCTCTATCATTTGTGAAAAGTAGTCCTCAAACACATCCGCATTCATCTCCTCGTGGTAATCTTTTGTTGAATTGCAGCAAACCACCACCGACAAAACCATGCTCATTTCCAATATGGGTGATAATTAACCTACGCCCTTTTCCGATCGGTGCAGGTAACCCAGTGGAATATCCTTCCATGACTCCTTGGCGGGAAGTTTTTATGTTAGTGTCGACCCATGTTTTCTGCCCAGTATGTCTTTCGTTAAGCCATGTTTCGTCTAAATAATAAATTGTCCTTCCTTCAGATCGATACTTCCCGATCGTCCTTAAATAATTTCTTCTCCAACGCACAATTTCGTCTTTATCTATAAGGAGGGACTTTCTATTCTGCTTTTTCCAGGAAAAGCCTATCTCGCATAAAAGTTTCCATAATTTGGTTCTACCTACTTGTGGTAAATCGTCGACTTCCTGAATTGACTGTAGAACTTTGTCTATTGTTGTTATTTATATAAAAAGAGTGAACTTTCCTTCGGATGGCGGTCCTATCAAAGTCATCGATTGATAGTGACTTCCTTCCTGAATTTTGTTTTGGTGCACTAATATCTCGTTTAAAAACCTGTGAATTGTTCTTTTACTCACTTCCGTCGTATTGGAACATGTAGACACTATCTGGCAAACGGAAATCGTGGGTTGTTGATAAACAAGTGCATTATGCACATTAAGCACTATAGTTTTTTCTCTTACAGAGTATGCAACAAATATATTGGGTTTAACTGGTGTAAAGTTTGCACCAGATGCCATGTTCATAAACACTACTCGAAGATCGCAAACGTATTAAGAATAAGCAGTAGCTCGTCACGGACTCCCCTCCACAGCAAAACAGTATTCCATTGTATTTTGTAGAAAATAGCCGATGAGGAAACCCAAAATTTCTTTATTTATTTGCTTTTAATACCAATTAATGATCCTATAATGGGGCAGGTACATCCACTTTGCATTCATTATCCTTCATAATAACAATTTTGAATTGTATTGGTTTTACCTAGAAGTAAGCAAATTTTAATTATGAGGTATTAACTAAGAACCCACATTTTGTAATAATTCTTAGAAACGGATGTACAGTCAAAATGTATCTCGGGAATTTCCATCTAAATATTTTATTTCGACCTGACTTTTTACTATGGTAATTGTGCTCAAATATTTACCTCAATTCCTTCATAATAACAAGTGGTGAGGGGAATAGGTATTTGTATTATTATATATCTATTTTGTAGGTATTTAACCATTTTCTCATAACTTGCTCTTAAGTAAATCCGTGTTTACAGTATAAATGTTCGTAATAAGTATCATTGAATTTCCGTCTTACATTTTGGTAAGAAATGTAACGCCTATGGCTTATGTTTATTTTACACCGGAGACCACGAAGTCGTGCTGCCATTGAAAAAAGGACAGAGTTTACATACCCTTTCTCAAGGAACGTATTATTTTCGGGGACACCCTGAATACTAAAATACTCTTAATTTCTCAATTGCTGATTTTTTTAAATTATTGAGGCGATTTAGAATTCTTTTCTATTAGACCAATTCATATCGCATCTGTGGCATTTTTTTTCAGAAAAATACCAACAATAACCAGTTTCCAAATCATGTTCATCGAATAAACTCAACCATCTGCTAATCGAAGCTCAATCATCACTCCCCGCAAGTGTATCTAATCCCCAACCCCTCACCTCTTAATTGGCATTATTTGTTTGACCCACCCCGCTACTTCAAGCGCTATCCTAATCAAAATCTCGTTACCCTCGAAGCGACCCGCCAACTGTTCCAAATTCGAAGCAAGGCGTGCCATTGACGGCGTCGTAACGATTGTCAATGACAATCGCCCTTTGATCGACGCGCCCGGATAGTCACACTCGATAAACATATGAACGTAGTACCGCAAATCATATACACCGGAGAATAAACAAATGATTTCAGATTTGCATAACGTATCGCTTTCATGAGGCCACATGTTCGTTTCGGACGTGTGGACTGGAAATGTGTGATATGTGGCGACAGGTAGTCGGTTTTGGGGGTTGGCGAATGTTGGACATGAAGCGACTGTGGCGAATGACAGGTGGATGTGATAAAGTAGCGAAGGTAGGTGAAAGAAAAAACGTTCGTCACATATTCTGGTCTGGGTATAAACTAGCTTGTTGCACAGCCGCCAACAGTAGATAGTCCATTAAAAAATAAAAACATTCTTCCTTAATAATTCTAAGAAGTCGGAAAAAAATCTACACTCACCAAAATTTCGTTTTTGGGTTACCGCTCGATTATAGGGCAATCCAACGACCTCTCAAAATAAATTCAATATGGCGGCAATGGCCAAATAACTCTAAAGTCACTGTTTGTTTACTCTAGATTCATTGATCTTTTTCAGATTTTTTGCTGTAAATTCCGGGTTTTGCATAGTGTAAGTGTTCATCTTTTTTTTTAAATGCTTGCGATATGTATTGAAGTTGGTTGTGGAAGCCGTTCTGATCTCATTTTATGCCGTTCCTGCAGAGACAAAACACAGGTTTTCAACGGAGAAAAACGATTTGTCTGAACTTCGCAGGGCTTCCTGGATTGCAGCAATAAAGAGAAATGATCTGACAGAAATGTATTTTGAAACACCAAAAAGTTTGCAGTAAACACTTTATAACTGGTAGGCGTTTTGTTAAATAATTCTACTCATTTACTACTACTCTATTATTAGGGCAATAGGGCGTTTATACTCAAGGTAGTTTTCTAAGAAAACATGCTGCTCTCGAAGATAAACACCATCCTGACTGGGGACCGTCTCAACATATGGGACATGTGTCTCAATAATGTAAGAAAACGAGCAGCAGATGTTGACAGAAAGGATAAACTAGATAAAAGGAGAAAACTGACCAAAACCGAGGTGAAAAATAGTTAATAGTAGTCCTATTTTATGTACATTATTTTAAAAGCTGAACAACCATTTCATTGGGGTATGTATGGTTAATGGTCCTAGAAGATCCCAGGTCGAAAAAGCTCATTTCATTATTTGACCATCGCCGCCATATTGAAAAGTCGCGTGGTTTGGATTGTCTAATTGGAAGGTTTTGTGTTAGCTAACCTTGACACTCATATTGTTAATATCCTGACTGCTCGATGTTCTCGTTTATATTCTTGTAGTCCTTCTCAACTATTTATCAAGGTGGATAGCGGGTTTAGGACGAAAGAAAACAAAGTTCTTGCTTTTTTTAAATCGCCATCTCCCTTTTCCAGATCCATTTTGAGTTGTATTTCATCTCTTCGGAATCTGTCGGCAAATTGATGATGGTATAACATGATTGTTCAACCGTCGTCAATTTTTTGAAAATAAAACTAGATTATTGATTTGGACTTGCTGTTGATTCTCTTTCGTTAACTCAAATCTATCAATTCCACAAAAATATATTTTTGTGGAATTGATAGATTCCATTAAGCAATTCTTTACTATCCCAAAGCTCTAAAAATCCTAAAAAAATTCTCCGAATTTTCATATTTTGAGCTATAACTTCAGAAGTATTGGGGATATGAAGGAATGTTTCGTATGAAAGTTGTAGCTCGTCATTTTTTCTACAAATTTTGCGAAAAATCATGATTTTCCACTTGTAGTCTAACGCTCGGTTGAAATTGCGTGGGAATGAAAAATTGCCCCAATTTTTATATAACCGGACTAGTCAGTCGATGTTTCTCGCTACTAAGAGCTGCTTAAAAAACATCCAAAGCACATGAAATGTAGAAAACACTCCCATCTTTTACATGAAGTTCATACAAAATCCATTCATAATAAAAAATGTGTTCAAAGATTTCCGATCAAATGTCTGTGAGTGAGTACACATTCTGGTAAATAAATTCGTAAGGAATCATTGCCTCGTTGACTCCTTGGGGCGTTATGCTCCTCGAGGTGGATTTATTGTTTTGTTGGAAACAATTATTCTGACATGTGATTCGGGGGTATTTTTCTTGATACAGAGTAACCTTAAATGTTGTTGTACATTTGATGATTTAATCAATAACGACCCATGTAGAAAAATAATCGGCTGGTTTATAAAAACATTAAAATATGGCCTCACGAATGATATTGGAACTTTTTGAATACGTATATTGAACTTTTTGAATTATTTTAAAATCCTGGAGATATACAGAATCTGACTTTTTTCTATAAAGTATAAAATTTTACTTTTATAAATTTTGTAACTAGTTTTCGAGGATCTTCTTGTATAGATATATGGAAAGGATTGTATGCCGTGTTACAGAAAAAAAGGAACAACTTACTTTTTGCACTTGTTGCATAAATAACTATTATGTTACCTTCGCCATGTCATGTTAGGTGTAAAAAAGACATCTCTGAAGATAAATATTTCCGATAAAAATGTCTGCTAGTTTAGTAATTTGACACAATTTTCAATCACTTTTCAAATTATATTGCCTATTGGGAATTTAAATTTAACTTGGCCAACATTATAAAATTTACACAAGCATGTTTCTCTTTTTACTGTTATAGAGGGAGTAGGACCTATTATCATTGGCCAACGATCGTTCGTCTCTTTGGGTGTGTAAAAATCATAGAAACAAGTTCTGTTCCAAAACTGCAACCAGTAGCGTCTTAAGAAACTTCTGTGATAAGCAATAAATAATTTTGTACTTTTGTTATTTGAATTGTCTGATCTCCATCTCTTATCCCTTCCTCTCTTCCTTTCACTGCACGAAAAATGGAAATCACGAGATAATGGTGAGTTACTGAAGATTATCCCGAAATGTTCGGACACATTTGCCAAATCTTCTCCCTAAGAACCATTCATTCTCATATAACTCAACCCCTTAAATTCGAAAAAGTCCTTACCATTTCGTTTACAGTCGATACCGAGGAGAAATCCATCAAGAAACTGACATTTTTGGGTTAATAAAATAACATTCTTGTATGTTGTATTTTACATTATTTAATTTGCTGAAAAACATTGCAGACCATTTCTATGGGGTTGAAAACGCTGCTAATCGTTCCTGAAGCTGTTTTGCTTGGTGTAGGGTTTTCATTGAATTATTTTAACAAGGCTGAATTATTGGAAGAACTGTTGTGGAGTTGGCCACATCCACAGATATACTCTAAGAAAAAAGTTACGTCAATACATTTTCAGTTTTAACCAAAGGAATTACGTGATTTTTTTTTTCAAATCTAGCAATTCAGTCACAATTATAGCACCCCCTTCAATATAGCCCTTTTACCTTTTATCAGGACATCAGAGGGTGATAGGGGGATAGTTTCTGGGAAATAATTCAATAACTTTCCCAAATAAAAAAGTACCGCATTCTGCTTTTGGGATGGTTTCATCAAGGAAAAATAAATCGAATGAAATCCCCCTACAGTTTGTCAGGCCTTCAGGGTAGGGTAGTTTCTAGGAATAATTTAATAACTTTCCCAAATGAAAGATACCAATTCTCTTCGTTGTTTATGAAGAAAAATCGATGATATCCCCCTATAGTTTGTCAGGCCCTCAGGGGGGGGTACGGTTGGGGGTAGTTTCTAGGAAATAAGTCAATAACTTTCCCAAATGAAAGACTACCGAATTCTGCTTTCGGGTTGTGTTTTATGAAGAAAAATCGATTGATATCCCCCTATAGTCCTTCAGGCCTTCGGAGGGTGGTAGGGAAGGGGGGTAGTTTCTAGGAAATAATTCAATAACTTTCCCAAATGAAGGAATACGGCATTCTGCTTTTCGGAATGTGTTTCACATCCCCCCTATAGTTTGTTAGGGCTTGAAAAAAACTTACAAAGTATTGACTTTTTTCTTAGAGTATACTTGTGGATGTGGCTATCTTCACACCGGTGTTCTTCTCACTATTTAAGAAATACAATGGAACAATATCTCCTTGAACCTTTGATTTTTCCAAAAAAGAAATCAAAACGTCTGAAAGACTTCAAAATATGCTCGGAACAGTTCGATTTTAGGCGAAGGGTAAATAAAGATTGTCCTCGAGTAGGATTCGAACCTGCGACCTCTATATTGCTAGTCTATGCTCTAACCAGCACTTATAAGATTCAACAGGTAATAGATATTATCTCCGTTCTATTTAATTCTTAATTAGATTTTTATTCCTATACCTGCTTTAATTATTCAACATGAAACATCGTGATAGTCGAGTTAGTATTATCTCCACCTGAAGAAGCTATTGTATAGCGAAACACGTCTCGTGGTTTTGTAAACCCAATTTAGTGAAAATCATTTAGTGAAGTGATTGTCTTTTATTTACTTTGATATGGATTTTTATCAAGTATCGGCCGCCTCAATCCAAATAAAAAAGAGGAATCTAAACTAATTTAAATCCATCGTATTCTACGTTGTGATTCAGGGAACATGTTAATTTGTTCAATAGACGTTTTATCGGATCCTCCAGAATATGTTCTTGTCCCAAATAATTTTTTCCATATAATAAACGTTGACGTCACATCAGCAGGGAGTATGGAGGATAAACACTGCGTTGCCTGAACTTCAGTCTCAATTATGAAATCCAAACCAAATTTAATGCCTCATATCCTACGTTGTGATTCAGGGAATATGTTAATTTATTGAACGAACGTTTTATCACATCCTCTCAAGAGTTTTCTTGTTGTCATTTTGCACTGTGAAACGATAATGCAAGTTCTGTTTAATTGGCAGTTGCAAACTACTGGGCGTACTATCCCACAAATAATTCCTTGAATGGATCGCTTATGAATATTCAATTTCATACTCTGATGTCTCTTTATTAACTGTTTGCCGCATACTACACATCATACGATGACAAACGAATGCTAATGGATACGAACCATTCACGTTATGTAATATCTATGTACTAGTATGGTGTCCTGTTGGAATATATTGCACTTTAACTAACGAACTCCTCTCCCGAAGCGGAATAACATTGCAGGATTTTTTTCTTTATTTATCTTCGTCTCTCCACTTATCCTCTGAATTACAGTTCGATTATCTGAAAAATTTCCTTATTTTTATGATCATCCAAATCAAAGAAACGACGATTATATTTTTTATCGATTTATTCCGAAAATCCACATTATTCTCGACATCATCTTTGTTTCTACTTTCCTGATTGGATTTCTTTTTTGATCGAATAAATCCTTTCATTTGCAGCTCCATTGATATAGTTTTCCCAATATCAATTGCAGAAGCATAAAAAAGTCTTGCGGCGAAATCCTGTGAGCAGCAGTGGCGGAGATAACTAATTTTATTTAGATATTTTAAGAATATTTCATAAATAATGAAAAATGAAAAAAAAAATAAAGACAAGCTTTTATTTATACAAATACATTAAGAAAGAAAAATAATTTCTTTCAACTAGAAACTAGAATATCCTAAAACGTATTTCGATCGGCACACACCAAGACCACAGACGCTACTGGTTTTTAATCTTTCAGAGCTATTGAAACACAAATATAACGCGTGATTTATGACCTCTCATCGCCTAGACACACCTGCTAGCATTGATGTCCGACTTGATTGGCCCAGACGAATCGGTTGTAAAATAGACAGCCGTCACTCAAGTCCACGTTGACCAGCGGGCTCTTTGTGCCGACGGAAACTATATACAAGTAGTACAGATTATTTTTCGTTCCGTTTCTTCGCATATACGCTCGTATTAGCGAAGTGAGTTTTTATTTGCTCCCTATAGAAACAGCTTCTGCAATTGATATTGGATAAATAATAGTTTAAAAACTAAAGAACACGCTTTAATAGAAAACAAAACTAAAAAGTAGAAAATAATTTTAAATGAGTTTGAAATAAGAATACAGTGATTAACAACAAATTTATTTCATCGTGAAAAATTTCCTTAATGCATTGTCACCGAAATTATGTACACCTGCCAAATTTCAAATCATTCGTACGTCTGGAAGTGGGTCAAAATCGCGCCCAAAGGAGTCGGTTACAAACAAACATACGGTTACAAACATACAAGTGAAGCTAATATAAAGCGTGTAAAAAATAGAGCAAGAGAGAGTTAGTGAAAAATATGTTTTGTGATTCCTAACCTTAGTTTCTGCATCATTACCTCGGAAATTGTTTTATATATTTTTGTTAGTATTTTTTATATGAAATGAGTTGATGCAGTTCAGAACCTCCTATAAAAAAGTCCAAAGGTATATTAATTGGTCAGATGAAGAAACGTTTCTCCAAATATTTTTGGACAAGAAAATTATATTAATTTTGCATGGCAAAAAATTTAAACACCTATACATTCACAAGAGCCTTGAAGAAGACATGTTGAGTAGGGGCTTTACAAAAACTGCTGAACAAATTAAATTTAAAATGACCTGAGCTCACTGACATCCAGACTCCAGACATTCTCATTGACAGATGAGACAATTCCGAATTAGATAGCAGAGTTTCAAACCTTTCTCTTGGTTACATGACTAAATAAATACCAAACCAGAACCTAGTTGGTTAATTAATCATTTGACAAAACACGATGTAAATAAACGATTACTAAAACATTTGGTTTGAATTTGGACACATACCCTTGGTAAGGTTACCAAATTCACATACGGTATAAATCCTGATGAAATTTCACTTTAGGGATGGCGTGAATTAATCTAGGATTTAGAACTGTATAAACATGACCGGCCAGGGCCTCGAGAGAATGGGGTTATTTTGAAATAAAACATTAACATTTTTAGGACTGTACAAAGTCAATCTGATCGGTCAATTCAACAGTCAATTGACCAAGGGAGATATTTGACCCCAGTCAATTGACCGGTCCTGCACCAAACGCGGGTCGTCCTAGTCAAAGCCCGGGTGAGCGGCCGTCTGGGATAGTAACGCACAGTATAAAACAAACATTTGTAGCGCCAGACTGGGAAGCGGTGGAAAGCTCCAACTGCAGACTTAATTTGATTCTTTTGTTGTGTTAGTCCCTGCCGAATTTAGATCTAATCCATCGGGTAGATTTTGAATGGCAAAGTTTTGAACTTCGACATTATTTTATTGTCAGTTGGAGAAATAATTTTGAGTGTTCTGTATACAGTTTTTCAAGTGCTTTCAAATGACATATTTCAAATCAAGTTTCGTGCGATATGGTTTCTGTCATTTTTCAATAGTGACCCTTCCGTTTGACAGATGACAGTAAAAAACTAATGGTCGCATTCGGGGCAAAAACCATATCAAATTTCAGCTCGATTGGTCAAACGGTTCGGCACTTGAAACGGTACAGACACGATAACTGCCGAACCGTCCAACAATCAATGTATTCCAAAATCTGTTGGAAACTGTTAATGTGTTACAGAAAGAGTCTATTGGAAGAACACGATGCAGAAAAAAAGCATTTTGAATAATGTTCCAGATGATCCAACAGTGAGTACACGGGCTTTTGTATATTGATCCATTCACCTTGAGAGCAATCATTTTTTCAAATAACACATTGTTCAGAAGAAACCAATCCTCATAATAAAAAACACGTGGTAATAAACCTAATGAACTCCATAACAAGGCTAATAACCAAATCCCACAAATTCGTATATACAAACAGGAAAATAACCCCTTGATTTGAAACTCTCAAATGTTACCGGTTTCGGAAAACTTCAAACGTAAATAGTCGCATTCCATCTAATGCGGACTAATGCGGTGTTGGCAGCTATTGAAAATTTCTCCTGATTTCACGTTATACTCATAAAAACTATTTTTTTGCAATAACTGTATTAAACATTTTGTAGTGTTTTCCTTCTACTCGGTAATGTGACCTTTCTGATTATGCAGAATAGAAACTACACACAATATGTTGAACTATTTATTGTTCCCAAAATACGCTAGATCACTACGCACATCGATCGTATACTCGTCTCTCTCGGAACCTGTTCAGTACTCCTCCAGAGAACGTGTGCTTCAAATTGCGCCCTAGAACTATATATACATTATATATATATATATATATATATATATATATATATATATATATATATCTATCTATCTATACATTACACATTTTTTCAGGGACACCCTGTATAGCTTGTATTTGGGATTTGGGCATCCCGGTCTCGAGGAGCATCTGCATTTCCCGTATTTGAATGAACAATGTACTGGAATCATCTGGGAAATAAATTATTATTATTATATTATTAATGCCTAGGGGATGAAGAATAAATATGAACAATGCAGAAAAATGTACTTCATATTATTTTCGTCTGAAGAATATGGCAACTTGAAATTATTATGGACACAATGAGGACTATCTATTGATATTATGTATCAACGCTATCCATTGGCAAAAGGGTTGGAAGGAGGAAACCAATGCCCGAAAAAATAAGAATTCATACAAGCCCGACCAGAAAAATTCTGGAAACTTGAAATTTATAGGACTACCCGATTGACCTTTCATATCATTCCCTACAAGTCCAAAGTTGGCAAGATTTTTCTGACGGGGCTTATGTCAATCCTAATTTTTTTAGTTGGTTTTCCCCGTTTAACCACTTTGCAAATGGATGACATTGATACATGATCTTAAGGTAGTACCGCCACGAGACAGTTGGATTAGGAAATTATTAAAATTTGGCGTACGTATTGTTTAACATGTGAACAACACCCCTATAAAATTTTAACAAGGTTCACCATCCCGAACCCGAGATATATATATATATATAATTGAAGTTGACTCAATTAACACGTAACATATGGACCATGCATAGGCAAACAGCACATTATTAATTCTACCGTTAGTACTAAAATTAAGAAGTTTATGAAAAACGAGGAGAAGCTAGAGCAGGATATCACAGATATTGTGAAAAAAAATCAAAGTGATTGACCATCTAGTTTGACAGATATAATCAAAACTACTCTCGTTACTCAAAATAGTCCACGGGAAAGCGCACAGCCTAAAGGGGGGGGTCGTAGAGAAATGCGGATTGTGCCAGGGGACATTTTGAAGAAGGACGGTGGACCATTTGAGGGTCTGAACGCGAAAAAAAAAACTCCTTCTCCTAGTTGACCCCATCGATTTTAACGATACCTCCCCCCTTCCCCCAAAAAAAAAGTTCAAAAAGAGTACTACAAAAAGGTCCATTGAAGTTTTATCGACGAAAAACGAGAATTTTTTCCCGTGACGTATGATTTCTAGTGAGGGGGGTGGGCGGGTCTGAACATTTTTTTCTGCTGCGCTTTTCGGGAACATCGATTTTTTGAGGCGCCGACTTTCTATAACGAAGAAATTTTCTAGAGTCGGTTGGGGGGGCAAGTGCCCCCCTTCAAAATTTTTTTTTGTTTTCGCGTTTTAAATCGAAAAGTCCTTTGAAATTTTTCGATTTCCTCGAAAATAATTTCCCAATTCAACTGTCTCGTGGCGGAACTACCTTAATCGGGAAGTTCTGAACGTGTCCTATGAATTCCAAGTTGGTGGGATTTTTCTCACGGGACTTATGTTAATAGCGATTTTTTTTGCTGGTTGGCTTTGTCCCTCCAAGATAAATGTAACGATCTTAGAAAAATCAATCAGTGCGCATCCATCAATATCTATATTTGGAATTTGAAAAAAATAAGTTCAAAAACTAAAACCCGGCTACTGGAAAATCACGCTAAAAAAAACAAAACTTTATTGAACTATATTTAGTGAAAAAACTGGTTCCTTATTGCACTATTGCAATAAAATGTTTATTGCACTCATCTGTCATTCTACTACAGCGTTTTGGGATCATGACAAACATAAACGTTCAAATCGACGGCATTTTTAGTCCATTGTATTACATTTTAAACAATTGCATATTTTATATTATTTTCAATCATATTTATTGCATTCTGGATTACGGATTTACTAGAAAAAGCAATTTATCAAAAATAAAGTTAGAGTTAAATTGGTCCTAACATAGGTATTAGTTCCTAACTTTCTCAATGCAAATCGATAGTGCCAATTAATTATAAAATATTTTGCCATTAAATTACGCTTTTTATTTTCCCACACTTAGTGCCACCTAAATACAAAAACATTTTTTAATTTTTGCATGAAGGTAGAAAAAATATTTTATGCAACTCGTGCAAAAAGTGTTTATTGCACTCGACGTGTTGACCAACTCGGCCTGACGGCTTCGTCGGACTTCACGTCGAGTGCAATAAATAAACACTCACTTTTTGCACTTGTTGCTTAAGTAACTATTGATACATATTCATAGTGATGTTCAGAGCCGTTGTCATATGCCACTTTGCCCTAAAGTTTATGATCTCCTACTACTGTTGTAATGTATTGTTTTGTTAGGGTAGGTGGCATATGACCACGGCTATCCTCTGAACAACATTATGAATATGTATTAAATACATTAAAATATATTAGGTGTAAGTTGTTTATTTAATATACGATAAATATTGAATAGTTTGTACATAACAATTTCAGATGAGAATATTTTCTTGTTTCATACCTTTTAGAGCGTGATTTTTCAGTAGTCGGGTTTTAGTTTATGAACTTATTTTCATTTCATGCTTTTTAGAGCGGGAATTTTCAGTAGTCGGGTTTTAGTTTTTGAACTTATTTTTATTTCATACTTTTTAGAGCGTGATTTTTCAGTAGTCGGGTTTGAACTTACTTTTTATTTAAATTATTTTGGGGTTATAATTTCGTGATAAAGTATTTGCAGAGCCGCTTTACATTTTTTGTTTGTTTAGGTTTAATTGTTTTACATGTACCTAGGTAATATACCGCGTGGAGGTACTCCCAGCTTATGTTATTATTATGTAACACCCTGTAAGTGTTATTGTTTTGTTTTTTTATTGGTCTCAGGGTAAGTTATTTAAATTTTTGATTCCTAATTCATTATACCAGTTTCTTGGATGGAATTAATATGAAACAGGGAGGGATACTGCGAAATATATAAATGGGTCGTCGCGGATATGAAAAATTTATTTCTGCCGAGCAGACGAGTTCATTCATTGAAAGTAATTGCCAGTTACAGATATGTAACATTGTAACTGTTATTCAGTCTGGAAATGTTAAACAGGGCTCCATTGATTCAACACAGCCGGGCAAAGTGTTGATTCGGCAATATACACGGGACGCCAAGATTTGGCGCTTCGCTCGTTTTTATTGGAAAAAGATCAACAAGTCTGGGGAGTCTTTTCGCGAACCTCTAGGGGATCGGCACGGGTTCCGCCGATGGCGTGAGTCCACCGGGATCGGCCCGAGTTTTTGGTTTTACCAGAAACTATATCGAAGAAAATCGCTCTTCGATATATAATGGTTCCACGGCAGGAACTATCGTGGGAAGATATCGGAAACTTTATTTTAATCGTCAGTTCAGAAGACGAGTGTGTTTGAATTATAAATCTGATTCGAGTGTCCACATACGGCTACGAGGGAAATGGAAATTATATTCGAGACTGGGAGGAAAATGGGAACTACAAGGATAAGTAGAAAATCTAACTTGATGCATAGCTTTGATTCACGGAGTGAACCTCATGCACAATTAATACCAGATTAGGGGTATACATAACAGAGTATATTGGGAGTTCGTCTTTTAAATCTGAGACTAACCTCAGACGATCACAACTTTTTGGTAATTTGGAAAAAATTGTAGTCAGTTACGCGGGTAACAATAAACTATGAGAGCCACGGGAAGAAACTGGTTCTATATTTGGATAACAGGGAATCACTATATATATATATATATATATATATATATATATATATATATATATATATATATAAGTTGAAGAAAGGGTAGTCTCGTGACTGGACTAGTTGAAAAAAACTATGAATTTGAAATAAACTTTGTAGAAAGGATATTCCTTGAGGTTGCAGTCAATATGGCTATGAGAGTAAAACTTTTCTTATTTAAGCTTCGAAAATGTTTATTTTCATTATCAAGACAGCTGTGAGAAAAGAAAACACAATTGGAAATACGATTTTAAACAAATCTATAGAACTTACTTGAGTAAGTGAAGAAGCGAACTAAACACATTTCGTGTTTGAGGACTTTTCAAATCATATCACTATGACCACTACTGGTAATATAAAATAACATGGCACTCGCTCATATTGTTTTAGATAATTAATTAACACTTTAAAATTTGAACGGCATTAATCACATGGTTGAAGCGCTGAAAGGAAATGGACTGACAAGTTATGACATGAAGTGTCAAGTGCAAATGTCATCTGTCAAACATGAAACAGTCAAGGAGAACCATGTGTTTGTCACAAACAGAAGGAATAGTACATCTATATGACACAAAAAATATTTTTGTTAATGAGAGAAACAATCAATATAGCTTTTATATTAATTGGAATCAAGTTTCAACAACCTTAGTGTCATTTACAATTACTTGTTGAAACTTGATTCCAATTTAATATAAAATTGCTTAGTATTTTGATTGTTTCTCTTTAACAAAAATTTTTTTTGTGTCATATAGATTGGTACTATTCCTTCTGTTTTAGTGGACAAAGCACATGGTTCTCCCTTGACTGTTTCATGTTTGACAGATGACATTTGACACTTGACACTTCATGTCATGTATTACTTGTCAGCTACCATTTTCCTTTTCAGTCACGCTTCAACCATGTGGTAATTATTGTGCCGTTTCAAATTTTAAAGTGTTAATTTAATTATCTAAAACAATATGGGCGAGTGCCATTGTTTAGTTTTTATATATTACCAGTAGTGGGTCATAGTGATATGATTTTGAAAAGTCCTCAAACACGAAATGGTGTTTAGTTCGCTGTCTTCACTTAACCTCACCTTAGTAAGTTCTATAGATTTGTTTAAAATCGTATTTCAGAATTGTGTTTTCTTTTTTCTCCACAGCTTGTCTTGATAATGAAAATAAACATTTTCGAAAGCTTGACTAAATAAGAAAGAGTTTTCTTTTTCTCATAGGCCATTTTTTGACTGCAACCTCAAGGAATATCCTTTCTACAAAGTTTATTTAAATTTATTTTTTTTTATATATATATATATATATATATATATCGGAAATATGAGCCCCCTTTTATTTTAGAACCGATATGTAATATTTTCAAACTGTTTGTTGTTGTTTTTTTATTCTCAAAAGGAGTGTTTTTTTTTTAGTTTACATTTCATATTATGATTGACCATTTTTTTATTCGACAAGCGTCGATGTGTATTATAGTTTAACCTTTTTTTGTTAATAGATGTATTGAAGTTAATTTTTGTGTATTATTTTCTCAATCGAAGTTGAGGAAAGGGAAATTGAATTCAATCAGATTATTTTAATTGAGAGGCAAAAGTCAATTATTAAGTTATATTATCACTTGAATAGAAATCCCTCGAGACAAGAGACAAAAAGTACTAATTATTATATAAAGAATGGGAAGTTATTAAAAAGCAAGACCTCGCATATTAAGCCGAAGGCATACATCCAGGTCCGACGGACTAGTGGTAAACCAAAATATCAGTGCCTTACATATAGTATAGAAACACTATCAAAATTGGTGTTGTGCCTAGAAAAATCAATTTTTCCACATACACCCTGGTGACAACAGCTGCCCTAATAATATGTAAATATTATATCTAGAAACATTTTTGGACAAAGAGAGTGTGACTATACTTTACACGAGGCGTTGAGATAATATAAGTAAGTATGGGAAATTCCATTATGTTATCAAATCGGGCGCACGAATGTATTTAAAGTTCGTCCATTCTTTCGATATGTAGGAAAAATATTGAGAGTTATCGGCAAAACAGTTTTTCTTTATAATTCAGTTTTTTTCTAGAAAAAATTAAAATAAAGACAGTGAATAGTTAATTGGCGTCTATAATGAAATACGTATTTATTATATGTATTTTGGCTAGGTTTGGAGAGAAAATGTTTGGCTCTCATCAGCGGCGTGATTTCAGACATTATTCCCAATTATCGGGTGCATGCAAGCGAAGCCGCGAGCAACAGCTAACAATATATATATATATTTATATATATATATATATATATATATATATATATATATATATATTGAAATTTGCCAATTAAGCCCTTTCATTTGATACTCAACTCGGCATAATTTTTTTAGTTCATGACTTATATTCAATTTAATGTGACGTATAGCCTATAACCAAATTATGATAGGTAGTTTAGAAGTTATAAGGGAATAGATGAACATACATACATACATACCCATACATACCGGTCAAAATTATAACCCGCCTTTTTGCTTCGCCGTAGTCTGGTAATTAGGATACCTGCATGAATAGTGAATGCTGAGAGTGTAAATGATTTTGTTAAAAACTCTTACCTCGGATAGAAACTCAACATTAAATCCGGAGATTATCATGATGCAATAAACTATGAGAACTATAAAAAGTGGCTTCAGGAAATGCTGATACCAAATTTTTCAAATATCAGATAATGTGTCTTCTTGACGTACAAAGTGAAAAAATTCCAATATCATTACGTGCCTATTATCCGGATTTCAATCGACGTGGGATTCTGTGAGGCAACAGCTGAAAAATATGTCACTTTTTATATTTGTCGAAAGTTTGTGTTGTGAATTTCAATTAATTTTCGGTTGAACAATGGAAAACCATTTGAGAACATGGTAAAGAATTAGAAAAATATTTTATGAAAGAGAATCCTCTTTTACATAGTGGTTGACGACTAATAATAACTGTGGGATGAATAGTGACAGTGAAAGTGAGACTGATGAAAGTATCTCAGATTCACAGTGAAATGTTTCAAAAATGATATAAACCTATCAAACTTGTGGATATCATATTCCTCAAAAATATTGTTAATCTTATTAGTTTTTCATCTCGCAATTGTATATTGATTTTTTTTTCTGAGAAATGAACATAAAGAAAAGAATACTAGCAATTTTACACTTGTGTGGCAAACTGTAACGGATAAATGGCATCCACTTTTCTGCAATGTTTTAAGGGAACGAATCAGCGACGGATAAAGTATTGCTATACCAGAATCAATTAATAGAAATCATACCTCCCTCTTCCAAGTTGTTGAAAAAGTTTCGCAGCGCGATAAAGATACTGCTCGAGTCGCTTAGCCAACAATCGCGTTTCCCGCAGGGGATTTTCCTCACCTACGTTTTTCCGGCTGCGGAAAGTTAGTTCAAATAATTACCGGCGACCCAGAGGTACATGGAAATGCAAATCTGCACGCATTGGCGGTCGCAAAGTTACGTTCGTGTCGAACGATTTACATGTCAAAGTGTTTGGCGGCAAGCAGATCAGTTGATGGAAAGTCGATGAATATGGGAAATCTTGTGATGTATTATAAAAACACCGCTTCTTCATCACAAAGGAAACTTTCCTCTGGAGTGGGAATATGATAACTCGAATGAGTCTCGGGAGAATGATGGTTTGAAGGATTTTCTTATGAGAGTATATAAGATGATTTATGACTAGAGGTGCAGGAATCGACTATATTCGATATGGGAAGAATCAGTTTTCCACATACAGTTGGTATGTCTGCGATTTTCTCGGAAACTTTCCAATGGTTTTGAAATAATCTTTATCTACAGGGTGTTTCATAATTGAATGCTGATCCTAAAGGGCGATAATCCTTGGACGATTTTAAGAAAAATTCTTCATATGAACATAGGTCCGCAACCGCTTTATTTCTGAGATACAGGATGTTGAAATTTAACAAAAAAATCAGTTCTTCCCCAATATCTCTGAAACCGCTTTGGCTTTTTTTTTTAATGCAAAGTACGCATAAAAATACATTTTTTCCATGATAAAGGATTTCTTAATTTTCATCAGTGGCGTCCCTGTTAACACGCCTTGTCTTATTTTTGATCAAAATAATGATGCGCCACTGTCTCTTCGTTATAAAAATTTGTTTATTAAATAACACATGTTTTTTTTATATAAGCTTTATTAGTTTCATTCATACTTAAGTCACCACCGACATTATTAACCGCTTTTTCCATGCTTATGTGCGTGTATGCGTGTGTATATGCTTGTATATGTGTGTGCGTAGATATGTGTATATATGTATATACGTGTGTATATGTATGAGTATGTATGTATCGCATTGCACGTGTATGGGGGTATGTATGCACTTATAGTTAGTAACTCACTTAGTTTCTAGTTAGGTTTAGTAAAAGAAATCTTGTAATTAGGACCCTCCAGTCCTGTTTATATTTCTTCAATAAATAAATAAATAAATTTTACAAATACCAAATTTGCAAACATGCATTACTTGTATGGGCTTGCTGACGGGAACGCATATGAAGCCAGGCGACTATATCAAGAGCGCTTCCCAAATAGAATGGTTCCTGATGCTCTGACGATTTCAAGCACCCACAGAAGTTTATGTGAACCAGAAAGTTTTGAGCCAAATCATCATTCGAAAGGAGCACATCGGACTGCAAGAACTCCAGCAATTGAAGTAGCTGTTTTAAATTCAGTTGGCGAAAATCCTGAAATAAGTGCGAGTTAAGT
The DNA here is from genome assembly GCA_018342105.1 of Gonioctena quinquepunctata. Taxonomy (NCBI): domain Eukaryota; kingdom Metazoa; phylum Arthropoda; class Insecta; order Coleoptera; family Chrysomelidae; genus Gonioctena; species Gonioctena quinquepunctata. Next base: position 293,361 of record JAFIRS010000838.1, read on the forward strand.
TGCCAATAATTTTAATATCGCCCATATTCTAGTATGGAGGATTTTTCATTTATTATATCCCTATCACATTCAACGGGTTCAGGCTCTACTTCCTCGAGACTTTCCATCACGAGTGAAGTTCTGCCAATGGTTTCTCCAAAACGGTATCGAAAGTCCTTAATTTGACAGGGAAATTTTATTCACGGACGAAGCTAGTTTTTACTAAAAACAGGATCAGAAATTTTCATAATAATCATTTTTGGGCCGAGAAAAATCCGCATGCAATCGTGGAATCTCATCACCAGGAGCAGTTCTCATTAAATGTCTTGGCTGGAATTATTGGAGATTACCTAATTGGACCTTCTTTTTACCACGCAGATTAAATGGACATACCCAAGCAGCATTATAGTGACAGAAACTGATACTGCAACTTCGATTCGGTGGTTATCACGTGATCACCACTAAATCTACCACTTTACAGTAAGAATAACTAAAATTTTATATGTCTATGGTTGTAGTCACGCAATTCCCATCTATGGTAGCCACTCCACAGTTCTATAACTTATTAGTGTCATTTGAGGTGTCTGAAACAGTGTGGCCACTGAGCAAATCTCTTTAAAGTTTTTCAAACTTAAATGTGGAAAATAACCGTTGCCGTAACCATCCTGTACCACTTAAATATCACTTAGAAGTCACAGTCACTTTCAAGATAGTATGATAGTTTCGGTGACGTTTTGGTAACTTCCATAAAGCCTTCAATGTGGCAGGCACTTGATTGTGATATGTGGTGATGGTTGCCACGTTCTTGCTATCTCCATAAGTGATAACCTTCAAAATTCACCATTCTGCGCGATGACGAAAGCTAACCTAAGTTTTCTCAAATTATTTTATTGTGGTTTACAAAGAGGTTTGTTTACCTGTTACGTGAAACATGAATGATATTATTCAATATGAAATGGGTTATGCGTTTTCAATAGACAATTTTCCTTGATTCTGAAGTGACCGTGGATTGGTACGTGCGATGACGAAAACTAACGTAAGTATTTGTTTCAACTAACCAAGATTGATAAAACAATGTTTGAGGTATTAAGTACATAATTTCAGAGGCGAGTTATTTTCAAAATTATAATGTTTTCCTTAAATAAAGTGTATGCAGATGGCGCTTGCTCACAATCGAGCTACAACACCCATATTTCACATGAAACTTTCAATCGTTTTAATTTTATCCCGATCAGAAGTATCCAAATTCAATATACTTACTTACGCGTTTGTATGTTTATATGTTAAAGTTGATAGGGGGTTAGAAACGAATCAGGCAAAATGAAAGAATGAGGAACATTTATCACAAGAATATGTTGCTGAACAGAGATCGAGCTACATATCAGTCAGTTGTTTAACGTGTCTAGTGTCGGCCACTACATATCCACGTTTTTGCCAGGTGACCACAACTTGGTTGGAATGTGGCTATCTGAGATCCAGGAACGTAGATTGGAACGTAGCAGCCACCAAAAAAGTGTTCCCCATTTTGGTAGCCGCCGCGTTATAGAACCGTGAATATTACGTGGCAGTGGTTGTGGCCAAACACTTCAAAGTTTTCCAGAATCGTGGCCGCTACGTTCCGTCCACTTAAAATGCTACTTGGGTAATTATCGCCGATTTTTAGAAGATAATTTGCCAATTCTGTTGGAAGATGTTCCTATTTTAATGCCAAATCGCATGTGGTTTATGCACGATGGTGCACCTGCTCATTTTAGTGGTCTGGCACGCGAATATTCAAACCAAAACTTTCATAATCGCTGGATAGGTCGTGGGGGAACATAGTCATGGCCAGCTAGATCCCCAGACTTAAACAGTCTTGATTATTTTATTTGGGGATATCTTAAGACTTTGGTGTACAGTCAACCAATTCTAACTGAGGAAGAATTGCGAAACCGCGTTAGAGTTTCCTGTGAGGCAATAAGGAATACTCCAGGATTTTCCAAAGAGTACACGAGTCAATGACAAGGAGGTCTGAAGTGTGCATACTTGCAGGAGGCGGACATTTTGAACAGTAAATTGTGCATAATAGTTAGGTTTTAAAAAATAAAAAATAAATTTTTATGCGTACTTATTACAAAAACTGAATAATAGTTACATAAAATTATCTTTCCTAGATCCTTTGGTTACTACAATTGTGAAATTAAGACTAAGAGAAAAAATCGAATAGGGACAAGCAAACGAATGTATTTTATTTTCTAAATCTAAAACCGTCCGCCGGACGAAAAAAAGGCAGATCATTTTTATGATAAGATAGAGGACAATTACAAAAATAATATTTATTTGGAAAAAAGACAGTGGCGTATCATTATTTTGATCAAAAATATGACAGGGCATGTTAACAGGGACGCCACTGATGAAAATTAAGACATCCTTTATCATGAAAAAATGTATTTTTATCCGTACTTTGCATGTACCAACATTGAAAAGAAGCCAAAGCGGTTTCAGAGATATTGGGGAAGAACAGATTTTTTGGTTAAATTTCAACATCCTGTATCTCAGAATTAAAGCGGTTGTGGACCTATGTTCATATGAAGATTTTTTCTTAAAATTATCCAAGGATTAACGCCCTTTAGGGTCAGCATTCAATTATGAAACAACCTGTATAGTAATAAACGATGCAGTGGTTGTTAATGTTCATGAGTGATATAGTGATAACATTATTCGAGACAAAATCTTTCAAAAAATCTCACTGATTATGAACCCCCGCTGAGTGTTTTTGCCAGATTTACAGGGTGGGCTTCGACCGACTAATGATAATGATAATTCATTTTGAAAAATGTAATTAATTTTCTTAAAAATATAATTTACAAGTCTAAATTTGTGACAGAAATTTGAAAATGTTCAAGACTGCTGCCACGTTGGGCGCCAATTGTGTAGCATGTCAAATTCAATTTCCTTTCCTTTTTGAAGAGCGATAGAAAGTTGATATTTCAGAAACTACCATGCTTATTTTATATAGCGATGCCTATGAGCTGCTCAGATTGATACGGTACGTCGTGGATATCGTTATCTGTCAGTAAAATTCAGATAGATTCTTCAACACGTCTAAAATTCAAATGATATGAAGATAAATTGAGCGCCAGTTATTTTTGAGAAAAATGACCAAAAACAAAATAGATTCTTGTTGAAGAATTTGATGTGCGCTTCTCAGCAGTAAAACTGTATGATACATATATTTAAAATCAAATGATGAAAATAAACAATGGTGTTTCAATGGTACTACGTGGTGCAGTTGTTTGAATTAACAAAAAGAAAGACACTTATGTTTACTCTAAAACTCTCGATGTACATATTTGTTTACTGGTTGTTTGACAATTGCTTCTGATCAGGTTCGTTGGTAGTTAGGAACTCTGCGAGACGAGTGCTAGGGTTGTACACTTTGCGGTTCTAGGCAGCCATTCTGAATTGTACCGGGTTCCTTGATCAAGAATTCTCCTTTGTGATCAGACGAAGCTGTGGACAACAAACACCAAGCAATATCTTGTTACAATTTGGTTCGAAGAACCGATAGTTCCTTCATAGAGTGAGCAAATTGATAAGGGAAATTATTCCGAGGGAATCAAGTCCCAAGATACAAACGTTGGTATATTCCAACTGCACTTATGATTATGCTTCATATGAGATTACAAAGTAATCTAATACAGTATATGTAAGATTGAAAAACAAATCTAAAGATTACATTATATGTAAGACTACGAAGGAGTCTACGTTTTCTGAATCAATAAAGTCAATTCACTCAATTAAGAGTAATAAAGAAAACTTCATAGGATTACTCTTACTTTGATGCTCAATATCTAATGAAAGGAAGGAGGTGCAATTTCATTTATTAGAGCTAAATGAGTTTGAGAAACAATATGTGCTCAATATAATTATTTCTAGAACCGAGCTGAGAGAATTTAAGTGATTTTAAGCTAAATACTTATACTCAAAATGGTTTAAATAACCCAAAAGTGTTGATCTCTTGGGGAGAGAGAGCGTAACGAGATATATGCCTCGAAGTGACACGTTAAATACTGCGAATCAAGCAGAAGGTTTGATTCGAGCTAAGAAAGGGAGTTTCGCAATGTTTGGAGTTGAAAGGTTGTACTTTACCTCAAAAAAGATAGAACATGGTCAGAGAAAGATCTAGCCAAGAAATAAAAGAATCACTTCTTCTACTGATTACAGTAAAAAGGAATGAAAGCAAGTACTCCCTTGTGAAACCCATCTCTCCGAACTGCTAGATAGATCTCCATCGAAACCATAGTTTCACGTAGTGCCTGAGCTAGGGAGATATCACCAATTTCTCGCTTCACTGATCGTATTTCTGTATCCTTCAATGTCCTCTGATTTTCCAAGAAGGGCTTCGTGAACTAGAAAATTTTTAAACACAAGCCGAAACGGGTTCTTAGACACTTTTTCAATTAATTCACCTAAACTCGTAAATTACCAGTTTGAGGTTAGACGAGAATATCGTCGAATGAAAATGACATTAGTTCTCGGGCTTAATCACCAAGCTTCTTCAGCATTCAGGCAACAATTCTTTATTATTAAATTGAATGAAAATATTTCAATCTTGAAATACGAGCTTTACTGTTATCGCTGTTATTTTCCTTATTGCCCCGCGTTGCTGATATTGCTCCGCGTTGCTGATATTGCTCCGCGTTGCTGATATTGCTCCGCGTTGCGGCGCCAATTGCTATGATGCGGTTATTGCGGTTTGTGTTTTTATTTTATATTTATTTATTCATATATTTTCACAATCAGACATCATAACATAAATATTTTTTGTTTTACAATTTTTTTTACTATTTTCAAATCTTTTTTAGCTAGTTGCCCTTTGAGTTTTATTTAATATATTCATATGAAAAAAATACCCATATGAATATTTCACAAGTCCGACTATGTATTATACCTGTCTTCCATTGATTCTTTTACCTTATTCTCTTCACCTTAGCAAACTCAATCGGTACGCCTATGGAATCTCAGGAGTCAGTTCTACTGTGGAGCCCTCTGGTAGTTTTTGTGGTCAGTTTCAGAAAATGGCACCTTGTTATTGCTCAAACATTGAAAATAATGCAGAAATTTATCAAAATAATAATTTCCTTTATTCAGGAAGACTTACTGCGATAATTAACTCAAATTAGTGCTTCATAGCAAAATATACATGAAAAATGAAGTTATGTGATAATAAAAAGTGAAATGTAACCTATTTTTGTAGGTTATGTGGTCTATATACTAATTCATAAAAGTGTTCTATCGAAAGGGTTCTTAAAAAGGTTTATTTTGAAATGCACTGAGTTTAGTAACTTTTTATGGTTCAAAGTATCTGTGGCTTCTTGAAACGAAATTGTTCAGTGTCTCGGATCGCTCTCCCGTTCCTGGAAACTGCCGTTCCAGTCTGCAGCCCCCTTGTCGAATATGAATTCGCCCTGATACTGGTATATGTCTCAAATGAGAAGGTAAGATTCGTTCTGCATCTGGGTTTTCCATCAGCTACAGTTCTATATAGTAGTTCGTTGTGTTGTATTGCGAATAACTGTTTTGTAACGAAAATATGATTAATATTTTAAATTCAAATTTCTTGAGTTGGTTCCTCCAAAATTATTTTTTTTCAATCCCCTAGCTTGTTGATTCTTTTTCCCTTGATACCACACATCTTTTGTTTTCTTCTCGAATTTTCGATTTACACGCACTTTTCGTTGCACTTTTCATTATTTTCGTTTATTTGACAGTTTTTATTCACGAATCGTTTCTAAATACCCTACATACTATATACATGATATATAAATAATCATTTTTGACGTTTTCTGCTTTTCATATTTTTAATATTCATAATTTTGCATCAAGATCTTTCCTGGCATCTCATTGGCTATCGTGTTCAGATATAATTTCATATACATAATGTTCTAACTATAACATTTTGTTGTCTGCTTGTGCTCAAAAATATATTAGTAGATTTTGATTTCTCTAATTTTATAAATTGAGCCAATTGCTTGTAATGTTGGAAACATGTTTATTTCAAACATAGGTATCGACTAATATTATACAAGGTTTCAGAAAAAACGGTAGAATCCTCAGAAAAACTGCAAAATAACATAGCATAAATGACTAAATATGAAAAAAAAATATTTATGTGCCTTTTCAATTTTTAATTTTCATTTTAACTCTTTGAACATCTAACACGTACTTCTAAACTAAATATATATACTGTGTGTCAAATTCAAAAGTTGCCAGGCAACTTCGGGGAAGGAAAACCAAAATAGCATATAAACGAACTTCAGTACTCTCACCCTCATCGCCCTATCAACCCCCACTTCAAAAGTTTGAATGGCGACTCCCAATGCTCCTTGAAAATGCTTTTCAGTGGTACCCATTTTGGGGCTGCTGAAATTAAGATTTTATCTCATCAATCAGATTCGGTGTGAAATATACTAATAATTTCAATATTACTAGATATTTTCTTTTATATAATTTCAGTTGTATCTCTAGGAAGGAAGATTTATTCGAAATTATATTCAGAAAATATTCATTTTCACAGTGATCCTTCAGTTTTATCACAAATCAAATTCTTCTATTTGGAAAGTCAACACATTTCAGTTCGCATAAGTCGGTTGAAAACATGAGGAGTTTTTTTTATTCTCCAACTTTCCGAGTTTTTCTCGGTTGAAAATTCAACGAGTAAAAAGTGGCCATTTTGTGTGCTCACTTGAGAATTTATAAAAAATGCTATTTAATCAATCAACATGCAAAATATGCCAAAAGTATTGTTGAAATGTGAATTAACTTTTTGTCTTGTCTCCAAAATGCGAAAACTTCAAAAGTTCCCAAAAATTAGAACTTAAAAATCCACTGTTTACAGTCCAAGAGAGCGTGTCTACCCCTCTTTCAGTGCTACCAACTTGAATATTTCTTGCAGCTTCCGACTACCAGTTATCTAGATATCGAACTGTCAAGCAGAAAATGGAAATGTCACCGACGGGTGAATCCAACATCTAACTATCTGAATAAAAATTAAAATTTTCAATTTCAGATTTTTTCTTTTGAGTTAGGGCCTTTTCAGATATAGTTCAATGTCCAGCGTGGCTTTAGCCGGGGAAGTAGTTGTTTTCTGTTAGACATTCACAAAAAATAACTTCATTTTAATCGTGGATTTTTCAATTCACAAAAAAATCTTTCTATCAGTATTCAATTGAGAATGTTTCCCTTTTCAACATGAATACCCCACAAGAGGTTATCTTGACGATGGAAGATAGTCACTAAAGTTTATCTTTCAGCGCAGATGATTCCACATCTGATTTTATGAACATCCTGTTTATATTTTCAACAAATCAACATCTAACGTTCATGAGATTTTATGAATTATGATGGGATTTCATGTGGAAACTATTGAAGAGTATCGAAATGTTGAATCATGATGGGATTTCATGTGGAAACTATTAAAGAGTAACGAAATGTTTTTTATTTCGTTACATTTTGCTTTGTTTAAAAGTATTGTTTTCACTTTAGCGGTTTCATCTATTTTATTAAAAATTCTACTTTGTATGTTCTCAATTCTATTCAATTTGAGATTATACACAAAGAAAATATATAATTGTTTAAATAATAACACATACTTTTTGGCAAGGAAAAACCTACGCGCGGCTCTAGCTATTGTGGGTTTATTACTTACGTTAAATTGTATAGTGCGATAATTGATAATTAGTTAGACAAGAAAATTTTTCCATTTTATTTTATTTATTTGCACAATTTTATACTACTACTTGATCATTTGAATGCACATATGCTATATTTTAATGTGTGCAACATGAGAAATATTAATCTTACATATTGCTATTTTAGATCTAATATTATAATTATTACCCTCATTGATTATGTGTCCTTTAAATATGTTATTACTTTAAGTGTCTGGATTAACTGCACACATACCCTGTCATGCCCTACGTACAGAACTTTATCTATTGTAGGGCAAACTATTTATTCCCCTTCATCCTTTGGTATGTTACCTACATCTATGCTATGAATCAAAAGGTAAATGAATTATTATTATTATTACATTTTATTCACTTTCCAATTATTACTGTAGTAGTATTGTAAGGTTTGAATATTGATTGCAATAGATGTAGGTAACATAAATCATTAATACTATTTTATTTTATTAAAGTGAATACTTACTCTGCACACAGCCAGTAGGCTTTGCAGATTCCCTTTGTTTATTTGCTACATTGTATATGTATTGTCAATTGGGCAAATAAACGTTATTATTATTAATATTAAATTATACTATTCATTCGCAATAAAGATATTCTACTTCTAAAAGTTCTTGAATAGTGGCATTATTAGAATTTTCCTAATCTGTCTAGAAAGATAAGACGCGTTGAATGATACAATGACACTGTTTGGCTTTATTTTAATAATAGGGTCCCTCTCGGACAAAACAATTATTTTGCTAACGACAAAATAAATCAAGTAATTAATTTAGCCATTACTATGTGATGCGTCACGTGGAATTCTACCCAAAACCGGTGAATGTAATTAGGATTTTTTCCTTTTTTAATCCCGTCCGACTCTCTATTTGCCATTTCAAGAATTCATTTAAATATAAAAATACTTGAGATTAAGAAATTTTGAATAATATTTATAATTTCAAGTTGATATTACATGTCAAAGTAAAATATCGTTAATTCAACTTTTTTTCGAATTTACAAATATATTTAATGTTGTTCATTATCATATACCGAGTGTCAATGAATCTATTAGACAAGTCATAACTTCTAGAATATTAGGTGTATCAAAATGAGATTTGGTTTAGATAAATGGTATGTGAAGAGGAGAGTTTTCGCATATTTTTCACTTTCCGGCCATTTCCGGTTTTTAATTTTTAAATGGAACACCCTGTATATTGTAACATTTTTTTATTTCTGAGACAATTCTGGATCAGAATGTGACATTTTAAAAAGTTCTTACGCCTACTTCTCCTTTTCTATACTATTTTTGATTTGATCTATTCTCCAACAGGAGAAAAAACAGTTAACTGGTTTGGAACCAGCTTTTGTAACTCGTATTGAACAATGTCTGCGTTGTACCTATATTTTATCGATTTAGTCCAGAGAACGTTAAATAATTCCACTCTCGTGGACATCTGAGTATTTATCGATCGAAAGCATTACTATAATGTATTCCAATTCGATAGATATTAATTATTCAGAATCCTATTATCTCCCTGAAATTGACCAACTATTGTCGTATTGAAAGGCTATACCGGTGCTGAACTTTTACATACAACCGTTGGATCTAATGGAATATATGCACTTTAGCTGGGTATGTACAGTCCAGTCCGTATTTATTATGTCGTACCACTAATAGCATCTCGAATACGGTAAATGATACGAAGTTGGTTAAATCACACAAAAGTTGCCTACTTTAGTGAACAATGAAACGATGTTTCCAAATCAAAAATATGACGAACCGTTTTCAAAATATCCGGGGAAAACCGAAATGGCCCGTTTTATTTTCTTTGATTTTTAGGAATATGGAAATGTGTTCAAAAAACTTTCTGCTTGTTTTAAATTTGCTTCGATATGCTGTGCTTTGATTTTCAATACGACCTTTCGTCCTTCGGGGGCCACTCTCAACCCAATTTTTTCGAATACGGACCTGAATTTTTTTAAATGAATTCAAGTAGTTCTTATCTTACAGAGTTCAGATATTGGACCAGGGTCGATAATTTTTGAAACCAAAAAAAATTATAGTAGAATGAAACTCATTGGAAAAGGAAGATAATATAACAAAAATGAAAGGAAAAATAATTTACGGGCGATCTGAGGTCGGGAAGTGGAAGGGGGTGGGTTTTTAAGGGTAGAAAACGGTTTATCTTGATTTCCGGCAAAACTACAAGTCCTATGGAAAAAGGTTAAATGGCAAAGTTGTAGGTAATAAAAAGATCTACAACTTTGGTACTCACACTTTTTTCACATAATCTTAATATTTATGTGAAAAATTCAAATAACCAAGTTTTTGGTTTTTTATTTTTACCTTTTACAAAAAAAAAATTGTTTCCACGAAATTTGGTGAAAACTTAGTTTTTTATGTCCCAAACACACTGTCATTTTTTTAATTTAAAATATTTATTTTTCCACCTTATTTTGACTTAATATCGAAAAAGCACCCTAATTTTAATTCAGAAATTCTCCCGTCAAAATATCAGGTTTTTAAAAAAAGTCGGTGGGATTTTTGTTCGTTGAAATCTTTCTGATAGTGTAAAAAAATATACATTACTATGGTAAATGTTCTCAGAAAATGCAAAGAAATAACAAGTAGTAAGGCCCAGATCCTCCTAGCCCCTTCCCCACTTCTCTATGAAATACCTTTTGATGGGCAAACATTTTCCGTAGGTCACTCAGGTATATAAGTTATCTTAAAATAGCAATAAATAAGCATCTACGCATATAATTTAAAGAAGATTCTACAACTTTCTCAAAATATTGTAGATGTCTTATTAAATTCGGATTCGAGTTTTTTTCGTTTCTTTGATTTTCTGTCATAGTAATGTACTTTTTTTTTATATCATCAGAAAGTAGAGATTTCAACAAACAAAAAGCCCACCGACTTTTTAAAAAAAGCTGATATTTTGACGGGAGAATTTTCGAATGTAAAATTAGGGTGCTTTTTCGATATTAAGTCAAAATAAGGTGAAAAAATAAATACTTCAAATAAAAAAAATTACAGTGTGTTTGGAACATAAGAAAAGAGGTTTTCACCAAATTTCGTGAAAAAAAAAATGTAGAAGATAAAAATAAAAAACCAGAAACTTGGTTATTTGAATTTTTCCCATAAATTTTGAGGTTATGTGAAAAAAGTGTGAATACAAAAGTTGTAGATCTTTTCATTACCTACATTATCTTCCTTTTCCAATGGGTTTCATCCTACTATTATTTTTTTTCACTTTTTACCATTTTCAAAGGCTTCAGCACTGGTCTATATGTATCTTACTTGGATTTTGTTTCTACATTTCTGCCCATAAATTCCATCATCAAAGTCTGAACAATGAAAATTCCAAATTTTATTTTTTACTGATTTTGCTCTTGTCTTCGCAGGCAAAAGGCGATATTCCACTTTGAATTACACATTAAACTTGAAACTGTTTAAAATTAAGACAAATCACCATAAAAATAACAAAGAACAACAATTGATATATCAAGTACACATTTTTTTTTGTCATCGCTACCGGCGTCTTAAGGTATTCAAATTGACGCCCACCATTCCTCAAACACATTTTCGCTCTCTAAAAATGGTATGTTTGTGGTGATTTTGACGCATTCGGGGAGTTATAGCCAGTCATGCTCGTCTTATTGAAGCTTTCAACTCTTCCACATTCTCAAAAGTTGAACTGAACACTTTGACCTTGATGAAACCCCATATCGAATAATCAAGAAGAGTGAGGTCGGGTGAACGCGATGGCCATTTAATAGGACCGTTATTTCCTATCTATCTTCCTAGCATGGTCCTATCGAGAAATGTTTTACAAATTTGTGTACGTTGCGGTGGTGTTCCGTCGAGTTGGAAATATTCATATTTCCTTAGGACATTCAGAGGCAAATCTTCCAAAAAATCGCCTAGAATCTTCGATAGGAAATCAAGATACAACTAGAGACCAATGATTTTGGTATTCAAAACACCAACCCAGACATTAATGCCGAACATCTCTTGAAAATTAGTGGCTCTATGTGAATTAGCAATCTCCTGGCGCCAGTGATAATGAATATTCCTGTTGAACCATCCATTATTTGTAAACCGACTCTCGTCGCACCATAAAATTTTGCTACAAATTTCATCTTGCCGAAAATGTCTCAGTAGCCATATGCAAAAAATTAAACCCTTTTATCCTAGTCTGTTAAACGCCAATGATGTACTTTCTCACTCTGTAGGGCTTGAATTTATGTTTCTTAACAAAAAACCTTATTGACGAATGCGATATACCACTATTCCTCGCTATCTCTCTACGAGATACTTCCTAATTTTGATTTTTCTTGTATTCCACGGATTCTGATTCAAATTATCATTTTACTATCTGTAACATGAAACTTTGAAAAAACTTACCTAACACGTCGATTTCATTATCACCACCATTTCCAGTAATAGCGCAACTTTTATTCTTAGATTTCAACCACTTGATATGTTTATAACTTTATGCAATTGTGAATCGCGGGTGTGCTTTTCTCGGACAATTTTCTAGACGTCATCCCGAGTCCTCGATCATATTTTAATTAACATTAGCCCATTTTTTTTCGATTTTAAGACCTGGACCATACTAATATGTTAAACAATTCCCGACTCGCTAGACGCAAATGTTCTATTTTTCATAAGATGCTAGCTAAAGTAGTGTATTCTTCTATTGCACGGGGCTAGTAAATTTTACACGCTACTTATGAATTCGCTCCGTACAATTTGCACGGTGCTTTTTTTTCACATAAATGTACACGCTCCTAGTGACTTGACTCCGTGTAATAAAAGGAAAATTACACAGGGCTAGTTTACATGCAAATTTGCACGCTGTTAGTGAATTAGCTGCGTGTAATAAAGCAGCAGTTACACGGAAATTTCGACTTTGCTAGTGACACTTCTTGTATCATGTAGCCTATGGAAACCGCTAGCTCTTCATTCTTTTAGGGCAATAATAGTTCGCGCGTTAGATTTATTCAGGTCTTCTAGGAAGTAGATAGAAGGAGCTGGATGCAGGTCTAGTTCAAGCGAATTTGTTATCCGAAGAAAAAATATAACTCGGGGTGCTCGATCTACGGTTGGGCTAATAAAACCTGTAATATACTCAATGGAGGATAGATTTTTTTCAACGAGGCAACAATAAATACAATATGAAGTTTGTAAGACCTTTTTGCTTTAATATAGGAGTCAAACGGATTGATATATCAAAATAGGCAATGTTGAAAATTGGACATACTGATTAAATGCATACATTGTCTTTTTACATACAACTTTTTTTAACATTCAAACCCCCCCCCCCCCCCGTTTTTTAACCACCTGGTAGATAGATAGTGATAGCAACGAAATTTGGAGGGCTTAAATAGGAGATAAAAACCTACTTCTTCATGAAAATCACAGCTGAAAGTTTGTAAATGGCGGCTGAGCGCCATCTTCAATAATTTTTTCAAATAGAACACCCCGTATATTATTCCATTTTCGAAATCTGCTCATAATTCTCAGTTCTCAGTTTTCTCTAATACACTTTAGTCCTGAATTCAATTGTTTTCGAAATATTAACGTTTGAAAAGTGACCTTCTGGTTTAAAATGAAGTATGGATTTTGGTCACTTCCGGTAAAACAGTTTGCTAACTAAACGTTATTATTAATTTAGTTTAATATCTTAATGAATTCGACTAATAAGAGGCGTAAAAAGAGTTTATTAAGGATAAACAGTACCGCTTACCGAAAAATCTCGAAGCCTACGAATGTGTTGTGTAAATTCACAATCAAAACAAATTAGTTAGCTAAAATATTATAATTTATTTTTGAATAACACTTTTATTTAACGCCAACAATTATTTCATCAAGTGTTCAATGTGGCCCCCTCTTAAATTTTGACAATAAAGTGCCCTTTTATAGATAGCTTCTCTTACGTTGATGAGAGTCTGTTCATCTATTTCTTCACATGTATCTATTATTCTTCGTTCCAACTCTTCTATTGTTTGGCAGTCAGTGGCGTAGATTTTTGACTTCAGATACCCCCAAAGGAAAAAATCTAGAGGTGTAAGATCGGAAGATCTTGGTGGCCATTCTGTACTTCCCCTGCGACCTATCCATCGCCCAGGAAAGTTTGTATCGAGGAACTCTCTAGCCATGCGATCGAAATGGGGAGGTGCCCCATCCTGCTGAAATATGATTTCATGATTTTCAAACTCTTCCTGATTGTTCAATACAATTTGTCTCATTCGAGGTTCAATTTCAGTTTCTAAAAGATTTCTGTAAATAACTCCTGTAAGATTGCCTCTGATAAAAATCGGTCCAACAACGCGATTGCCCAAAATCCCCGGCAAAACATTCACCTTTTTAGGAAACTGGATATGTCCCTCTCAAAAATATGCGGATTAGTATCGCTCCAGTATCGTACATTCTGTTTGTTGCCTTTTCCATTAAAAAAAAACGTGCATTCGTCTGCGAAACATACACGTTTGGGGAAGCCCCGTTCTCCTTCAATTGTTCTTGTTAACCACTCACAAAATTCAACCCTCCGGTCAGGATCATCCTCCGTGAGAGCATGCAGGATTTTCATTTTATAGGGACGAAACTTTTCTTTTTTTAGGACTCTTTGGACACTTTTTGAACTTACTCCACAGGATTCAGGAACTGCAAACGTCGACTGAGTCGGATTGATTACCATTTCAGCAACAATTTCTACCTTTTTTTCATCTGAAAGAGGCGGTCTTCCTGATCTTGGAGCATCTTTCAGCGTACCAGTTGCTTGGAGCTTTTTTAAAAGTTTGCGCAAAAATGACCTAGAAATAGGTTTCTCTGGAAATCTATCATTAAACATACGGACTGCTAGATGATAATTTCTTCCAGCTTCTCCAAATATCAAAACTGCTTAAAATTTATCGTCTAAACTACGAGCCATGATCACACTTTCATAAAAGGGTTCAGGCGCTCAATGGACTATTTGAGCGTAACAAGATGTTTCCGCGACAACGATTTTTTCCAATGCAAACTTCATTGAAAGCAACATTAGTTCAAACGTTAATATTTCGAGAACAATTGAATTTAGGAGTAAAGTGTATTAGAGAAAACTGTTGAGAACTATGAGCAGATTTCAAAAATGGAAAATATACGGGGTGTTCTATTAAAAAAAAAAATTGAAGATGGTGCTCAGATGCCATTTAAAAACTTTTAGCTGTAAATTTTTCATGAAAAAGTAGGTTTTTATCTCGTTTTCAAGCCCTCCAAATTTCGTTGCGATATACCAGGTGGTTCAAAAATTAGTATGTATGTACCTATGTTTAGTTCTAATCTTGCAAGTGATTTTTGATCCTCTTCTAGCTATCCGATTAACGTGAAATTTGGCAGATGTTTAAATTCCGGTGACAATGCATTATGGAAATTTTGCTAGAGAAAAAACAAAATAGCAGCTCCAAGATGGCGACGTGTTTTGTTATTATGGCCTGATTCCATTAAAAATTGGTATGTGGGTTTTTTCGGGGTCGGAGATTATCAATTTTTTGTCAGAATTCAATAAGATGACGGATTTTATGAATAACTAAAAAGAATTGTATAAAAATGATTAGAAAATTTTTTTAAGACAAGCTTTCATACAAATGCACTAAAAAGGAAAAATAATTTATTCAATTGTTTGATCTAGGTTATTCTGTGAGTAGCAGATTAAAAATCTTGCCGCGAATTTAAAATAGGTATTTTTGCGCAGCAAGATTTTGATTGAATAACCTAGGTCAAACAATTAAAGAAATTCTATTTTCTTTTTTAGTGCAATTGTCTAAAAGCTTTTCTTATTTTTTATCATCTTTATTTTTTTATTATTTGACAGTAAGCTTTCGCAGCCTATTATGTTGAGATGGGCGGTAAAAACCATGGACGCTCAATATTTTTACAAATATATTTTGAAGTGAATAACATATGAATGAATACTAGAAAAAACTCCGACCAAATAATATTATTTGATTTATTAAACTTACCGAGTTACAAGAAAACGATAAGAACATTTGAATACCTAATGGAAAATACATTATATTAAAACGAACTGCTATACCAACTGAATCAAAATTGTACTTCACTTTCGTGTAAGTATGGAAAATTATTAAAAAATATGTTACCTTTGAGATATGCTGCCTGAAAATTCTGAAAATATGTATGCTGATAATTATATTTCTTCAGTGATTGTTAATATAACAGGATAAAAGGGAAAGTGAGAGAGAAAAAAAAATCCACAAAATTGCATTTCAGAAACCTTTATTTTCATCAAGTTCAATTGAGACTCCCACAAACTGAAAACTGGTGAAAACAAATGAAAAACTCTTTTAGCAACATGGAAACCAAATTTTTCGGCACAGACTATACGTGATCTCGTCATCGGAGGGATGTCGAGTATCTCGCCCCTGCTCGCACTTACCTTTTCAAAGGGCCATAAGTAGGGTGGTGCGATGTCCTAAGCCGGATATTCACTCGTAACAGATCTCTATGCGGTTATTTTTAAACACAAGTAGATGGGTGTTACATATGGTACGCATTTTCATTATTATTTATGAGGGACTGTTTCACAAATGCGAATAGAAATACTGTCGATTCGTCCTATACGGGCGAGATAGAGTCTATTCAATGGTGTAGAAGGAATTATTTACCGGGCATGGTTCATTTTAATCTGTGTTCGCCCGATTTAAATAATTTGATTTGAATCACGATTTAAATCAATGATTTTTATCAAGTGTTTTTTTAATTTTAATCAATGAATAAAATGAAAAATCTGAAATCAGAAATAACATTTATTTATTTTACAAAATATAATCAGAATAAAAAGTATGAAACAAGTAAATATTCTCATCTGAAATTGTTATGTACAAACTATTCAATATTTATCGTCTATTAAATAAACAACTTACACGTAATATATTTTAATGTATTTAATATATATTCATAATGATGTCCAGAGGATAGCCGTGGTCATATGCCACTTTACCCTAAAGCTTATGATCGCTGACTATTGTTAGAATGTAATGTATTGTTGTGTTAGGGTACGTGGCAGATGACCACGGCTATCCTCTGAAAATCACTATGAATATGTATTAAATACATTAAAATATATTACGTGTAAGTTGTTTATTTGATAGACGATAAATATTGAATAGTTTGTAGCAATTTCAGATGAGAATATTTTCTTGTTTCATACTTTTTAGAGCGTGATTTTTCAGTAGTCGGGTTTGAACTAACTTTTTATTTAAATTATTTTGGGGTTATAATTTCGTGATAAAGTATTTGCAGAACCGTTTTACATTTTTTCGTTTAGATTTTATTGTTTTACATAGGTAATATACCGCGTGGAGGTACTCCCAGCTTATGTCATTATTATTACACACTTTTTTTTTTATATATAATTTTAACATGTGTACCTTAATTGGAGTGTTTATAACATGTTTGTGAAGAAATCTTATTTTAATATTTTCTAGCGTATTATTATCTAGCGTATTATTATGTCTGTCTTGTATAAATATAAATTGCTTGTGACATTTTTGTATTTTTTTTGTATTTATATTGTTACTTTTATACATGTATAAAATGTGATGTAAGATCTTTTATGTATACTAGAGATGTTTGTATGTTAGGCTTCCTATTTTACTACTACTAGTCTATAATGAATACGTATTTATTATACAATATGTATTTTGGGTAGGTTTGGAGATAGGCCAATCAATAGAGATTTTCTGCTCTAGTGATTTTGTGACAAAAATACTATCAGGAAACCGACTATGCCATCATACGAAAGACGGTCTATAGTTATATCTTGTTATGTTTCCTACTCGCAAGTGTCATTGCTAAATTTGTTATAAACATTTAAATGCAAAAAAAAATTATTTTTATTTTGCTTGTAATATGAAAACTAATAAAGCAATCTAAATGCCTTCAATGGACAAGTTATTGAGAATCAAAATGCAAAGAAAATGAGATTAAGCACCATCGATCGGATTATTAGTAACGGACAAAAACTGGAAAAACCAGAAAAAATCAGAGTTTGAAATCCGATCCGATCCAATTTTAATTTTTCAAAAATATTTTGAGAGTAGAAGTATAGTACTACGAAACGTCTATTCTCATTTTGCGTTTAAGTGCTGCGAAATAGGTGAGAAATACTTGCAAACATGACCGAAAATGGGCGAATGCGGCTGAGTAGTGGGGGTAAGCAGTAGTGGCGGGGAAGTATATTTACATTAATACAAGCACGCTGCGCCCGTTATGAATCTGCTGCTCTACCCCCACTCCTGAGTCGCTTTCTCACCTATTTCCCAGCATTTAAACGCAAAATGGGAATAGGCGTTTCGTAGAACTATACTTCTTCTCTCAAAATCTTTTAGAAAATTTTAAATTGTACCACCTATGGAGCATCCAGGTCTGCTGCAATAAAGTGCGTAAAAAAATTCAGATTGCAATTATGCCAAAATTAATGATCCGACAGCGCCTCAATTTCTCACACACAAAGTACATATAAATCACTACTATGTCATGGAAAGCCTGCACTGCATCTCGGGTAAATTTGGGTTGTTTAATGAGAAACTGTTGCCTAGCAATTAGACGGGAAAAACTGTCCACTATTAAAAACGCGACACCGAAGGTGGAGCGGTTTTAGGTTGACAGTTTTTTGAGTCAAATTGCTAAAGGAAACAGTTTAGAATTTGATCAACACAAATTTACCTGATATAACATGAAAACTAGTGAAGCAATCTAGATGCCTTGTAGAGAATCAAAATGCAAAAAAAAATTAGTCTTAGTCCGACTCGATCGGATTATTAGTAACAGAGAAAAACAAACATCTAGTGTAATTCGGCAGGAGAATTTAATGAATAAGAAATTTAGAAACATATCAATGCAAACTTTATTTATTTTGGCAATTAACACCGCGATAATTGATGAACAAATAAATAAGTGAAAAAACCAGTAATGCATTTGTCGCTGTAAAAGTTGCAGCTAACTTTTGCCGCTGTCAAACTGACAATTGCACTGTGGCATATGCGATTTTTTATACATGAGTTGTATTGTCACTATAAAACTGACCTGATTGGTTCTCTGTTTGAAATTCCGGCCATTTGATTGGCTCAAAAATAATTAGGGAAATAGTGAACGAACAAATTTATGACATATTGTGTCAACAAGATATCGCTGAATGTTAATTCCATTCCCACAGGCCACCAAAACTTACGAGTTTGAAACTTCAAAACATGCAACGGACTTCTTTCCTTTCAAACTTTCATGAATGAAATTAAAGGAAAATTAGTTCCGCGCCCGACACAAAACAAGAAAAGAAACGAGGATTAAAAGTATGGTGCTCAGAGATAATTTCTCTCCTGTGTTTCAGATTAACTGTTTAATAACCACATCTTGCGGGAGTCGTTAGTCTTTTGTGGAGCACTTTTTCATCTCTCCGTCTTTACATGGTAATCGGTGGCCCTTGGAGATTGCAGCGCCGGAACTTCGCGGTCGAGAACGCTCGAAAAAATCATTGGGACTTTCCTGTTTTTTCGAAAGTAGGTTATGCTGAGGATATTCTTGGTGAATTGATTGAATGGGTAATAAAAATTCTTGGTGAAGATAATAATTTTCTTGTAGAATTAGTGGAAGGGAGGAAGGATATGTTGGCCGTTATTTTTTCAAGTTCTACCTGACGTTTCGGTTGATATGCTCAACCTAATCGTGGCTGTTGGAAAATTATAACAGAATCACAAAGTAAGTGAAATGCCAACGTTAATATTGTTAAAAACTAAGTAATACCGTTTTTCTACGACTGTCACAAAATACCTTCATTGTATGTTCAATGATGATTTCTAAATGTACTACTCCTTTTCATTACAATTACACAATGTCTGAAAAACGCACGGGTAAATTGACAATTTAATATTTCTTTGACAGAACGATATTATAAAGGTATTTCGAAATTAGTTCAGCATGGAAAGTAGTGACAGTGAAAGGAGTTTAACACCGCCAAGTGTTATGGAGGCAGCAAATAACGCTTCATTAAATTTAGTGCCTGAAAAATCTAAAGAAAAATACACAGTTTCGTATAACCTATTCATGGACTGGTGCAAAGAACAGAAAACTAGTTCTCGTTCAGAGAATGTTCTGATGGCTTACTTTGGAAATATATCAAATATATTTAAATCTTCCACTTTATGGGCACACTATAGCATGTTAAAAACGATGCTTAGTATCAATAATGGCGTGGATATCAGTAAATATTCCAAATTGAGAGCATTTCTAAAGCGGAAATCAGATACAAAGCAAAAAAATCTAAAGTTTTCACAACGAAGAAGATTGATACGTTCATCAAAGAAGCCCCAGACAACGAATACCTTGTAGCAAAAGTAAGTTCCACAACAATCAGTTAATTAATTATAATTTGTTTATATTTTTTTATTGCAGGTTGTATGGGAATTATGGGTGCTTGTAGGAGAGATGAGATGTACAAAATGAAAATTCACGATTTTGAAGATTTAGGTGCCGCAGTTTTGGTCCACATTCCGAACACTAAAAGAAAAACTTCTCGAAAATTTACTGTAACGGGAGAATATGCTAACATTGTGAAAAAATATTGGAATCTGCGACCATGTTATGTCAACGATGCTTATTTTTTCTAAATTATCAGAAAGGAAAATGCACTGTCCAAAAAATTGGAATAAATAAAATAGGAAATATGGGAAAACAAATTGCTTCATACTTAAAACTTCCGAATCCTGAGTTATACACCGGCCACTGTTTCCGCCGATCTTCAGCTACAATATTGATAAA
The DNA here is from genome assembly GCA_018342105.1 of Gonioctena quinquepunctata. Lineage (NCBI taxonomy): Eukaryota > Metazoa > Arthropoda > Insecta > Coleoptera > Chrysomelidae > Gonioctena > Gonioctena quinquepunctata. Next base: position 313,869 of record JAFIRS010000838.1, read on the forward strand.
TAGTAGCGAAGATATAACGACATTAAAACGGCATGGTGGCTGGCGCTCTACAACAGTAGCTGAGGGTTACATCGAAGAGTCCCTGACTAGTCGAAATAACATAGCCAATAAAATATTAGGGTCGATCAATAAGTTGTCAGACCTTCTATCGACATCAGTTATAGAAAATGTTAATAATGTCAACTTTTTCCTTAAAAAAAAAACGGATTCTATTTCCCCAAAATTTGTTTTTAATAATTGTACCAATGTAACATTGAATATTGTTGATAACAAATGAGAAGATATTTTTTCACGATTATTGTAGTACGTGCTTAGGGGCCGTTCAAGTATTACGTAAACAGAATTTTTGTCTTTTTTAACCCCCCCCTTGTCAGCGAAAGTAACAAAGCCCCACTCTCTTAAGCTTAGGTAAGCATTGGTAAATAAGCAAAGCAAAGACCCCCTCTTTGGGGCTTACGTAATATTTGAACGGCCCCTTAACACATTTACCTAGTACGTTATTTATTTTCAATTAATTAATAAAAGTACATTTCTCATGTTTGTTGTTTTTTACTTACACTGTATATTATAACAGTCGTAGAAAAAGTATAGTGTAAAACTCGCACGGAATGACCATTTCCTACTCGTATGATTTGCAGCACGAGCTGCAAGCGAGTGCTGCAAACTTTCATACTCGTAGGAAATGTATGTCATTCCGTGTTCGTTGTACAATATACTATTCTACATCGTTTCATCGATTGTATTCTTATGTTGTTTTATCGTTTATTTTCATAACTTGATAATCCGTACTTCAATCATTACATATTGTGGTTCAGAAAGATTTTTTTGTTATTGCAATGCATAAGTTTTGTTGAGAATTACGTTTCTCATTATCGATTCAGAACCAATAAAAGTGAACTATTTGTTGAAACGAACCAGTGAAATCCTGAAAGGGGCTCCTCTGGTATTTTTTAACTGCATGGTAATACGTTTATTATTTCTATTGTGTCTATATTCTCATCAGGAAATGATGTATGTATTAATTTTTTAACCGACGAAACCAAAAAGGAGGAGGTTCTCTAGTCGACGCGTATATTTTTTTTTATAATTTTTTTTTATTTATGATCACGCATGGTCCCATTTGAATTTAAAAGATGAAATCCACCCCTAAGGGTAGCAAAATGAAGGATATTTGATCACTCACCCTCTGAATTCTGGTCCGTTAACCGATTCTATCAGGCATGACTTTGTACTGGGATCTTCGATTTGGATGATTTTTTTTTATCGGATAGGGTATACCTCATAGTTGATCATATTTGGATTTCGAATGGAATTATCCACCCTTACGGGTAGAAAAATAGGAAATAATTGATTTTTCACTTGTGAACATTGGCACACATATGCAGTTGACAATGACATATCGCTAGTGTCATCATCACAATCATTATATTCTATGAGAGGATGGAATTGATTTTACAACAAATAGTAAAAGTAGATAATAAAAAAAAAAAACCAACCAGAACAACAAAAATAATTATATATTACAACAAATAGTAAAAGTAGATAATCATATTATTTAACTGGTAATAGTTGAAGTAAGGTGGGTAAGTAAGTATTTTGGAAGTAATAAAAAAACAAGCAGTTAGTAATTAGTAGATTTCAGCCACAAAAAATTGAAAAATGAAAACTTTTTAACAAAAAATTAAACCGACGAAATACGGAACTGAAAAGTAAAAAATAAAATAAACCTTCTTAGTCTCAATAACTAAGCTCCTAAACTAATGTAAGTAACTAATTTTGAGTCGGCGCCAAACAAACAATCAACGAAGATCATTAAATTACTTCAAAAAAATATCATAATGTCACCGCCCAACTCGATGCCATCATTTTACGCCTTACCTAATTCATTTGCTTGTTTGTTTGGCGCCGACTCAAAATTAGTTACTTTCATAAGTTTAGGAGCTTAGTTATTGAGACTAAAAGGTTTATTTTATTTTTACTTTTCAGTTCCGTTTTTCGTCGGTTTAATTTTTTGTTAAAAAGTTTTTTTTTGTCTGTCATATAGCGTGTTCTATAATTGAAATATAATTTGAAATATGAATAGGGTTGAAAAGGGAAACATTCTCAATTGAATATTGATAGAAAGATTTTTCTGTGAATTGAAAATTCCACGAATAAAATGAAGTTATTTTTTGTGAATGTGACTAAAGTTTATCTTTCAGTCGCAGATGATTCCACATCTGATTTTATGAACATCCTGTTTATATTTTCAACAAATCAATGAATAGGGTGTTCCCTTACATGGTACTACAACTCCTTTGAGTTCATGCAAATTTTGTGCTTCACTGCTGGCTATGAGTTGACACTGTTGGATTACTTTCAGCCTACTTTTTTTTGTGATAGGAATTGGGAAACTTTGAAAAGTTTCAAAAAACCAAAGAAGGATAATTCTCCAAGCAGTCGCATCACTCTGTTTTCACATGAAATTAATATTCTATATACTTTATCAATCCTATCAGACTTGTTTTCCGAACGGAATTCCGAACTATTCAAATGCCTCGATTAAATATTTTAATGTTTACGAGTTCAAGTACCTCGTTGTCCTATTTTCACGCACGTGCTCTCCTTAAGGGTTATGTGAATAAGTTCACTTAACTGTGAAGTCTGAAATTGACGGTTGACCCGTGTAATTGAGTGCAATGCGAGCCATTGAATTGTCTGAAACGACAAACAACAGCATAAAGTCATACTGGTATACGATTTCATGTCCTTGGATTGCGAATGGAGATCGTTTGTTGGGTTAGAGGTCGAGAAACATGCGACTAAGAGTAATTCTATGTTTTTTTGGTATTCTTTAGAGTATTTTTCGGAAATACAAACTTTGATGTTAACTAACAAGGAATGTGTGTGTAGTGAAAGTAGCCCATTTTTTCCAAAGTGGAGTGATTAGATGAGAGTAGGAAATGGGTAAACTTAACGAAATAAAAATTGTACATGAGAATTTTTTTTATATATCGGGAGAATTAGTTTCTGAAGTTTTCACATATACGAATAAATGAAATTAAACTTTATTTCATTCAAATGCAATTTACAATCATCTGAATTATTTTTATGGGGTAGGTTGCGTGGACCCTTATGATATCGAAATTGAATTACAGCGGACCTTAAAATAAATTGTAGAATTCATTTAAATAACAGAGTGGGCAGTTGTAGGTGGGTAAAAGAGCGCTTTTGTATTCTGAAGGTATGACTATCATTGATGGAAGAAAGGAAAGGCAAACAAATGCAATCTGAATATCGGACTGCAAAATGGTGTATCCCATATACCTTAAGTAATTTTGTTAAAAAATAAATCAATTTTAAAGTTGAACGCGAATGGACGAGTAAATCATATTAGAGTTTCATTAAAAGGAAGTATGAACCAGAGAAGAAATCTTATATGGTTACCAACCTGCTCAAATTGTAAAGAAAGGAGAATATACATGAAATCATTATCAATCTACAAATTTCCGAAAACATTAATTATGCACTTCAAAACGTTTTTTTATACAGGCTCCACAAAACGCCTGCCTTCTTTGGATACTGAAGACAGTCCGCAAAATGCCACTTTAGCGGACTTGTACTGGAAGTCTCATGGCAACACTTTAGCGGACTGAAATTTGTTTATTCATAAAACTTATTATTAATATCCTAAAAACGTTTCAGGAGACATAATAAACTATAGATTATTTGATATTTTGTAGTAACAGCACACGTTTTCTTCGAAATATTCTTTTGGAATACTTATTTCATGAAAAATTAACACACAATATTTGACAAGTATTTGACAAATGTGTCATTGATAAACAATCGCTTGCTTGATTTCCTTACACTACCGTATGGACGGTGATTGAAAATGTATGAACGGCGAGGCAATATGTGTGGCATTTCTGTTCTTTTTATTTGGAAAGCTAATAAAAAACTATCCATAGTGGACACTATATGGCTTTTTGTAGACATCAGTATGTAGGCACATAGAACGAGTATAATAATTCTCGCTCATTGTCACTGATATCTCCAGAATCTGTCGTTAGTGAGAGAGCGTATACTCCCTTTCACGAGCAAATGATGCTTTCCTTTAATTTATATCATTTATATAGTTATTGTTTTATTCTTTATATTTTATTGTATATGTTAATTATATATTGTATCTATATGTATAATAACAAAAAAATCAACATTATTTTGGTACAGAAAAAGTGTTTGACTGCGACAGGGAAATGTTTTTTTTTGGGGAGGAGCAACTTGTTCGTATATTCTTTCACAATACATTTCTATTTGCTCAGATATATCCAACGCCAACGCATTTGCTCACTCTTGTAAAAATAAAGGATCTATTGGCTGAAATAAGAATTGAATGTATGCTAATACCATCAAATTGAACTTCGAATCATAATTATTCCCTGTAGTTACTTACATACACCTCAAACTTTGTAGAATTCGTGATGCAATTCAAAAGGAGACACGCGATGAATATTTAAAACATAAATTGGACAGAGAAATATCGGGAATCTTGGCTCATCCCAACTTTGTGTATTATAATGGTATAATTAATATATGCAAATTGTTTGCACAACTTCAGAGTTGTCCGAACAACTAACATCTCAAGTCGGGAGGTATCGGTAAAGCGAAAGGAATTGAAAGAGATCCTATAGACTGGGAAAGCGAGGTTGACAGGGATATTTTAAATGCGATCCATCTTTGTAACCGAGACCTTTCCCCATTAATTTCTTATGGGCCTGAAAATTCGCGAGTTTTCCGTACGTTTTCGGGTTCTCTGAAATTATACCTAGCAATCTTCAGAGGAATAAATTGTTTGAACTTTAGAAATTCCGAGGCACAAAATAATTCACGACAAAGTCTATTCTCGTATTCATTCAAATACTGTGAATGTGTGTTCTAGTTCTTTGCACATAAAGTGGCAGTGGTGTGTTACTGGTGTAATTGTTTTCTACTATTTTATTAGTATGCATATAATCAAAACTAAATTAGAATGATATACTACATCTTGAATGGAGGTGAAGTCAAGTATTCATGTTTCTTTTCTTATTATTTATTGTTCAATATAAAAATGTTTGTTTGATTTCTAACGTAAACATAATAAAATATTCAGTATCTCGGCAAAATGGGGTACTCATTGAGCCACTGTAAATACAGGGTGTAATCTTAAGTATAGTAAAAAAGTTGACAACATTTTCTTTGCTCAAAGTAACGAGATTTTATAGTATGAACTACAGACTTCAAAATGTTTATTTTCCAAGATGAAGGGTTCTAAAGTTGTCGACAAAAATTGGTTTTTATTTAATAACTTCTGGAAGAGTGAAAAACTGAAGAATGTAGAAAATATACTCAATAAATTGTGGAGAAGCCATTGTGATCGGAGAAATAAGATTATTTTTAGATATCTAAATATATATTACATTTTTTCGATGTTGAAGGAAATAAATATACTAGAGTCAGTTTTGTATGTCCCATTCGGAGGGTTTATCCATTTCTTGAAAAGTGAATCGACCATTTTCAATTCAGAATTTTCATTGTTCCATAGGATCTGCATGTGTTTCATCTTTTTCCCTTTGCTGAAATAATTTTGGTCATATGGATGTACAGTATGATCGCAGTCATACAAGAGTTGGCTTCATCTAGCTAATAGGTCTGCTGATACATCATCTTTTATTTCACAGTGACTTGACAGATGAAGTCAAGTGATGATGTTGATGACCAGTGGGTCGAACGTAAATTTATTTTTAATGGTTTCCAGTGAACTCAAAGAATCGGAGCAAGTTGTTTCCATCAGTAAAATATTCACAATGAAGGACGGGTTGCAGAATAGCGTATAGTTCTCCACTGAAGATGCTTGTTTCATCGAAGGTCCATGTTTTCCTAAAAACCTGATAATTTTTCAGTATTTTGATTTCAGTTGTCGAGTATTTAGATCCAATTTTTTTACTTCTTTTTCTGTTTCGTGACATTCTATGTTAACAGAAGTCCATGGTGCAAATTCTGGAAATTGAAAGTGGTCTCGTGATGGTTGGCTTTGCTGAAAAAATATTATGAGTATTATTATAACCATAGAATATTTCATGATTTGGAAGATGTGGTTGAGCAGATATTTTTGTCGCATAGTATATTTCTTCTGTGTTCGAGAAGAGGAAATGCTCTTGCACAGTTGAGTGACAAGGTTTGTCCAAGATTTTCAAGTGGCTTGTCCTAGCAGATGAGTAAACTGTACATACATAGGAGTCAAGCTCTGACACATTTTCAGCAGCATTTCCTGATTCGCTCCCAACCTTACTCCAGCGAGTGTTTCCATAACGTAGAGAGGTAGGGTTCTTTAATGAGCTCAACATCTATGAACTCTTGATCGCCATCTTAGCGACCCCTCCAAAGGGTGGCATATCTATCGTCTTATCTCGTGCTCATTGATAAAACGCCTGCAGCTGCGAATATGCTACTACGCTACAGTTGTTAGGGCATTTCAACGCGCACCTTCCTTGTCAGGTGGTCACCCACCCAAGTACTAAACGCGCCCGACGTTGCTTGGCTCAGATATCGATAAGACTCACGTCAACCTGACCAGCCACCGGTGCCCATAAGTCACTTTTTTTTTATGTTCTGGTTCCCACGAAAAGGGATATCTTGTAATGTTCAGAGAACATCGTGGGAACCAAGGGAAAGAAGGTAGGAGTTGGTGTTCTTCTTAAATTTCTGGAGGTTGTATGCCTCGGGGAACACCTCCCTAGGCAATGAGTTCCAAAGCCTCGCTGTTCGTTGGATGAACGAGTCTTTGGAAAGTGATGTTCTGCAGGTCTCCAAAGTGACCACGAAGGGGTGTGATGACTGAACTTGACGGGTTAGTCTCGAAGAGACTGCCAAAGCAGGAACGATTGTTGATATTTCAGAAGAGCATCGCCCATGAAAATATCTATAAAATAGAGACAAATCGCCAACTTTTCTACGGTGTTCCAGACAAGTGAGCGAGTTTGTAAGCAAGGCATCACCGACGAGACGAATTGCCCTTTTTTGGACAGAATCCAATAGCCTCAGGATATGTTTAGGTGCCGCGCTCCAAATATGGGAACAGTATTCCAGGACAGGTCGGATCTGTGCCTTATAGATCATAAGCAGCTGAGTGGGGGTGAAATAGCTCTTGGCACGAAACAAAAAACCAAGTTTTTGGGATGCACTTTTGGCAATGGACCTCACGTGTTAACTTTGAATCTAAAATTAGATCGAGGAATTCAACCGATTCTTCAAATCCTATTGGAAATCCATTTATTTTGAGATTTGGATTGTTATAGGGTTTGCGTTTCCTACAGAAATGAACAGCCTCTGTTTTGTTGGTAGAAAATTTGAAGTGTTTGTCAACGGTTCCCTGCAAAATTTGTCCAGTTTGTATTATAGATCTAGAGAAGTGGTACATTACCAAATCATCAACATACATGCTTTTATGGACTGTTTCTGGAATGCTTTTTCAAATTAATCGCTATCACAAACAGAGTAACACCCAACCGTGGTGTATTCCATTATCGATATTTCGAGAATTCGATATGGCGTCTTTTATTATAGTTCTGGACTTCCTACCAGTCAGAAACTGTTGAACTGCCGTATCTTCAAGTGAGATCATAGGCCTTTTCCAGATCAAAAAATATTGCCGTTAGGTGTCATTTTTCCATGCAGTTAGTTTGAATCTCGTGTCCATTTGGAATCTGGAAAGTAGGTTCGTGATGTCGAGATGCCATACAGGACGATGATTAACCATGCTCAGACTGCTGCTGAGAGAAATGGTACGATGGCTGTTCGTTTTTAACCGACGAAACCAAAAAGGAGGAGGTTCTCTATTCGACCCGTGTATTTTATGGTTTTCCATCATATTTTTTTATGTATGATCACGCATAACTTTTTACTGAGGTGTCCGATTCCGATAATTCTTTTTTCAGTGGATAGGGTGTACTTCGAATTTGGTCCCATTTGAATTTAAAAGATGAAATTCACCCCTAAGGGTAGCGAAATGAAGGATATTGATCATTCACCCTCTGAATTCTGGTCCGTTAACCGATTCTATCAGGCATAACTTTGTACTGGGTTCTTCGATTTGGATGATTCTGTTTTTAATAGATAGGGTATACCTTATATTTGGATTTCGAAAGGAATTAGCCACCCTTACGGGTAGAAAAATAGGGGATAATTGATTTTTCACTAGTGAACATTGGCACACACATACGTAGTTGACAATGACAGATCGCTACTGACATTATTCTTGTTCCGTCAAAATCAGTATATTTTATGAGAGGATGGAATGATATACAAAGTAATGAAATAAACTAACCAGAACAACAAAAATAATTTATATTACAACAAATAGTAAAAGTAGATAATCATATTATTTAACTGGTAATAGTTGAAGTAAGGTGGGTAAGTAAGTATTTTGGAAGTAATCAAAAAACAAGTAGGTAGTAATTGGTAGATTTTAGCCACAAAATTGAAAAATAAAAACTTTTTACAAATTAAACCGACGAATAGGAACTGAAAGTAAAATAAACTTTTAACAAATTAAACCGACAAAATCAACTGAAAGCAAAATAAAATAAACCTTCTTAGTCTAAATGATAATTGAGCTCCTAAACTAATGTAAGTAACTGATTTTGAGTCGGCGCCAAACAAACTAGCAATTGAATTAGGTGAAGCGAGATGCACGGCTGCGTTTCTTTCATAGATAATGATCTTCGATAATTGTTTCTTTGGCGCCGACTCAAAATCAGTTACTTACATTAGTTTAGGAGCTCAATTATCATTTAGACTAAGAAGGTTTATTTTATTTTTTGCTCTTCAGTTGATTTTTTTGTCGGTTTAATTTTTTGTTAAAAAGTTTTTATTTTTTACTTTTCAGTTCCGTATTTCGTCGGTTTAATTTTTTTGTTAAAAAGTTTTTATGTTAATTACTATCCTACTATTCAAGAAGTCTTAGTGGATTCCGTCTGGTCCAGGTGATTTGACGGATTTCAAGACTTCCCGAGTTCATTCATATGTTGAAATTCAGGATTGCTTGTTCAGTTCCATCTTTTATTCCTTTTTTTTTCTGTGGAGTTGATACAATGAAAATTGTATCAGAGGAGAGATACTACGAATTTCTCCAGTTGGTCCTCCTTTTGAATACATTGAACGCATGTTTCTTTTCTTCAACAGCTCTCGCTATCTCATTGTTCCACCAAGGGACACTTTTCGACCTATGACCATTTAACAATGGTACAGATTTTGTTGTTGCGGAGAGAATAGCTGAATTCATATCTTCTGCCATTAAATTCACATTGTTTGTGCTTGGTCGAAAATTATTAGTTTTGCGTTGAGTATTTATCACAATTTGCTGATTCCAACTTCCATTGTGTTGGTTTATTTTTTGGGATATGAATCTACTTGCACAATTTATTGCAATTGGTATGTTCAATCGCCTGGTTGTCTAGCACTTTCCCCCAATGGAAATCTGGAGCCACAGTTGAAGAACATATCGTTAGATCTATTGCTGATATACAGTCAGATCTAGAGTTAATGAAAGTTCCCATTCTTGTTTTGAGAATCATAAGATCAAGATCTTCTGTCACTCCTGCTATTCTTCCCCTGTAGTCCGTGTTTCTAGTTATTAATGAGAATTGAGTTTTGTGCGGTAGCCAATGTGCAATTAGTTACGTCTAAATTCGGAATATTCTCGAACGCTGAACTTTGACCGTCTAAACTGTCACTTTGACTCGCAGCAACTGTCGAGTTAGTTTTCTCGGTTACGTCATGTAATATAGTATTATGTTTATTACCGCATAATTTGCATCCTGACCAACTGCAATAGTTAGCCGCATGATTTCGTCTTAGGCAATTTACACATAACTGTAATGAAAGGATTTGGAAGTTGTCCGAAATTATTTTCCAGTTCCCTTTCAGTTCAGCGTCCTTCAGGTAGATGTAATAAATTTCGGTGATTTGATGGTAACTGCTGCCGCTTGTAGGTTAGTTTGTAGGGCGATGAATTGACAAGTTATAATTTCTTTCGTTAGGTTAGCAACACCTCTATGGGCTATAGCTCCGGGTGCAACGTCATATCTTAAGTTATTAAAATTCTTCAAATGCCATTCTTCTTCGGGGTTGTTTTAATAGCAAGATTTCTTTTATAGTTATATTTGTCTTTTGATACCATTACGATTCCACTGGATCAGTGTCATTCGGTGTCCATTGTTTCAACTTTATTCAGTAAATAGATCCTGTTCAATTGGACTAGAATTAATGGAAGCATGAAAAAAGAAACTATTTAGAAAATAATTATCTCATATGTCTGTGAAACTAGGACAATCAACAAAAAAATAAAGTCGAAATGAGGGAAAGAAAAATGTTGAGAAAGATTTGCGACAAAATTGAAGTAGAGAAAGAAATGAAGAAATAGAAGAGTTGCACGAAATCAGTTGTACTAATGGTGAGAGACTACATGCTAGTTGAGAGAATTACAATGGAAGGAGGAAGGAGAACATGAAATGGTTGGAGTAGGTAAAGAAAAATCTGAGAGAGATAGGAATCTAAAAACTAGAAAAAAGAGAAAAATTCATAAGAAAGTGGCAAAGAAAATAACTTGCATGTCAATGACCACTAGGCATATAATGCTCATTCATATATGAAGAAAAGTAGAATTGTTCCACAAGGAACTTGAAGAACTGAAGATTGATACACCCTACATCACCCAAAGGGAAAAAGTAACTGAATAGTATAGTATAGTAGACGGATTCAAATGAATCATTTATAAAATCTAAATGGCCTGAATTTATATCTATATTTATACCAATCTGTTCACTTGAGGAAAAAAAAAAAGACCTATTTTGTTAATTGAATACATTGAGGGAAGTGAATAAAACCGATAATTTTCTCCGAGTATTTGTTCAGTGCTCGGAGCACTTTCTGAAAACAAAGTGAATAAACATGTGTCTGACCTGCAGAGAATTTGCTCGCGTGAGATTATTCTCCCTTTCCTTAGTTGTGGTGTGAGTCTCATAACTCTCCGGTAATAGTATATTAAAGTATAAGTGGATAAAAAGGGCTTTAAAACACGCGCGATTTTTCGAGCACGACGGCGCAGCTGGAGTGCTCGAAATACAGCAAGTGTTTTTAAGACGAGTTATCCACGAATACTTTACGCTATTTTTTTTTATTGGTGCACTTTGAAATCATATATTCTGGTATTATTACTACAAAAAATAGAAATAAGAACTAATAATGCAAAATGGTTGAATTCGTAATGTGACATCAGTATACCTTTCGTTGTCATGAAAATGAGAAAAACAGATATTCATTTGCAATTTGTTATGAAAGATCAATATTTGTTGTCACCAGAGCTCAAAAATGAGTTATTCTAATATCGATTTTTTGAATATTGAGGCAGAATCACGGTTAATACCGTGAAAATCCAGTGATATATATAAAAAAGAATATGAAAAGTTCATCAAATGGATGGAGGAGCACATATAAATGAACGAATTGTTAGGAATATTTTATTTGACGTTACAAGGCACTCCTGTCAGACCAATAATAAAAAATTTGTCGTTTAGACTTCACGTTTCTCGATTTGTTGATGTTGTCATGGTAACTTTAAAAAACGCGCGTTTTTTAAAGTTCGATTTAAACACGCTGAGGCGTGCTTTAAATGGGTAAAAAGGGGCACCAATAAAAAAAATATTCTTGTATAAGAAATTCAAAACTGCCAGTCTCAAACCTCGAAAGCTTTTTACTATCACTCATTTTTCTTCTTTCGTTATACGCTTTTTCCTTACTAACGTTCATGTATATTGCCATGATTAAAACTGACAGAAAGTGAGCATGGGTTGAACTAGACTCCAAATAATTTGAGAATATACTTGGGCCTAGAGTTGTTACTGGCTTTTATTTCACACATTTTTGGAGCAAAAACTGAGCCAATAATATACTATACTATAATATACTATATTCTTTGAAAAACTTCAGCACTACTCATTTTATTCCTCATCATTGTCACATTTTATGAAATTTTTTTTTTCAAGATTATTGGTGCCAAACCATATTCGACTATACACGTTTACCCGATTATATTTGAATCTATATCTACATGTCTAGTTGCATACTTGGCACTTTATGGCAACACTCGTCATGATAAAATTGTGGATGGCTGCTTTTAATTTGATAATTTATAGCACAGATCAATTTTTCGATCAAATACAAATTTTACTACCTGAAAAAATTGTCCAGTTATCCGTGATTTCGATGATCCCGATACGGAATAACAGGAATATCTAGGAAAATATTTCTACTTCAATCACGCGCTCAAAATGTTTGAGTACGAAACATTCGGTTATTTCGGGCTATTGATTTTTCAGTTGAATCGGAAATAGCACTCCTAAACTGCATATGATTTTCAACTACTAGCGCTCCGTTATTAGCCGAGGTAATTGAGGGTAACTTTGCGGAACGCCCAGAGTATTATGGGTTGTTGGTTGTGCTACAAAGCATTCAATTATACAGCGTGTCTCAGATGTTATGGAGCAAGGCGATGAAAAATTGAATATTTCACAGATATTTACGATTGTAAATATCGTCGAAGTTCGTAGATTTCGGGAGATTCTGATATAAGATTTCTTTACTAGTCACGATCAATTCAAATTTGATCAAAATCTATCTTATCCTACATGATGAATCAGTTGGTGGCGATATATTTTTGTTTAATTTTCGAACAGAAAGGTTCATTTTAAATGTTGATATAAATCGATTGTAGCCCACTTCTTCTCAAAAGTCCCCTCCCCCCCTCTTATTTCTGGAACGATTATACATAAACAAGTGAAATTTGGAAACTGAATATTAAAGGTTGTAAACTTCCCTACTAGTGATGATAGATGACGAAATCTTCAAAGATGACGTCACAAGGCCATTGTGACCAATAATTTTAAATGGAACCCTACGGCAAGCGACACCTCTTTTAAAAGGTATCGAAAAAACCTATTCAATGATACTAATTTTGTTTGTGTGTATGGCAGTTTTGGCAACTCGCTTTTAAAAAACGCAAAGCTGTGATGAATTAAATCAGTTAATACTAAAATTCCAAATTCAAACTCCGCCTCTGGATAGTTGTCAAATAAGCTGACGTTTCTGTTAGTCTTCCTAATTCGACGTTTTTGTAATTGTCCAAGTTTCTGTACATTTAATAATTTGTGTATTGTTGATCGAACGTTTAACTGTTTTAGCCGCTTTTGGTACTTTTAATATTTTTGTACATTTTAATAATTTGTTAAACTGTTGTGAGCCGAACGTTTAAGTGCTTCAAGAAGCGAAATGGTACGTGCTTTAGGTGATAAAGTAGCAGCGATCCTAATTCTTGGTGAAACTGGACAAAATATTCATGCAGCAGAACGTATTTTTAATGAGAGGTTTCCCGATCGCCCCGTTTCGAGGACTTATTCAAGGGAGCTTCTTCGTAAGTTTGGAACAACGGGTAGTATTAATGATGCGAAACGATCTGGCAGACCACAAATTTCTGATGAGAAAAAAATTGATATACTGGCAGAAGTAATACTTAATCCTGCTTCTTCAACAACTCACGTTGCATCTACCTGTGAAGTCAGTCGAAGTACAGTACACAGGGTGTTGAAAAAAAAACAAATTTCATCCATACAAATTAAAAATGGTTCATCAACTCTCAGAAGACGACCCAGACCGAAGACTAGAATTTTGTGAAAATATGGAAACTAAAATTAACCAATAGCCAGACTATGTCAAAAAAATTTGTTTTAGTGACGGAAGTACTTTCTATCTAAATGGGAATGTAAATACACAGAATGTGAGGTATTGGAGTGACGCAAATCCTCACCTGTTTCGGGAAACACATACCCAATTTCCCCAGAAGGTGAATGTTTGGGCAGGTATCCTGGGAAACCACATCGTTGGTTTTTTTTTTAAATACTCATTCAACTGGTGAGGTTTATCTGGAGCTGTTGCAAAACGCAATAGAACCGTTAATCCTTGAAATTTTGGAAGATATTCCAGATGAATTCGGCATTTTGGAAATAACATTCCAACAGGATGGTGCTCCTCCACACTATTACGGTGCAGTAAGATGGTATTTGGATGAGGAGTATCGTGGTAGATGGATTGGACGACGAGGTTCAACGGAATGGCCAGCTCGATCACCGGACCTCACACCTTTGGATTTTTTTCTGTGGGGGTACCTTAAATCGAAGGTTTACGCCACCAAACCTGACAATATTGACGTTTCAAAACAACGTATTGTTGCAGAATGTGAGGCTGTTTCCGCAGACACATTTGCAAAAGTACGAGAAGAGTTTAAAAATAGGATATTTCACTGTCAGGAAGTAAGTGGAGGTCACTTCGAGCAATTTCTTCAAGTAGATACTGATTCTTAAATCTGTAATTAATATCATACTGAATGGAATTTAAATTTTAATGTTTACTAATGAGCCATTAAAACTGCCATAAACACAAACAAAATAAGTATCATTGAATAGGTTTTTTCGATACCTTCTTAAAGAGGTATCGCTTGCCGTAGGGTTCCATTTAAAATTATTGGTCACAATGGGCTTGTGACGTCATCTATCATCACTAGTAGGGAAGTTTACAACATTTTATATTCAGTTTCCAAATTTCACTTGTCTATGTATAATTGTTCCAAAAATAAGAGGGGGGGGGGAGGGGACTTTTGAGAAGCACTGTATACCCAGAAATATGTTTGACTCAGGAAAATGCATATAAGTGGACCGATATGAACAAAATTTGTAATTCAATTTTTAAATATATTCAGACTTTTTTCAGTTTTTCCCACAAAATTGATGGTATTCCACTCGAAAATACATTTACAAAAGAATTCATTTTTATTTACAATAATGGTACTTTTAACATTAAAAAAAATCGAAAGTTCTATAAATCCTTGGAGAAATGGCTGGCGTGTAATGAGTACCAGGAAATAGTAAAATAACCTTTTTAAAGGTCGATGCGTAATGGGGTACCGGTCCCTTTATGCAAATTGAGGAATAGTGTACAAGGACTGTTTTATTGACACAATATTTCATTAATTTATATAACTATTTTATTACAGTAGGTATATGCTAGTTGTAAAAACAATATTTCGGAAGTGTTTTGTCGAACATTTCCGCTGATATTCATTAAGGTCCTGCTTCGCAATGCGCTTGTGTTTCCCATGATTAATGTATTATTTTCCAATTTTCCTCCATTGAGCCTGTAGAGATAATCACGAATTTCGCACAGCAATATCGATATGCCAATAATGAGAAATGACGATTTTTCCTTTGTATGGTGATTCTGCAGTGAGCAACATTTTGGTGATTACTATCCATTTCTGCCATATTTTCATCGAACAATTTCAATATTTGTTATTGATCTATATAAACATGCCTCTCCTTTGAGAAAAACGTTCGGCTTTATTCAGGGGATACACAGAGGAAGCATTATACGTCAATTGACGATCCACTTACATAATATTGATATCTGTTAATACGTAATCAACTGGGGTTTCTCTAAATCTTTGGCGATGCAAAAAAGGGATTGGTTCCTATACCCTTTATTTTACGAAATTAAAAAAAAGCCCTAAAAATATGGAAAGGATAATTTCCGTTATTCTCCAGAACGTCTGCATACTCCTATAGTATATTAAAAATGATAAGGTACGAGGGAAATTTTCACATAGAAACCTTCCTTACCTTCTGACAAGTGTGTAGCTCTGCATGCAGAAGTCAGTCTCAGGCAGATAACTCCAAACATTTTTTAATTCAACACGGCGCTCGCTTTCAAAGTGCAAGGACCTGGGTTCGATCCCGAGCTGGGTCACGCATTTTTTATTTTTTTATTTTCTATTACACTCAACCACCAAAAAACTTTACAAATTACCAAACTATATTACCTCAAGAACATTCACGCTCAAAACCCCTCATATACAGGGTGTTACCAAATAAGTGCGAAAGTTTTTAGGGGGCGATTTCTTGTCGAAAATCAAAGGAGGTCTTTCATGTAAACAAAAGCTCTTAGGCCTTTCCTTGAAAAGTTACACGCTTCCAAAAATCAGGAAAAAATTTTTTTTTTTTTCTTGAAATTGCAGAAGAGTTGAAGAAATGGCATTGTGTGGGCATTTTCTACCAATAAAAAGACTACCTATGAATATTGTTTTGATTTTGTTGTGATCTTTCGAAGGGGTGAAACATGCAACCCCTACTCCAGGTTTTTACCAGAACTTTTTAACGAAACAAAATTTCTCTATTTATGTGTTGAGAAGAACGATTCATTGCAAAACTTTTTTAACTCCTGTGTTGTATCCGTAAAAGCAATAGTTTCCAAATAAAAAAATAAAATACAACATTGTGCATGAACGGATCTGCTGTAAATCGAATCGAAAAAATCTAGTAGGTGGCTGTCACGTTTTGTTTGCAAAACTTGTGACTTCAATCGTAGTATTTTAAAATAATTCCGCTTGTTTTAACTTTCAATGTAGGCATGTACTAGTACCATGTTTTGTTTGAATAGAATATCAAATTAAAAATGTAAACAAAACAAAATTATGTATATTACAAAAAAGAAAAAGGCAACAAGATCGAAGGAACAAAGTTATAAAAACTGCTCGAAATGACCACCTCCATTCATTAGACAGGAATCAAGTCTTCGTCTCATAGACTGGCGCAAACTTTGAAATATTCCTGGTGTGTTTTGGATTGTCTCGCAGGCTGCAATGATGCGATTCCTTCAATCATTCACACATTCAATAGGGGTCGTATGAACCAAAGACTTCAGGTGACTCCAGATGCAAAAGTAGAAGGGGTTTGAGTCTGGAGATCTGGGAGGCCAAGGTTGAGGTCCTGCTCTGCCTATCCAACGATTTGGATACACGTCGTCCACGTACTGACGAGCAGTTATGCATAAACCACTTTCTTGGTCGAATAGCTAGTGGAACATTTTCGAGTAAAATGGGAAGCTGCTCCTGGGGAAAATTTGTATACGTTGCACCAGTTACCCTTAACGGTAGAAAATACGGTCCAATAATATTTATGCCAATAATTCCGACCCACACGTCAAGTGAAAATTCATATTGATATTGACCTTCTTGAATTGCATGTGGATTATCTTCGGCCCATAGATCATTGTTATGGAAATTTGTAATCCCTTGCCTTGAAAAGTTGAACTCGTCAGTGAATATTACGTTTTCTAAAAATTGAGCATTTTGGGTAATCATTTGAAGACTCCATTGACAAAAGTCTACTCGATGGGGAAAATCTCGCGGCAAAAGTGCCTGGACTAGTTGATTATGGTGAGGATACAATTGGTGATCCTTTAAGATTTTCCAGATTAGTTTATTGCTAACATTAGGTGTGTTAGCAATTTGTCTTGTACTTAATTCCGGACGATCTTCAATCATATTGAGAACCTCTTCTTCCAGTGCCACCGTTCTCATTACTCGTGGTCGACCACAATCAGTTGTTCGTTTTTGAAAAGTCCCTCTTTTACAGAGACGTTGGTGGAGATGTGCAAAAATTGTGTGATGAGGTATCACGCACTGAGGATACATCTCTTCATAGAGCCGTCAAGCTTCCAAATAATTTCCATTGGCACGACCAACATAAAATGCATATCGGCCATTTCAGCGTTAGTGTAATTATTCATATTGAAGATTCAAAAGACACAATTGAACTTTCAATTACCACATAGGAACTTGTCACCCACTTACTAGATTTTTTCGATTATAAAATACTAAGATTGAAGTCACAAGTTGTGTAAACAAAACGTGATAGCCACCTACTAGATTTTTTTCGATTCCATTCCAGGCGTTAGTCTCCCCAATTCACTTTTTCCAAAATTGTATACATTTGCGATACTGAAAAATCAGTTTTTTATACTGGGACGATATGCGAAATGGCAATCTGAATCATTGATATTTATTCTAAAATATTATGAAACTTTGAATGGTTGTGATTGGTAAATTTGTAAAAACCCTCAATCATAATTTCAAAATTTTTTAAAATTTAAAACCCATAACTCCGTCCAAATATGGAATTTCCGGAAAAAAAAATAATCGGGTTATACATCGAGAACTCGTTGCATAATTACAAAGAGTTTCAGTTGAACAGTTTAAATAATCCGACAGCGAGGCGGGAGGATAATTCTGTTAAACGACACGGTTTTTAATTGTCCATGAATAACGAATTGTATTTGAAGCTATTATTCTATGAGTAAATTTGAAAAATATAATTTATTGTTTCAGGTACGTATTGGTGCAATAAAAATTAAAATTATGATTAACTACGTTTTTTCGGTAGTGTTCTTTACTTAGGTTTATTGAATTTCCGTAATGTTCTTGATCTAATTGTAGATATAGTTTGATATAATTCGTACTACTATGCCCTGTTATTTCGATAATTTTTATTTTTGAGACGGAGTGGCTTGGTGGGTATTATTTGTTTTTTTTTTATTGATTGCTAATCCTGGTACATTTGCTAATTTTGTGTACTCAACTTACTTTTGTACCAAGGTTTTTTTTCCAGTTCGGATTAACTGTAGAAGTAACCTGTCTATTTACTACTTATGTTCTCGCTTCTTTTCAACATTAACTTACGTTATTATGGTTGGGTAAAAGCCATTTAGGTAAATATTGGTTGATTGGACTCGCACGATTTGAGGCATGCCGTTCGGCAATACTCTTGAATTTTTACCTCCTGAAAACGAATTAAAAGTCAAAACGAGGCGTAATCAAATACTTTCCGAAACACGGCCAGTGAAAATAATGTAATTTCTCAACTCTATTTTCGGCCACTGGAACACTCACCATTCGTCTTTCTTTCAACCAAATCATCACATACACCCTAATCACGTGTTTTTAGGTTAGTTCATTTTTGTAAGAACTGCCTTTTTACAAGCTTTTATATAACTTCACATTTGTAAGTAGGTATGTATGTTTAGTTCAAATCTTGCAAGTTGATTTTGACCCACTTCTAGTTGTACGATTAACGAAAAATTTAGCAGGTGTTCATAATTCCGGTGACAATGCATTATTGCATTTTTGAAATAGAAAAAACAGAATGGCGGCTCCAATATGGCGGACGAGTTTTGTGATTATGGTTCGATTCTATTCAAAATTGGGATGTGGGGTTTTTTGGCGACAGAGATCACGAATTTTTTGTAAAAATTTATCAATTTGAGATGGCGGCTCCAATATGGCGACGAGTTTTGTGGTTATAGCCCTATTCCAATAAAAATTGGTATGTGTGTGTCTTTGGGGTCGGAGATCATTATTTGTTTGTAAAAAATCCACGAATTAAAGATGGCAGCTCCAAGATGGCGACGAGTTTTGTGATTATTGTCCGATTTCATTCAAAATTGGTATCTGGGTCATAATTTTTTGTCAGAATTCAATAAGATGACGGATTTCATAAATGACTGAAAAAATTGAATAAAAATGATAAAACAAAAATTTTAAAACAAGCTTTTATACTAAAAGGGAAAAATACTTTCTATTTTATATCCGCTGCAAGCTTTCCAATCTGCTACTCACAGCATAACCTAGGTCAAACAATTGAAGAAATTATTTTTTCCTTTTAGTGCATTTGCATAAACGCTTGTCTTAAATTTTTTTTTTATCATTTTTTTTTCAATATGTTTGCCCTTCTTCACAACGTGAACTCCATCTAATAACCTTCAAACACATAGAGGTTTTTATTTTCAAGATATTGATAAACTCGTACTGTCGAACGCTACCGAAGCCACGTTTTATTAGACTTGCGCAAAATGGGATGACGTTCGATATTTTTGTTCCTAACTAACTTTTATAAATATATATTTGTTCGTTTCAATTTCTATGATTAAAATTCAATTCTTTGTTTATACTATTCAGTAGAAAGTGCAGTTCCGGAAGAATCTCGAATAAAAAAATTCATTTAAAATAACAATTCTCCATAACCCAATCATAAAAAATAGTATTTTCAAAAGTGAGTAATTTCATCAAAATATGTACGCGACCGCCAATAATTTTATTTATTTTCAAGCTTCCAGAGAAATGAACTGTCACATAAACCAAAAATTTGGGTGATACGCGAATTTACAATAAACTGAATTTTTACCATAATTTATTAGTTGGAATATTTGCTCAAATTGAAACCTTATTCAGTGTACTTGCATCTAGCAACTGACTGACACTATTGTGCCCGAATAATAATTCGTAAAAAAGAGATGAATCACCGCTATCGAAGTGCCTGCGAGCGTAACCATGCGTCATTCGATAACATTGATTGGCTGCCCATCAATTTGGATTATAATGTTAGCCACATTAGGTTAGGTTGTGTTCCCTTCTTTCACGTAAGATATTGACTGGATTTATAGAGCTGACCGAGACACTCCTTAAAATATATATTTTATTGAATAAATGTTTTTCTGTAATCACATTTTCTTTCCATTACATTTTCGTATATTGACATCTTTCGAAATTTTGAAATTTTTGTGAAAATTTATTCATTTACTCTATAGTTCCATTCACTTCGAAACGTGCTTTTAGTTTTCAATGTACGTACTTTTTAGTTTTCAATGTACTATAGGGCTCACTGTTGTACACGATCCATCTTCATGTCCAGTACACAGCTTTGCCGATGATAGTACCCTCCATACCGCTTTCTCTTCCAGGGCCCCTATATCAGCCCGTGAAACCAGAAATGAACGAGGAAGAAATGTTAATAATATAAATATGGACTTAGCAACAATTCTCGAGTGGGGATCTAATCACTTGGTAGAATTCAATGCAAACAAAACACAAGCATGTCTTTCCTCTAGAAAAGCCGATCTCACTGTGCCTAATATAACTTTGTCAGGAGTAACCATACCACTGAAGTCATCCATATCGATGCTTGGTATTACTATCAGCAATAACCTTTCCTGGGAAAATCACGTGAGGTCCATTGCCAAAAGTGCATCCCAAAAACTTGGTTTTTTGTTTCGTGCCAAGAGCTATTTCACCCCCACTCAGCTGCTTATGATCTATAAGGCACAGATCCGACCTATCCTGGAATACTGTTCCCATATTTGGAGCGCGGCACCTAAACATATCCTGAGGCTATTGGATTCTGTTCAAAAAAGGGCAATTCGTCTCGTCGGTGATGCCTCGCTTACAAACTCGCTCACTTGTCTGGAACACCGTAGAAAAGTTGGCGATTTGTCTCTATTTTATAGATATTTTCATGGGCGATGCTCTTCTGAAATATCAACAATCGTTCCTGCTTTGGCAGTCTCTTCGAGACTAACCCGTCAAGTTCAGTCATCATACCCCTTCGTGGTCACTTTGGAGACCTGCAGAACATCACTTTCCAAAGACTCGTTCATCCAACGAACAGCGAGGCTTTGGAACTCATTG
This sequence comes from Gonioctena quinquepunctata, assembly GCA_018342105.1. Lineage (NCBI taxonomy): Eukaryota > Metazoa > Arthropoda > Insecta > Coleoptera > Chrysomelidae > Gonioctena > Gonioctena quinquepunctata. Next base: position 335,290 of record JAFIRS010000838.1, read on the forward strand.
CCTAGGGAGGTGTTCCCCGAAGCATACAACCTCCAGAAATTTAAGAAGAACACCAACTCCTACCTTCTTTCCCTTGGTTCCCACGATGTTCTCTGAACATTACAGGATATCCCTTTTCGTGGGAACCAGAACATAAAAAAAAAAATCTATGGCTTCTAATGATAAAACTCCAAATAAACTCACTTTCAAACAATTATCCACAAATTTGACGGCACGTTGTGTTCATCAATATGAAATAGTTACTAAGGAAATGAAAATGATTTAAAATAAATTGATTGGTGTACAAGATAACTCAACTAAATTGGACGTTCTGATTGGTTTCAAAATCATACGAAAAAAATAATAGACAATATATTTTATTCAATAGTAACTAATGAACGTATTGTTACGATATTGGTGTTATTGGACATTAACTTCTGAACCTGTTATTCTCCGATTATGTATGCTTCAGAAAACAATAATTAACTTTGATAATTAAATAACTCAATTCACCGCTAAAATATACCGCGCACTTCACTGGACTTTATCGGCTGATTTGCTGGATTCTGAATTGCCTCCGCCAGCGATGTACTGCCTTTTGTAAGGTCATCAGCACCTAGATCATTCGCGATGATTTCCTCTCGATCCATTGCAGGATCCTCGTTCAGACTTCCTCGGTACTTTCTGGAACTTTGCCATTACGTCAGTGGGGTACTGTTTCCAATTACATTTGTAATTTTCCTGTTTTGATAACCTTTCAATTCTAACTTATCTCCTGTACTACTATCAGATGGGAAACTACAAATGATACATAAAAAATTATGATTTGAAGAAACGAAGTCTTTTTCAGAAAACTATTCGGTGTTTTTTCTCCTTGAATCTCGTACAAAAATATAATTCCTAACCTCACTGATGGTTATTGTGAAAAAGCTAATATTTTCCTTTCTTTTTCAGGTAAGCACATTATCCCAGAACAAGTTCAACAGCACTACAGGTAAAAAAAATATTTTGAACGAGAATGGAATTGTTCCATTTTATATTCCATAATTGGAATTTCGCATGACCGGATATTATTATTATTTCGAAATGACTGTAAATCCGATTTTTACGTGGCCATAATGATAATAGCACGAATAAGTGAATTTTCCAGGAAGCAATCTCTTATTGGAAATTCCATTTCCGTTGAAACAAAAGTAGTGCAGCACTTTCCGGTACCAGAAAGAATTAAGTAGAATATGAAATACGTCTTCGGAATTTTTATGGCAGTGTTATACTTCCATAGAAAGTCAATTTATATTTTATCTCAACAGTATTATGAGGGGGATATTAGAAAACTTGGACTGAAAAATACGACGTTTCCCCGTTTTTTCCCTTTCATCAGAAATATGACGCTTGTGTCTCGTTGAAGTTGTTGAAGCTAGTCTACAGGGTTTGTATCAAAAAAGTGTGATAAATCATTTTTTTTTAAGAAACAAAATTAATTCAGAATTGTAAAACTACTTGTACCTATATATACTGGTATAGATTGTAATTTTATATAAAATGTGTCATGCATATCTATAGTATATCCATTCTTAGTTGGATGAGGATGGAGTTTATCATTTATCATCCATCCCTGATAGGATTTGCGCTTTGATCGAAAATGCCGACCATAGGCGGAGATTTATTCTTGTACTTCAAATGTAACTTTGCCTATTTTTGTTTAAAAACAAATTTCAGTAAACTATCTGAAAAAGGAGATTATTAAAGGATTTAAAAGCGATTTTCACTAATAACAGTTTTTGGTAGATTTATTGGGTGATAATAAGAGAAACGGTCCGAAAGTTAATAATAATTATATTTTTTTTGTAACTAGGCAAAAATATTATATCACGCTGGACTTGAAAGGTATATTCAGGATAGTAAGTTAATTTCTTGGTAATTGAGTCCAAGGTGGGCAATACTCTACTGGCCTCATCAACTTTTTTTAAATTTTCGATCTTTTCGTTTTCTTTCCAGAGAATGATGTACGACATATCCTTCTCAAGATTCCTTTTGTGTTGATGAACAATTAGATTTCCGCTTCTCCATTTTGTATGAAAAATAAAATTTGGAATTCTAGGAAACTCTTCCAGATGTGGCATCAATTTATTTTGTTTCTTATTTGAAGTTTTCTACCGAAGCAAATGTCTTACATTGGGAAATTTCCACACAATGCCTACGTAAATTTCTTTCAAATCCAAAGCCATACCGCAGTTTCACATTCAAGAATGAATCATGAAACAGTTGCTGTTTGCTACTGAAGTCCGCTGAAATGGTTTCTCTGCCGTGTAACCGAGGTATGGTCTCATATTTAGAAGATCTTTCCGTTGAGTAGAAACCCCTTGTCTATGAATTGTGTAAACTTTCCCATGTAAGTGAAACATTTGCTTGAGTTGAAAAACAAAATTTGGTCCTTTTGCAACCCAATTCATTTGTGATTTTCACATGTGAGAAACCTTTTTCTGAATTAAAATTGTATTTGCCACAGGAAATCGAATTCTAGCAATATTTTTTCTCAACTCAATGAGAATAACTCAAATGAATAGAGACAAAGAGAGGGGGGTTACCTTACAAACGTACAAACGGTCCGGTAGTTCTAAATATTTCATATGTTGTCTAGGATGGTTATTACATGTTTAAAATGCACAATTTTCCCCTCCGCGCCCGCTGCCATATTGAAAAAACCGAAAAAAATCGGAACTTTCTTCAGATTTTCGCTTATATCTTCGTTTCGGTGCATTTTAGCTACAAAAGAAGTCCACTGAATGTTGTAAAGAATGAAATTCCATATAATTTACGTTCTGAATTTTGTTTCTAGGACTGATAGTTACCGATATATACACTTTCTTTTTAAATAAAAAAAATTGCAACTTCAGAACTCTGTAATTCAGTTATGGCATATTCTAGGTAAATAAGTATCAGAATAAATTTTGTAGGGAATTTAATTACTTACGAAATGCATCTACATTTTCCTCAACCAACCCTACGGAGTGGAGGGTAAACAATAAAGTTATAACAACGGCATATTGCTTTTCTTTGGCTATTGTGACTTTACATTGTATCTTAAACAATTCACCAATTATTTTCCAGTTTTGGCTTGAATTTGGAGTGGAGTTTCTTACATGTTACAGCGCAATGCTCATGAGGCAGGTACTATTTCACTTGAGTATCTACTGGTGAGAGGGGATGTTCAATTTCAAATAACCCACCAACACAGCAGATACATTTTTTAAAGATTCATTCATTTAAACAAAGTCAGAACAAAAGGCAGTAATACTCATACAGAAATCAGTAGTAATTGAACTAAGAACTGAAAAGAAAACAAATTTACATGCGCTTCGCTCGTTTCGTAGTGGGTGAGTTGAAGAAGTCGGGGTCTTAATTTTCGTCAAATAGTGAAGTTACTAGATCGGCGTCGTCTTCGACGTCGACGATGACTGCATTCCTACCTTCTTGGCCAACACAGAATATGCAAAGGGCGGAACACTTTAGGCCCGCCCTTCTACAGCCACACGCTCCCATACAGCCAGTTGTGCATCTGCATGAGATGGCCTTGAGCAGGTTTGGGAGAGCAGAGTGTCTACTCATCCTGATGGGCTCCAGTCTTCCAGCTTTTCTACACCAGCCCCACTCGATAGGGTCTTTGACAATCCCCATCCACTCCATGACCTGGTGGTATGTCCTCCGGAAGTGGAAATATGCTGCGTCAGTGGTCGGAGGTACTTTAGCCAGATTGAGCTTGGTGGTACTTGTCTTCAATTTGCTATAGCAAAGGGAGCTCAACGACTGCCACCATACAGGGATACCAAGATTTTCTCCCCTGCTGCTGAAATTTCTTGCTCCAGCAATGATGGGTCTTTTCTAAACAGTTTGAAGAATGTATTTCTTCTAAACTCAAAAATGTTTGAAGTGGTGTCGCATCCCGATATTGCGTGCAGGAGCAAGATACAGCCTGTGGAGTTGAACTGTAGTGTACCCATCAAAAATCACCATCACATCGTTCAAAGTACTTGCAAATCCCTCTAAAGGTCGAGCTTCTGTCCCATACAACCTTGTGAAGAAGGTACCCACCATCAATAACTACCATGGAACGTTGTTTCAACTTTTATGTTTACTCCCCACTCCGTAGAGTTGGTTGAAAAAAATTTAACAAGCATTTTGTAGGTAATCAAATTCCCTACAAATTTCATTCTGATACTTGTTTTCCTAGAATGGGCCATAACTGAACTAAAGTTAAAAGTTTGACAAATTTCCGGAAAATGCGGTTTTTTATTTTTTTTTCAAAGTGCATATCTCCGTTACTATCAGTCCTAGGAACTAAATCCAAAACGTTGATTTCATTCCTCACAACATTTAACGGAACTCTTTTGTGGCTACAATGCACCGAAACGAAGATATAAGCAAAAATCTGAAGAAAGTTCCGATTTTTTTCGGTTTTTTCAATATGGCGGCGGGCGCGGAGGTGGAAGAATTGTGCATTTTGCATTTTAAAAACTTAATAGCCATCCTAGACAACATATAAAAAATTTAGAACTACCAGACCGTTTGTAAGGTAACCCCCCCTCTATTTACTGGATTAGAATTGATTGGACTACTTTTTCTCAATTTCAAATATGAGAATATTATATTTTTCTTTTTGCACTATTTGTTACTCATGTTCATGTAAATCACTGATTTGAAATAAGTTCGAATTTATCAAAAAATTACTTCGATAAACACTGCACAGCCACTTTTTCGCTTAAAGAAAACTGGGTTTTTCCACTTCGTCAATGTACCATTTTTTCTTCTTCGTCACAATTGTTATTTTTGAACATTGATAAAGAGTTTTCCGAACTTTTGTTACATCTTTGAAAATTTACGAGATATCCTTCGAAAACCACATCAAAATAGCAAACGAAAGACATTCACTTGTACTGTTTAATCTTCGGTGAAACAAATTCAACAAATAATGATTATTTAAATTAATCCAAGCAAGTGTTTAATATTATTCTACAAACTTTCTGGAAGGTCGAGTTTACAATACTTCAAACTCGTTAACAAAATCTACCTGCTATTTTGAAACCTATTTTCGGGTTGATCTACTAGACTAGGTTGAACTTGGCGACATAATACAAAATTTCACCACTTTCTATGATAGTGTACATACTCGATTTTCAATGTAAATTATGATGTAGACATACCTAAAATCATTATTAATGGACCTGGATCATCATTTTGAGAAACCACTACAATTGACCAACAATAAACACTATAACATGTGTAGGGGAGAGTTTTGTTTTTCTTTTCGTGATGCACATTATTAGTACATATTTCACATTATTCTTGACATACTTTTCATTTAAGAAGGTATATATTTCACTTTTACACTTACGAAACCGAGAAAGAAAAGAAATCATCTTCCTAATAATGAAATGAAAAAATCAAAATCAAATTATCAAAAATACTTGCAGATAGAATCTTGAGTGACCCATTCTTCAGTCCAGAACCAATAAAAATCCGAATAGTCACTGCAGCACTACAAAATTTTCGTAGAAAATATCTTCCGAGAATTTATGAAAAATTGTACACAGACAAAACTATCCGCCGAAACTCCCTGTAATAGTATACTTCAATAAAATATACATCGGCCAAACTTCCCAGTACCTTGAAAGTTGCCTAAAAGCTCATAAATATCCAATAACCGCACCAACAGTGCTCAACAATCACAAGAAAAACACAAATCATGAGAAACACAAAAAATCCTTCATCAACAACCATGACATGAACTCTTCACTCCTCTGATATTCATACCGAACCACACCATTATCCCATAAATCAAAAAACACCATTTCGGAGGAGAAATTGATCTTCAATTTATTTAAACAACGATATCAGAACCACACATCACTGTATCTTTTGTTATCCTTCGTCAATAACGTTTAAAAACAATTCCGAGCTGTATCAGTCGCCTTATTGCCGTACCTTAACAACGCTCTTTTGAAAAAGAGAAAAAGTAAAAAATGTACTTTCCCCTGAAAATTGTGAGCAGAGATTCTTGGTAATAAAATTATTGGCCCAGTGGTTGTCAAGACTGATTTAAAAGGTAGGGTTCATTCGGATATACTGCAAAATCAGTTTGAAACGCTCATAGACCAAGAACCAGCAAAACATAAATGATTAGTATTGAACACTTTCATTGGTTGTTGTAGAAATTTGTTGTTCACCATACATGGCTGCCTCTGCCCAGACCCACACCATACCAATGTACTACTAATATTTTATATTATCTATACACCAAATCCGATAAAGTATAATCTGTAGTGGTTTGGGGTAATTTATGCTATGAGCGGTCAGCGAAGTTATCGACTGGTATTTACGCGGGAATAGTTTTAACTCATTTTGGTGAATGATATTCATTTATTTAACATTATAATATGTACGATTTTGAACGAACCCTATATTTTGAGTCGAAGATAGTTATTCAACTGAGAATGGATATACTATACATACACTGATCCAATAATTACGATCAATATACGTAGCCACTGGTATAGTTGAATCAATTCAAGAGACAAGATAACATTATTTGCTTTTATCTACCTCATTGATGGCATGCGTGTGGATTTCAGTATGTTCATCATTCTAATTTTCCTGTTGTGTTTTTTTAATTACCGAATTGCTGATGCGTTGAAGGTTTACTGTAAACATAATTAAAATAAATAGTAAACGAAATGAAATATCTACTCCTGGGACATCGCAGAGACGAAAATATACAAAAACAGACGATTTGGATGAAGCAATTAAAATGACAGTTCGCAGTACAATATTCAACATGTTAGCGGAAAGTACATTTGAAACAGGGTTGAGTGTTTTTAATTTTTTTTGATTTCACAGAAAAGCATGTTACAGTAAACAGGCAACACGATTAATTTTGTACGAAATAAACTCTGAGTATTTCTATTGTACTTCGAATTCAGAACTTTTCTTTATCGCGGAACTTTAATGAAAGAAGCCGAATTGTCTGAGATAATATATAACAGCAATTCTGATTATAGACGACAATTCACATTTCTGGATTCAACAAGTATTTCTCCAACAGAGAGTAAAATTAAATCACGACAACATTAAGAATAAACGAACCTGGATGATGCGATTTTAAATGAAAATATGGTTCAATTTTTTATATTTGCTTCAAAATTTAAATTATTACAATTTTGGTACCGGGTAAATTAACAGAGTATTGAATAATTCGTGTGGCTGAGTGTACCGTCGGATCTCTTCTTGATCAAAATGTCCAGTAATGCCAGCTGTTTCTGTCCTTTAAAATTCTGGTTGGATTCTGGAGTCGCCAATCACTGTGCGGGCGTTCACCAGATATCTAGTACGAAAACGCCCGCACAGTGATTGTAAATGTAAATGTCTTACTTTATTCATAAATGCGACGAGTGATTCATCTTGTCTTCTACTCTTCAAAATACGCACGGAGCAGCTTGGTGTTTGGTTTTAAGAGCCAGCAAAAGACAAAGACAATAATGTACTAATTTATTCCTCGCTCACAACGCGTACTGTTTTCTGATTGGTTGCTAATTACGATCCAATCAGAAAACACTAGTAGAATCTAACAAACTTCATCTCACTCTCACTTAATTTTTTGTCCAATACAATAAAATACAATACAATAGTTTATTCATCCTGTAAGATCACATGTGATATAGGACAAGTCAATAAAAGCAGTAAAAAGTCAATAAAAGCAGTAAAAAAGGTCTAACACTTACAAATATTATAAGTCATAGAAACATACAAACATGCAAATAAAACTCTATATGATAATCTGTTAAATGTTGTATAACTAAATTAAAGCTAAATTGCTACTGAATTCTTGTGTTGTATAAGGACATAGATCAACAAGAACATTTTTTAGTTTTCGTTTAAAAATATGTGTTGATAAACTCTTCAACTTCTGTGGAAGTAAATTGTACAAGTACAAACCAAAAGTATTCGGTGATTTTTTGGATAATTCCAGGTGCCTGAAAGGTACCTGAAAGTTCTCTTTTTTGCTAGTATCGTGAGTATGCTTGTCACAGTTCCTTTTGTAGGTATTTTGATTACAATGTACATATGTCAACAGTTCAAGAATTAATATGCTACTAACTGTTAATATTTTATGTTCTTTAAAAATGTTTCGACATGAGTGGTCAGGTGGACAGCTTACGAGACATCTTAAGATACGCTTCTGACATAGGAAGACACTATGTGCAGCTGGAATGTTTCCCTATAAAATAATTCTATAAGAAATTCTGGAGTGAATTTCAGCGAATTTAGGAGATGATCCAAACTTAATGCACTTTTAAGGTTTCTCAATTGATAACATTTAGAATTCAGAACTTTACATAGTTTATTACAGTGAGTTCTGAAAGACAGGGTGGAATCAAAGAATACTCCTAGAAATTTGACATCTGTTATTAAATCAATGGTAGTATTATTTAATTTGACGTTTAGTGTCGGTATGTTTGAGTTTTGATGAGTATGAAATGTTGTATAGTTGGTTTTACCAGAGTTAAGTAACAACGATCGGTCAGAGGACCAAGCAGATAATTTGTTGACTGAGCTCGTAATTTTTGTTTGTAATGAGTCAAAATTTTTATCTTTAATTAGTGAAGTGGAGTCAGCTGCATATAAAGTGGTGAAAGTATCTGGTAAAATCAAGGGCAAGTCATTCATATATAAGATAAACAGTACAGGGCCCAATATAGATCCTTGTGGAACCCCTAGTGCATTAATGTCCATTGATGAGAAAACAGATTTTCCAGATTCGGATATTTTTACTCGTTGACCTCTATCTTTTAAGTACGAGTTAAACCAGTCTTAAATATTACCTCTGATTCCGTATCTGTAAACATATTTGGTAGTGTGCCATGGTGAACGCAGTCAAAAGCACGACTGAAGTCACAAAAGATTCCCGTCGGGCTCTCACCGTTTTCAATGGCTTCAATAATAACGATGTTATTGCGGACATTGTAGAGTGTTTCGTGCGAAAGCCATGTTGATTATCACTAATTATTTGGTACTTGTTTAAAAAGTTCGTAAGCTGATCAATCATGGCATATTCAATTATTTTCGATAAAACCGAGGGTACTGATAGTGGTCTATAGTTTTCGATGTTTTCTGAGCATCCTTTCTTCAAAAGAGGAGTAATTATGGAAGTTTTCAACTTAGAGGGGAAATTTCCCTTCTGTAAAAGATGAATTTATAATATGCATCAAAGGTGCAAGTATGTGGGGTCCTGTCTTTTTGATGACAGTTCCAGAAATTCCATCAAAGCCATAGGATGGTTTATTTTTTATTTTGTTTTTAATTATTTCAAGAACATCATTTTATGTTACATGGGCAATAAACATGCTATTAGTTTGAAAGTCATTATTAGGGTATTGAATAACAATATCTGGATTATATATGTTGTTTATGGTGTCTTTTGGGATTTTTATAAAAAAGTCATTGAACTTATTGGCTATTTTTGAGGGTTCATCTAGTATTTCATTGCCTTCTTTTATTTTCATGTGTGTCGTTTTTGTTTTACCATTTAGTTCATTTATAACTTGCCATGTTGTTTTATTTTTGTTTGTGGAGTTATTTATTTTATTGAAATAAAATTGACTTTTTGTACTTTTAACAAGTGCTCTATGTTGTATTCTAGCTTCTCTATAAAGATTTTCTGACTGGGGGTAGGATTTTTTTAACACATATAATTTTTTAAGTTTTTTGATGATTCTTTCACCTCGTTAGTGACCCATAGTTTGTTAGTTTTGTTTCGAACTTTTTCGTTTTTGATCGGACAGTTTACGTTAAAATAGTGCATCAATGTATCGTAAAATTTGTCGAATTTGGAATCTGTTCCATCAGCTCAGAATACACCATGCCATCGTTCGTTTGTTAAGCACGGAATAAGATTATCAATTTGGCTGTTACTAGTGATTCTTGTAGTGCTTGTATTTCTTGTATTACCATTATTACTTATTTTAGTTGGTACATTAGTTTTCAATAGAAGTGTGTCATGGTCTGATTCAGTATTAATATCTACGTTACAGAGACATTCCTCAAAGTTAGAGTATTTTTGGTCCAGTACATTGCGACCGCGAGTAGGTATATGATTCCTAGGATATAATCCATACGATTCGAGGAGCATATCGAAATTACTAGCCTGGTGATCAGTCATAGAGTTGACATTGAAGTCACCAGTTAGAAAGACATAAGTTTTGTGTTTGAAGAGATTTTCAAGAATATGATTTATGTTATCGAAAAATACATTAAAATTACCTGATGGAGATCTGTAGCATACTAAAATAATTGGCTGAAATGAATCAATATTCCATTTCAATCCACATATTTCTATGTCCTTCTCAACACATGTACATAAAGATATAGGTTCTGTCATTAGCTCTTGATGGGCATAAATAGCAACACCTCCTCTAGTAAATTGAGATCGACCAAAGAAGTTGATGAGTTTATATCCTGGGATACAAAGATTTGTGATATTGTCATTAGGGATCCATGTTTCTGTGAAGCACAAACTTTTTAAATTAGAGTTAGAATAGTTTACTATGAGATCATCTATTTTATATTGGTTTAGTCCACTAATGTTGGATAGTAAAAGATCATAATTATTAACTAAAATTTCTTCGCATTCTCCAGAATCATTCGGGCTTTCATTTACGTTTACGTTTGGGGGGTGAGGACCCACCTCTTTTGTTGGTGTCCTCCTTCTTCCAAAAAATGATACCAGAGCTCCACTGGGCCAGGATTCACTTCGCCAAGCTTGTTTTAGAAATTGATTTTTCAGAGTTACCTTCATTGATGAATAGACTTCTGGTTTTCTAGAGTTGTGTGGCTCACATTCGACATCAGGAATATGAAGAGCTGCTTCCACTCGGCGCAATATGGACATACACCCTTAAGAGAAATCCGTTATCATCCTGCCTCTAACCGGCGTACACAAGGGGTTTGTATCGAGGGGATGCAGCTTTGACTTGCTCTAAGCAATACTGATTGCCATATTCATTTCTGCAATGCACGTCTATGACGGCGGGACTCTCACAAACATAGAATGTACCATTCACACAGTGTTCTGGGTGGGCCTTGTTACTTACTCCATACGCCATCTAGGAGCAGCACTGTTAATTGGAACGCAACAACGAATCGTCGAAAGACATCCTCACCACAGCTACGAAATTTATCATTTAAATTCTCACTATTTGAATAAAAAAGATCTGCCCTGGCTGAGAATTGAACCCAGGACATTTCGCTCCTGAGTCGGACGCTAAACCACTGCGCCATCCCCCCCATCTAACAAACTTTTGTTCGTAAATCGTTGAGAATCTTGCTTGGCAACAGTGTTCAGTTCACCCGATGTCTGAATCATTAATAATTACAAATGTCGAGATTTTTCAAATCAATATGCAATTGCGAATGAATGTTTCCCTTTAAAATAGTGTTTGTGTCGTTTGTTTCTTACCAGTGATAATGATGATAAGTGCCTCAAAGCAGAGTATGGAGTCAACTAGTTCTGACTTCATCACCAGTTTGGATATAACAAGGTTACATGTTTTCTTCACTTTGAAATTGAATATTTATCTCAGGCCGCCTGCAATGTATACATTTATACCATACAGTTCAAAATTCTACCTTATTCAAATGTCGAGTTAAATGTTTATTGCATTCGGCAATTGCTGAAGTTTTCCTCTGAGCAGATCACCTGAAATTGGGCGGGTGGCTCTTCCCAAAATTTTACAAAGAACATAACAGGTTTTCAATTTTTTTTCAGATTTTCAACTACTGTAATATAAAATGACATTATACACCCGTCATTCACGGTTGGATTACACCCTATATATATATATATATATATATATATATATACAGTGTGACCCATTTTTAATGGAAACACCCCCCTAAAATTTGAAGTTGTAAACAGATTTTAATAATTTTTTTTTGAAATGTCAAGTACTAAAAGGTCTACCTTGGGACAAAATTTGAAATGTTTATTCCAATTTTCAGGGCATACTACGATATTTTTTCTTAGTCGAAAATCCAGATTTTTTATTAGCGATTTTTTTTTGAAAAAATCACTACGCCACTGGATTCTGAGTGCCTCCAAACAGATGTGACCAAAATTTCATGAAAAAATATTCATTAATAACAAAGTTATGATAACTCAAAAATTCGACAACTCACACAGCTAACAGTCACAAAAAACACCCTATATCAACAGATATAGCCATGAGAATATTTTTTTATGATTTCAACAATAAAGTGCCGCCAGATGAAAAAATAAACAAATAGCGTAAATTTTTTTAATGAAAATAACGGAATTACATTACACAATTCAACTAATAATGAAGGAAACATTTTTAATTAACGTAACTATGAAAACTAATTATTGAAATGTTTCGATTCAGTGCAACAATTAATTCAAACTCATATTCTAGTAGCCTCTACTAATCCACCACGTATTTCGATACATTTGTCGTAGCGCTTACGAATGTTTCTGATTACGTTCCTTAGTTCTTGTGGGCTAATATCTGCACATACCTGTCGAATTCTTGCACAAAGTTCATTTCTATCTCTTGAGCGGTTTTTGTAAACCTTTTGTGTGAGAAGTCCCCAGAGAAAAAAGTCCAAAACTGTGAGGTCTGGAGACCTGGGTGGCCACTCTATAAACGGACTACCACGGTCTATCCATCGGTTTGGAAATTGTTCGTTAAGCCATTGCCTCACAGCTCTGGCATAATGAACTGAACACCCATCTAACTGGACAATTAAATTTGATCGTTCATTGATTGGCAGCTCGTGAATAGCATCTCAAAACTCTGTGTTTAAAAATTCTAGAAACCTCTGCGCATTAATGTTTTCCTCAAAAAAAGAAAGGACCAATAATTTGTTCGTTCAATATCCCACACCAGACGTTGATTTTTTGGGAATACTGGCTTTTACAGTTTATTACCCAGTTAGGATTATTCGCTGCCCAATAGCGACAATTCTGTGATGACACTACTCCATTTGTAGTGAAAGTGGCTTCGTCGGTATATAAAATATTTTGTAGGAAATTTATATTCTTTAAATATTCCCCTTGGGCCCATAAACAATATTCCAGACGCTTGTTGTCGCCTTCTTGCAGTGTATGTAAAAATTTTGGTTTGAAAGGTTTAATATTCTTCGCCTTGAGACATCTCCGAATAGTTTCTCGTGGAATATTCAAATCTAAGGTGGCATTCCTTTTACTGGCATTAGGATTATTTCCGAAATAATCTAAAATGATTTGATCATTCCTGTCATTCATGTTTCGTCTTTGTACAGGATTACTTTTGAACATCATTTTTGATACTGCACCAGTTTCATTGAATATTTTATTTATTTAATTTTCCGTACCGCAGCTAATACGAGAACGATCTGGATGTCTCTCATTAAATACTCTACAAACCTCTCTAGCACTTCTAACGTCATCTCCCGAAAGGCGTACAATTTCAATTTTCTCTCTTACGCTCAATCTTGCAGCCATGACACAAAATAATTCGAAGAATTGTAAGGTGAATATTGTTGACAATAGTACATTTAAATCTTTCACAAGTGTCAAACTGTAATATCATTTCCATGGCAACTAAGATTTAAATTGAAAAATAAATTAGGTCTTAGTTTTAGTTAATTTGCGTGAAAACTTGAATGTAATTCCGTTATTTTCATTAAAAAAATTTACGCTATTTGTTTTTTTTTTCATCTGGCGGCACTTTATTGTTGAAATCATAAAAAAAATATTCTCATGGCTATATCTATTGATATAGGGTGTTTTTTGTGACTGTTAGCTGTGTGAGTTTTCGAATTTTTGAGTTGTCATAACTTTGTTATTAATGAATATTTTTTCATGAAATTTTGGTCACATGTGTTTAGAGGCACTCTGAATCCAGTGGGGTAGTGCTTTTTTCAATAAAGATATCGCTAATAAAAAATCTCGATTTTCGACTAAGAAAAAATATCGTAGTATGCCCTGAAAATTGGAATAAACATTTCAAATTTTGTCCCAAGGTAGACCTTTTAGTACTTGACATTTCAAAAAATAATTAAAATCTGTTTACAACTTCAAATTTTAGGGGGGTGTTTCCATTAAAAATGGGTCACACTGTATATATATGGAGTTTGTGTTTCTTGGGGTTTTGGTTCGTTTTGTTAATGACAAGTCTTAGGAGATGAACATTTACTTTGTCGACGTTTCGACTATGCCCACGTTCTTCTTCAGGAACTAAGAAGACTTAGTTGGACCATTATTTTGAATAAAAGTAATGTTTGAAAGCAGCAGATGATTATTTTCATGGGACATAATAGAATTATGGAAAATCTCCCATAAAAATAATCATCTGATGCTTTTAAATATCACTTTTATTCAAAATAATGGTCCAATTGATTCTTCCTAGTCTCTGAAGAAGACCGTGGACATGGCCGAAACGTTAATCCCCCCTAAAAAAAGATTTGTCATTCACAAAATGAACCAAAACTCCAAAAAACACAAACTCCATTCCATATTCCTGGTTCAAGACTCAACACTAATATATATATACTATTTATGTCAAAAGTGTATTTACTTTTGTGTCATTGAATGTTATGAACTCACGTAGAAAACTAACTGAAAGCCCCCTCTCATCTACCCAAGCTGTCGCACGAATAATTCAATACAGGAATGTCGAGTGGAGTTTCAAGAGCCATTCACTAAAAGTGACAGAGACAACATTTCATAATAACCTATATATTCGAGCCCGAATGAAAACTTCACCAACTCTAATATCAGTTGAAGCTAATGGTGCATGGCGTTTATTGAGTGTAAGTTTCGACTGGGTTCCTTTCGTTGCTTCAAATGGGAATAGGCTAGACATTTTATTGATTGTTGATTTCATTTACTTGGACCCATTAAGGAGTGAGGGGTTTTTCACATCTATGTAGTCGAATGCTAACAGAATGGAAAAAAATGGCTGACTTTCTGTATTGAATGGCGTTTTAGTCATTTTGTACATACCAGGGCAAATATCGACGAAATAAAAAAAAAATGTATGTTTTTCAAAATTTTCCAGCTTCAATACGCAACGCGCTTCTATCTTAGTCGAGTCGAAATATAGAGATAATTTAGAAAACTTTAAGTACCCGGTAAGTTTAATTTTTTGTTTGGATCATTGAATATAAATAAAATAGTATGCAGAAATATAGAATTATCCGATATGTAATTCTCAACCAAGTAATTAGCATCGATGTTGTGGGATTTTCTAAACAAATCGTCTACAAAACATTCCTCCACGTCGCTGGGCTTTTAGTCTAGTTAACAAGTGCTTTTTAGGTGAACATTTTTTCGCACTCTCCGAAAATTATGATTGAGGTGTCATTCGATTGGGAATGGCATGTAGATATTTTTTGAGAAAATGCTAAGGCCGCTCGCAAAAATTGCAATAGTTATAAAAAATTAAGTGAAAAAAAAGGGGGGTTTGGTTTTTCTCCAATATCTCAAAAACAATTCGGGATAATTCAAATTTGATGCAAGATGCAAAAAGAGGAGGGAATTTCCTAAGAAAAAGTTCCAACTCCCGGAACTGTAGGACCAATATTTATAATTTTCCCAGAGGGTTGAAAATACGCCCGAAAACGGGTACTCCGGCTTGCGCAAGCCACGTCCCCTTCGAACCTTTCATGAATAAATATTATAATAAACTTATTAAATATAAAAATTAAAAATTGAAAAAATTCAGGCGCCTGCAGGATAGATCAATGAACAATAATTCGTGGTCCAAAAATTTTTATCGCTATTTTTCAATAAGTTATCCATTAGTTAATTAACAATTTTTTGTAGCACGAACATTAACATTGCAAGTGCGATAATTGTTAAACTATTAATCTGAGAATGGTTTCCTTCCGTGGAGCTATTTTTGAAGGTCTAAAAATAGATTCCCGTTAGAAAAATTGAAAAATTGTTAATTTTCGTTTTGTTTTTAACAATTTATTAAGGTGAAAAATTATAAAGCTTCATTAAACATGGAAAAAAACTTTTTTTCATAATATTATTATTGATCCGTTTTCTTATGATCAGAAACTACTTAAAAATGATTTTTAATAATTTTTATCTCCTATTGTTTAAACAATTGTTATAAACAAATGCGTTGTTTATGAGATAATTAAAAAAAAAATTATTACTAATTTTTTGATAATAATTATGATTTTTCAAAAAAAAAACGTTTCTTAAAAAAAAAAAAAATTTATTCTCAAAAATTTTTAAAAATTTTTGGAACCATTTCTTTTCATTATTTATCTTGGTATTCGATATTTAAAACAAAAAACGGTTATTATTTAAATTTTCATTGTTTATTCAATAAACAATTTGTTATAAACAAATAAATTATCTCTTTATATTTTTTTTTCTTTTTCTACTCAAAAAAACAAAAACAACCATGTATTATTTTCAGAAAAAAAAAAAATTATATTTTTCATTGAACTTTAAATTTTCTGTTCTCTTTCATTTCACCACTCTGACCTGGTTTTTTCTTTTAATTTTATTATTATAACTTTTCAACTAATGAAGATACAAGGAAAAAATGTATGTCTTATTTATTCTTCATTGATTAAGCAACAAATTAAGCCAAAACTGTTTTCTACTTTTATGTCTAAATATCTTATAAACTAATATAACTATGACCATACAACTTATGTAACTTTTTATCTAACGTATATTTATCAACAATTTTAGCTTATAAATTTTAGTTTTGCTCGGTAATTTTTTTAATTATAATAAAAATAAGTTTGAAAAAAAAAATCTCCAAGTTTATTAGCCTAAGCATCTTAGTAACTAAAAATAATTAGAAATGTTATTTAATTCAAGTAAGTTTATTTATAAATATTGTAGAATTTTTTTAAATTTTTTTATAAACAAATGGTATAAATTAAATGAATAATTGAGTGAGAGCTTCAAATGTGGGCTCAATTTGTTGTTCAATTAATAAAGAATAAATAAGTCTTGAATTTTTTCCTTGTATCTCCATTAGTTCAAAAGTTATAATAAAATGAAACATGAAAAACCAGGTCAGAGTGTTGAAATGAAAGAGAACAGAAAATTTAAAGTTCAATAAAAAATATAAATATTTTTTTTTCTAAAAATAATACATGCTTGTTTTTGTTTTTTTTAAGTAGAAAAAAAAATACAAAGAGATAATTCATTTGTTCATAACAAATTGTTTATTAAATAAACATGAAAATTTAAATAATAAACGTTTTTTTTATATCGTAGGCCACGATATATAATGATTTTAAAAAAATGGTTCCTTAATTTTTATAACAAGTGGTAAAAAAAAATGGTATTTACCAAATGCGTTTTCAAGCAATAAAATTCTTTTTTTAAGAAACGGTTACTTTTTAAAAAATAATTTTAAAGATTTGTTATAAAAAAAAATTAATTATCTCATAAACAACGCATTTGTTTATAACAATTTTTTAAACAATAGGAGGTAAAAATTATTAAAAGTCATTTTTAAGTAGCTTCTGATCATAAGAAAACGGATCGATAATAATATTATAAAAAAAAGTTTTTTTCAATGTTTAATGAAGCTTTATAACTTTTCACCTTAGTAAATTGTTAATAACAAAACGAAAATTAATAATTTTTCAATTTTTCCAACGGAGATCTTTCCTTAGACCTTTGAAAAATAGCTCCACGTAAAGAAAACATTCTCAGATTGATAGTTTAACAATTATCGCACTTGCAATGTTAATGTTCGTGCTACAAAAAATTGTTAATTAACTAATGGATAACTTATTGAAAAATCGCGATAAAAATTTTTGGACCACGGATTATTGTTCATTGATCTATCCGGCAGGCGCCTGAATTTTTTCAATTTTTAATTTTCATATTTAATAAGTTTAAATAATATTTATTCATTAAAGGTCCGAAGGGGACGGGACGTGGCTTGCGCAAGCCGGAGTACCCGTTTTCGGGCGTATTTTCAACTCTCTGGGAAAATTATAAATATTGGTCCTACAGTTCCGGAAGTCGAAACTTTGTCTTGGGTAATTTCTTTCTCTTTTTGCATCTTTTTTCAAATGTGAATTATCTCGAATAGTTTTGAGATATTGGCAAAAAACCAAAATCCCTTTTTTTCACTTAATTCTTTATAACTATTGCAATTTTTGCGAGCGGCCTCAGCATTTTCTCAAAAAATATCTACATGCCATTCCGAGTCGAATGACACCTCAATTATAATTTTCGGAGAATGCGAAAAAAATTTGACCTAAAAAGCACTTGTTAACTAGACTATTTACGCATTTGTTTATAACAATTTTTTAAACAATATGGGATAAAAATTATTAACAATCATGTTTAAGTTGCTTATGATCATAAGAAAACGGACCAATAGCAATATTATAAAATTTTTTTCAATGTTTAATCGAGGTTGATAATTTTTAACTTAAGTAAATTGTCAATAACAAAGTGAAAATTAACCATTTTTTATTTTTTCCAACGGGAATCTATTCTATAGCCTTTGTAAAATAGCTCCACGAAAGGAAAAACATCCCAGATTCATAGTTTAACAATTATCGCACTTTCAATGTTGATGTTCGTGCTACAAAAAATTGTTAATTAATTAATGGATAACTAATTGAAAAATCGAGAACGGCGGATTGATCATTGATATATTCTGTAGGTGCCTGAATTTTTTCAGTTCCTAATTTTCATATTTAATAAGTTTAAATAATATTTATTTATTAAAGGCGGAGCTTACGCAAGCGAGAGTTCCCGTTTTCGGCCGTATTTTCAACCCCCTAGAAAAATTATAAATATTAGTCCTAGAGTTCAGGATATTTCTTCCATTTTTTGGATCTTTTTTCAAATTTCAAAAATTTTGAATACTTTTTGAAATATTCGCAAAAAACCAAACCCCTTTTTTTATACTAAATTGTTTATAACTTTTGTAATTTTTGCAAGCGCCACTCCAAATTTTTCAAAAAGTTTCTAGATGCGATCACGAATCGAATGACACCTCGATCATAATTTTCCGAGGCGAATAAAAACATTTGACCTAAAAGGCACATGTTGACTAGACTATAAGAACAACAAATCAAACAAACGTCCACCGCAACCACTGCCCTACTTCGGAGGTCCTTATAATCCGCAACTAATCCCAAATGATGAATTTTTCGGAACCACGATTGAGTGAGGTGAAACCTGCATCGTAAAAGATTTCCGTCGGTCGCAAAGGCATGTTAGCAGTCTTGCAACATTGCTTAGGCAATTCGAATGCTTTGAAGTAAGTTTGGGACAGCTTATTCGGCAGTAAAATGAATACCAACCGGATGTAATGACAGTTTTCTAGCGTATAGATGGAACTGGGTAAAAAAATTGCGTCCATGTAGATCTTTTCACCAGAACACAAATAGTTCAAATTGGTGCTACAAGAAAACAGGACGATATTCAACTCTAGGTCTGCAGCAGAACCTGCTTCGACTTATCAACGGAAGTGGTAGCCGAACAGCTTTTTGTCGTACATCTGTATGAAACGCACACCCGTTTCTTTGTGCTTCCGAAATGTATGATTTTCGACCACCAGCAACTTCTTCCCACGCACGCTTAACATATCAAATGTTGTCTTCCAAGTCGAGAAATCGTTTGTTTTATAGCCTCTTAAAAGCTCAGATTTTCAATTAGAAGTTTTGCCTTCAACGACAGGTCAAGGACAACTCATGTTCCAACCAATACTTATTGCGCAAAGCATAGACATGTATAGTTATTCTAATCCCAATTGGAGCGGCAATAAAAATAAGAGCACTACGAGGAGTGTTCATATGCACTGCCCAGTGTTTTTACTTTCAAAGCGTTCCTGATACAATCATAAAAAAGTTCAGTCGTGTGGAAGAGAATTCCTTCTCGAAACTTTTTATGTCGTTCCAATTGGGATTAGAAATACTATACTAAGAAACATATTGAGGGTAGGCTCATAAACACTAATCGGCATAGAAATGGTAATCACTAATTTACGCGTAAGTGGCCCATTGCCGAGCTGGTCGCTAGAGCCATAAAAGTAATTAGAAGGTTCTGGAAACTGACCGCGGTGCGCAAGTGACCGATATCCCTTCTGAGTTGACACCATTTTTCAAATGCTTTTCATACTCTCTCTTGGATGTACGGGGTATTATTGAATATAAAGCTAAATTAGCTGATTCTATATCAAAAGGCATATACAGTGCTTTTCTTTAATGCCCCCCCCTTTTATTTTTTGAACGGGTAAACTCAAAAAATTGAAACTTGGAATCATGAAATTGATGCATGAATACTATATTTTGGAGTGAAATTGACAGATGAAACTTTCAAGATGGCGACTGGGTGCCATCTGGAAAGAAAATAATTGAAAGGAGGTCTTGTGACACATCTTTTTGAAGATCCTGACGAATACTTCACAACCCTAGAATATAAAGTCAATATCTTCACCTACTACAAAATGGCGGAACATTTAATAATTGCCTGAATACATCGACGTTTAACTTCATAATTTGAGGAAAGAAGCTGAGTTTAAGTTCAGAAGATACTCTAAATGGTTGCCTTGAACTGCTTGACATAAGAACAGCCTATCCGATATGTCACGCCGAAAATTTTCGAACACAGTAACGTCGATATTTCTACAAATATTTATTATTCTCTGCCGTATATCCAATAGTGAAGCAGGTTCAGTTTCGTACACCTTTTGCTTCAAATAGCCCCATAAAAAAGTCTACAGGTGTCAAATCTGGCGAGCGGGCTGGCCATTCCGTAGGACCTCGACGGCCAATCCAACGATCGGGGAAAGTATTATCCAAATAGTTTCTTACTTGTCCGTAGTAATGTGGTGGTGCTCCATCTTGTTGGAATACAATATACATATCGAATTCATTAGGATTCGCTTCGACGATTTCGGTGATCAGAGGGTCAACAGTTTTTTCCAGCATATTCTAATACAGTTCCCCTGTTAAATTTTGTTCAATGAATAGAGGTCCTACAATATGGTTTCCAAATATTCCTGCCCAGACGTTAATTTTTTGTGGATATTGAGTATGAGTTTTCCGGAAAATGTGAGTGTTGGTGTCACTCCAATAACGGCAATTTTGTCTGTGAACCTTGCCGTTGAGATAAAATGTAGATTCGTCACTGAAACAAATATTGGAATATTGGACATAGGTAGGATGCCTTGCAATGGTTGCCGACATAATTTCGCAGAATTCTGTTCTTCGATCAGGGTCATCTTCAGTTAACTGGTGTACCATTTTGATTTTGTATGGATGATACTTATTCCTCTTCAAAAGTCTCCACACAGTAGAAGGACACACCTCACAAACATTTGCGACGGAGGAAGTAGACTGTTGAGGATTTACTACCATCATCTCACCAATTATTTGAACTTGCTGTTCTACCGGAATGGACAGATGACCTGGGGGCTTTTTGTTCTATACACTACCGGTAGTTGTAAATTTGGTTACAAGTTCCCTTGAATATTTTCTACAGATAGGACGATTCGGGAAACGATCATTAAAAATTCTTTCGGTTTCGTGAAAGTTACGCGTCGCACCGTAAATAAAAATCGCTTCGATTTTTTCTTCCAATGGACGAGAATTGACCATTTTAGAGATAGTTCACGTGGTACCTATTTACTAGTAAAACCGAAAACTAAAAGAATATTTTAACTGAACAATGATGTTCGTTGTCGTACTGACATTTCTTGTCATTTTTTGTTTAAACAAAAAATAACCTATCAAACTTTATCGGGTTGTTGGAATTGCCATATAGCAGAGAAAAACAAATATTTCTAGATGTATCGATATTATTGTGTTTGTATGCAAGTAATTATTAAATGTTCCGCCATTTTGTAGTAGGGGAAGATATTGACTTTATATTCTAGGGTTGTGAAGTATTCGTCAGGAGCTTCAAAAGGATGTGTCACAAGACCCCCTTTCAATTTTTTTTCCCAGATGGCGCCCAGTCGCCATCTTGAAAGTTTCATCTGTCAATTTTACTCCAAAATATAGTATTCATGCATCAATTCCATTATCCCAAGTTTCAATTTTTTGAGTTGACCCATTCAAAAAATAAAAGGGTGGGGGGGACATTAAAGAAAAGCACGCCGAAGTAAAGCGATAAAGTTTTATTTGTTACCTGTGAAAAAGCCCATTTTTTTTTATTTCAAATCGGGGTATGATAAAATGTTGTACTTAACATGTTATGCAAATGCTGATGTGATTTGCAGAACTCGCTCACACCGTTCTCAAATAAAATAAGTCCATGTTGAAATAAACGCGTGTTTTTTATTTCATTTCATTCTTTTTACCTTAGAATTGAACCTATAAGTAATCACTCTTAGTAGTGATGGAATCGACTCCATACGACCTTTTTTTCGTGAAGGTTGTGAAAATTCTTCATGGACACCTTACGGTAGTGTGGGAGTCCTTGAGTCAGATTTACATACTAAAACCTTCACCCACAGGCTCGACTGGACGTTGCCTCCGCTGACAATTGAGCCTTTTGGCCCATTGTATTTCTTATTTTTGGACGCCACGCAGTTAAACATAAAACTAGGACAATAATCTACCACAACTGAGAACTTGTAGATTAAAACGTATACATAAATTTTAAAAAATGTGGATGGGTTTATTTAGAAATCAAACTCTAGTTGCTTATAATATCCAATGTATTTCCAATCATCACAATAATGTGGTATCCCTCATTATAAAAATCACATAGATATTCAAGTAAAAAAAAATTTTTTCGATATTTTTCTACTGAACAATCATTGGGTTACGTTTCGAAGTATAGTATCGATACAGGCGTTTCCTCGAAATTAAAATAAGGTTGATATGTGAACATCAACTTTATAAAAACAACGGTATCGGTACTATAATCACATATACAATATGTTCTATCTTGGAATGGAAATTCAAAGTATAGAGGAAGGTATTTTTGTGTTGGTTATTTATTTTGTTGGAAGGCAGGTACTCAATGAAACTGGCTTCAGACAGGGATCTATTGCATTATTAACAGTTTAATGAATATCAAAAGAAGGCGCCTGAAACAAAATATGAAATTGCTAATAGGCACAGACAATAATAAACCTACTACTCTATAAACATGAAAATAATTAATCCTACCTTCTTGATACTTCTAAATCCTGCATAAACATATAATGTTACAAATGGAGTTCCATACAAAAGAAAATGAACGACAGACTCTCATGACTAATCACTTTTATTTTATTTGACAGTCCTGTGAAGTTTTTCACAGAACACAAAACATAAGATTAAGAACATGTCACTAAAATAATTATTTCATGAAATTATTCTCAACAGTTTACCAATAAGTACAGTTATGTAATATAGGTCTCCGTACTTCCGTAGAAAACATATGACAACAAAATATGGGTATTTCCCAACTTTGAAATATTACACACTGTTGCATTATCAATTACGTTTATTCCTTTGAAGAAAATCAACACAATGAAGTTGAATCAAATTTTCAGTGAATAAATCCATACACAATGTAAATAGATAATGGAATTAAAAATCGACAACGCAATTTGTACCAACAACGTAATGTGTACTTCAACTCAAAATGAGTTACAAAAAAATATTCCAGAACAGTCTGACCTTAACAATCCTGGGGTAGTAATAAGTATACACCGACAGTGCTACTAATCTGGACGTCGACAGGAACACAGCAAATCAGTTCTTTGGTAGGACTAATCAGCATTCTGAGTCGTCTATATGTGATCTCCTGATAGTCCTGAACCATGAATTAATTGACCGTTACCAGGAACCGAGAACCCTATAATATTTATACGATTTATACCTGACCAATATATAACTTGTCTGTACTTCCTGGTTTCGTAGCTCTAGACTTGATTATCAAAGTTTGCTTAAATATTCTTGATCACACTGTATAACAAAGTAAACGAGCTTAGAATTGGAATGGCTAAATGCTAAATTCATGATATACTATGAACGTGACTTATACAACTGGGCCGTAATTAGAATGACATTTCCACATGAAGGAAGACAGAGCCCGGCTTGTCAAGTCGACGTAATCGATGTCAAACAACGCAACGCAGTAAGTACTTGGATGGGCGACTGCCTGCCAGGGAAAACCCGCATTAAAAGTCCGTATAGCGTGGCATAACGCAACTCGCAGGCGCTATATCAATGAGCACGAGATATAGGGAGAGGTATGTCATAGTAGAGGCCCCCATTAAAGGCAGACCACGTTTTATGTAATAATCCATAGTATAATGCGGATATGTCCTTCAATCTTTTTGGAACGTAGTTCCTTATCGCGCGTTGCGAAAGAGGGCTAGACGGAATAAATTAAGACCAAAAGTTGTAACGAGACTTTCGCTATGGCGTGCGCGTGTTTCTCTGTCTGTCTCTCTCTCTCTCTCTCTCATAGAAAGCAAGCCAGTTATTTTCGTTTCGTCTTTCTATTTCACATTGAACAGTGTGGTGTCGCGACGATTATTTTTGTTGAGTGTATACAGGTTTTTTGTACATAATAAATAATAAAAAATAATAACAATGAATCCTGACAGTGTTTCTGCACAAGTTCCGGATATTGCTGATGGAGTTAGGTAAGTAGAGATTTTATACAGACAATAATAAATGCTTATGTATTTTTAGCAAGTACGCATTATAACCTCTCTTTACTATTGTGCTAACCAAGTCATATGCGTTATAATCTCTCCATTATTGTGTGTTTAGTAAGTGTACGCGTCATAACTTCAATAGATTTGAAAGCAAATTATATTTTAATATTACAATATCAATGCGTATGTATTTAGCAAGCCGTGCGTGTTCTAACCTATACTCTGTTGTGTTTACGAAGTCGAGAGAGTATATATATATATATATATATATATATATATACACTCTGTTGTGTTTACAAAGTCCCGCGCATCTATGACGTGTACGAAAGAATAGACAGACAGAGTGCATATATATATAAAAAAATATTATTATAACTTAAAAAAAAAAATTACAATTCCTTCACTAATTAATTGAAAGGAACTTCGTTCCATCCGGGTGTCCCTTGACACCTCTCAAGTTTTTTTTTTACTTTGAACGTAAATTGCAATGGCGGCTTTCGTTTTATTTATAGAAAGAAATGTTTTCTTTGTCATTGGATCATCTCGCATTCTAATAAGTTCCATGGAAATTGACCTTTTGACATAATTTCCATCACGACGAACACAACAGTAGTAAAGCAATTAAAACTGCGAAAGATCTTTGTACCCGTCTCATTGTAGAATCACATTTAATGAACCTTGATGAATCTACCGATTTGTTGTTAGATCGAGTCAAGCTACGTTCGAAATGTAAGCAGATTGAGCCGGTGCCTTTTGTTTCACAGTAATTTTTCCCTAAAACTAAAATAATAGATTAAAGCGCTTTACATAGGAGAAATTTAATGAAGGCAAGAGAAATATGCGATACACCCCAAATTTTATTACCTATTGTGCTGAATATCGCGATTTATGAAGTGTTCGGGAGAGGGTTCTTCGGAGATATGAGAGCCTTTGTTGGTAAGCTTTCTGAAATAAAATTACCTTGCATTAGGGTCTTTCCATTGTGTTTTTATTGCAAATTCTTTTCGTTGACAAAATTCTTTCATCAAATAATATCGTCGTGTCAAGCCTGTAGATGTTCTTCAAATATCTTAAAGACAAACATTGCTTTTACTTAAAGAAAATCAGACAGTGTTCGTTGAATGACGATTCAAATTGTTTCAGATCCCTTAGGTGACTGAAATATCTGTTTATTTCCGTTGACAATATCTCTTGACTACAGTTTGAATAGATCATCATGAATGATATTGATTGTTGAAAAGAGCCTTCACTTCTCTAATTCAATTGGGAAAGTGGAAACTAGAAAAAACTACAGATGGAAAATTATATCAACGATGAGGCAGATTAAAAATGAATCAGTCTGAAAAATTAAATTGCGATACATATTTATTTTTCGAATGGAAAAGCTAGAAATCGCCTATTTAATTGAAATATACGTTTAAATCGGATTGCTCGGTAGTGAAATAAATTTTATTGGCTCGATGGAAGCCAGTTAAATATTGACACGAAACGAATTGGAAAAGCACCACAAAATGAGGAATTTGCCGACTGCAAACTATAAAATAAATGTTTTGCTATTCTCCCGCAACAATCGAATGACGGCAAAATGAAAGCATTTATATATTTGCAGTTCCTTTAAATTATCATTATACACAGCTCGTGAACAATTAAAATGCTTCCAACTCACGACTGCTATATTTACGGAAACAATAGAGCATCGAATGGGTTAGGTGGATCAGGGGTATACTGACGCAGCGATCGATAAGAGCAGAACTAAACGGGAGAACTGTAGCTACCAAGATATCAAGAGGGTATCCTCAGGGAGGAGTTTTGTCACCCCTATTGGGGTTCTTGGTAGTCAACGAGCTTCTCAGGGAGGTAGCTAGCAGAACCCGCGATATCTCCCATAATTGAAGAGCAAAAAATTTGTCAATAGGGTGATAAATTAGCCTAAAATTATGCTCAGAAAAAAAATCGAAAACCCCAAGGTGGTTCCGCTAGCTTCACGGGGGTCCTATAAAGCTACTTCTGGCTCTATCGTAGTCAGGCAAAAAATGCAATTTCCGGACAGAAAAACTATGAGGGTTGGATGAATATTATTTCCCCATACTCAACAAGGCAAGACCGATTATTTTAGATATTGTCCCTCCTAGGTACGGTAAGATTTTTCCATATATTTGTTTTGCCCCCCTCCTGTTCTAAGGTTCCTCTAACCTTCTTTACCGCGTATTCCAAGGTTAACTTGAATAACGTCGTTTATAACGATTGTCCTGGTTTTACTCCTTCATTAATTGCGAATTCCTCTGTTTCTCCTTTTTGTGTTTACAATAATTCGAGTTATTTTCATCATTAATATCAACTTTCTCAGTTGAATTTTTAACTTCAGATCATGAATTGCCTTCTTTTTATTACAAGTTTTTATTTAGTTTCACTTGTTAGTTATTTCTTTCGTTAGTTAGTTTGGGTCAAATCTTGAAAGTGAATGTTGACCGACTTCTAGTCGTCCGATTGATTTTAAATTTGGCAGGTGTTCATAATTCCGGTAAAAATGCATTATGGAATTTTTGTAAGAGAAAAAAACAAAATGGCTACTCCAAGATGGCGGACGAGATTTGTAATTATAGTCCGATTCGACTCAAAATTGGTATGTGGGGGTTTTCGGGGTCGGAGATTATGAATTTCTTGTCGAAATTCATGAATTCAAGATGGCGGCCCCAAGATGGAGGACCAGTTTCGTGATTATGGTCCGAATTCGATTCAAATTGGTATGCGGCGGTTTTCACGGTCGGAGATTTTGAATTTTTTTCAAAATTATAAATTCAAGATGGCGGCTCCAAGATGGAGGACGAGTTTTGTGATTATGGTCCGATTCGATTCAAAATTGGTGAAGTTTCGGGGTCGGAGATTACGAATTTCTTGTCGAAATTCATAAATTCAAGATGGCGGCTCCAAGATGGAGGACCAGTTTTGTGATTATGGTCCGAATCGATTCAAATTAGTATGCGGCGGTTTTCACGGTCGGAAATTTTGATTTTTTTGTCAAAATCTATAAATTTAAGATGGCGGCTCCAAGATGGAGGACCAGTTTTGTGATTATGGTCCGAATCGATTCAAATTAGTATGCGGCGGTTTTCACGGTCGGAAATTTTGAATTTTTTTAAAAAATTTATAAACTCAAGATTGCGGCCCCAAGATGGAGGACGAGTTTTCTGATATGGTCATATTTGATTCAAAATTGGTATGTGAGAGTTTTCAGGTTCGGAGATTATGATTTTTTTGTCAAAATCTATAAATTCAAGATGGCAGCTCCAAGATGGCGGACGAGTTTTGTGATTATGGTCCGATTCGATTCAAATTGGTATGCGGCGGTTTTCACGGTCGGAAATTTTGAATTTTTTTAAAAAAATTCATAAATTCAAGATTGCGGCCCCAAGATGGAGGACGAGTTTTCTGATATGGTTCAAAATTGGTATGTGGGAGTTTTCAGGTTCGGAAATTATGATTTCTTTGTCAAAATCTATAAATTCAAGATGGCGACTTCAGGATGGCGGACGAGTTTTGTGATTATGGTCAGATTCTATTCAAAATTGGTGTGTGCGAGTTTTTGGGGTCGGAGATCATGATTTCTTTCAGCTCAAAACTTGTAGGGAAGTGACCTTGTAATAGCGATGCTCTATTAGAAATGAACAGATTAAGGCGAACAAACTAAAAAGTAAAAAATAAAATAATTATTAAAAAACTTTTTGAAGCCAAGCTTTTATTTAAGCCGTGTACTGAAACGTATAAAATAAGTTTAAGTCATCGCTGACAATGCTTTAATTATTTAAGGTTGAATTATTTGGTTTCAAAAAGCTTATCGCGAAAATTGTAATAAAATTAATACTTCGACAAGTTGTTACTTACCAACCAATCATTGTCCAAT
This sequence comes from Gonioctena quinquepunctata, assembly GCA_018342105.1. NCBI lineage: Eukaryota > Metazoa > Arthropoda > Insecta > Coleoptera > Chrysomelidae > Gonioctena > Gonioctena quinquepunctata. The sequence continues at coordinate 363,835 of JAFIRS010000838.1, forward strand.
AAAATTAATTGGTACCTACTTTTATGAATACTTTGTAAAAATTAAAAACTTCGACAAGTTCTTACTTACCAACCAATCACTGCCCAATCAAATCAATTGGTACCTACTTTCATGAACACTTCGCGCCACATGCTTTTTGATACCAAATAATTCAACAAAAAATAATTAAATCATTGTCAGCGATGACTTAAACTTATTTTACACGTTTCAGAACACGGCTTGAATAAAAGCTTGCCTTTAAAAAGTTTTTTTAATAATTATTTCATTATCGAGTCAAAGGCTTTATTGATTTCAATGTCTGAATCGCGTCTATTCTTGATTTTCTTTGGGTAAATCCGCATGGATATGATCCTTTCAGTTTTTTGCTTCAATAGCTTCATTAATTAATTCTAAGAGCCCTCATGAGCTTCGAGAGTTTCATTGTTAATTGAGTATGAAGAATGTAGTGAATGGTTGCAACGAAAGCGAGACACACTGCGTAAGTACAGTAATAAACTGCAGGCTATTCAATCTAGAAGGGAGCGTACACGCTAATCAAGATATTATTCTCGCACCGCATTACCCAAGTTTACGAGTTTCGCCTCCGAGATTAAAATGTCACCGGAATTATGTGTTAATTTTCCAGTTTCGCTCGTTTTTATGCATACACCCAGATGCACCGACACACATACGAGTCCACTCTCGGTACCACATAAATTACCGGCCACCCCCCAACCTGTTAAAAGCCCGCCCCTACGAGAGTGGCTCAGCGGCGGTTTCATTCTAGGCTAGGACATGTGCTAAATATTAATTTTCATGGGATATGGAATAGTTTAATATGTGATTACTCAATTTGGGGATGGCAAATTTTACGACATATTCTAATCAAATTTATAATCTGCGGAAATATGGAGGTGGTTCAGGCATTGGGAAATCAATAAAATTTGTCCAATGTAGGTGAGCATAAGAAGCTATAATGCCTTAATTTGGCCGAACTGTGATCATGTTAACCTACTAAACCTATTATCGAAATTATAATGAATAAAAAGTCAGTAATTAGGTTGGGACATGAATTTTTTTTATTGCATATTTGGAATCTACGCATACGACTCCATTATTATTTTTTTCCCTACGTTTCTCAAACAATTTTTGAGAATGCTACAACGTTTTGAAAACGCCGAGTTTCAAAAAGCCTCCATGACCTTGGAGAGAGAGAGCGTGACGTCACAATACTGTTGAGCCCGTTGATTCTCTCTTCTGCAGTAGGCAGCGAGCACATGTAGTTATATTGTGAAGTGATTATTGTTTGCGTCGTTATCAATATTAATTCTGTAATTTTCAAAATGCCTACTCCAAAAATGAGATACCGTTGGTGTTATATGGTGTTGTGATAATTCAACAAGAAAAATACCGCAAAAAATACTTTTTTCGGCAACCGTCCGGGATGTACCCACTTCCCGGGCGCTTTTTCTTCGAGAAAGTAGCATTTTCCGGCCTTTTCCGGGAAGTACGTACTTCGCGGACTAGGCCGGGAAGAATCACGTCGTTGTTGTCATTGTAAATATGAAAATCTTGGTAGGTATGGTTTTGATAAATGCAGTTGATCATTACCATAGCAACGAAATAACGGCTGACAGTTGTCAAAAGCAGCGATAGTGACTTTGAAAATGTGCCTTGGGAAATTTCCATCAAACAAATTGAATCCCTTCAATATTAGCAATTGCTCGAATTTTAATATAAATAAGAATTATAATGTTTCTGTTAATATGTAGTATTTTCTGTTCTGTTCTGTTTAATTCAAATAAGAATTAAAATGTATAATAAAGAAATAAAGAAATATGTCGCCTCATCGATTTGTTATTCTACACGGTTGCCTAAAAAATATTGTACGCAACAACAGGACTCGCCTTTTGTCTATTCGTCCAAAAAAACCCTATTTCCCGGACTTGTTACGTAAATTACTATTTTGGACTCACAGACTTCCAGGACTCGTCTACGGCTCGTCCTAGAATTGTGTCTATTCGTCCAAAAAAAACATATTTTCCGGACTTGTTACGTAAATTACTAGTTTTCGTGCCCTTCGAAGAAGAAAAAAGTGGTTTTGTGTTGCTCGTCGCAAGTACATACCAAGAAAAACACAACTGTTTACGTAGGAAGAAGTCCATGGCTCAAAGTGGAGGGGATGATTTAAGCAGTAGAAAAAATCTCAGAGTCATCTCCACATTTTAATGTTAAGTTGAAGATTCCTAATCAAAAGACATATTTCGGGATCTTAAGATCCCATCATCAGTTTGTGTACAAGGAAAATCTTCAAATGGAAGTACAAATTGTGAAACTTTTACTCTTTTACTCACGTGTGATGAAAAATATTTGTAATGTTATCTAATTCTAATATTCAGAAAAGGATGTGGTAAACATCGGGAGGCAATAATGTGGTGTGTTAGGACCCATCCTCAGCCATACGTGGAAACTCTGGAACAAAATATGTTTTTTTTAAATACCTAATATATTCATCAGCGGAAGTTTGATTCGATTTCTTAAATTCTATTACGATTGGATGAATAGACAAACACATGATTCCACACTCTTTAATATTATAATAATATCGAGTAAACTGCATGTCAATTTGTTTTTCCTGAGCTGTCACAAAAAAATAGAGTAACAATTTTTTATGTATGACTTACCGATAAAATATGTCCTAGTACGGCCCTGCTATGTGTCACTACATGCTGCAAAACCAAATCACGGACAATTGATTTGTTTGAAAATATGAACAGGATGTTAAACTCTAGTCACTATCATCCATCGTTGTGGGGTATTCATGTTAAAAACGGAAATATTCTCAATCGAATGTTGAATAAAAAAAAATCTGTGAATTGAAAAATCCACGATAAAAATTAAGTTATTTTTTATGAATGTCTAACAGAAAGCAACTACTTCCCCAACAAAAGCCACGCTGGACATTGAACTACATCTGATAGATATTCTGAAAGGACCCTAACTCAAAAGAAAAAATCTGAGTTTTCATTCAGTTAGACATTCCTAAAAAATAACTTCATTTTTATCGTGGATTTTTCAATTCGCAGAAAAATATTTTTATTCAATAGAGAATGTTTTCCTTTTGAAATCACGAACAATTTCACGTTTTCTAGTGTCTGCCTGTCTGCCTAATTTCCATGAAAATGAACTCATTGTACAGCATGAGGATTCTTTACTGCTCAAACATGTGTGTTATGAAAATCATTTATTCTATTTCATGTAAATGCGGCTGCGTCTCTGGCTGAAATAAATTTCGATTGTGTTTTGTTGTAGTATCCCCTAAGGCAATTATTGTGATTATTTCATTCTCATATGGCTCCACCTATAAAAAGTTATGAATTTAGTCACTTGATCGACTATTCAGGTAAATAAAGAAATATGAGCGGCTATTTTTTCGATTGTATAAGAGTGCTATGGTGAATGACAAAATTTGACGTAACATTCACTCAAAATTGAAAAAGTCTTGTTTTGGTTTATGTTTCACTACGGAAATTAGTAAACATATAAGCAAATCCATCCCAGAAAATAGCAAAAAAAGTAAAGAGTCTGTCTGGAGACATGGTTCTTGTTGTTTATGAGTAATTGGTGGTTGTTAAAAGTAGGTTGAATAGAGCACTGTCAACTGACGTCACAACATGGCGGTCATCACCTGATCGGGAGCAACAAAGCATTTGAGTGTCTGTGGAAATCTTTGCTTTTTGTGTTAAAGATTTGTTGTGCTTTTTATAAAGTTTGTAGACATTTAGTGAACATATTATCTGTTAATATAGTGTAAGAATATTCTCTATGAACTAAGGATCACAACAATATCAAGATTATTTTTTTAGGATATCGTTTTTCGGGGAGTACACACGTACTCTAATGGAAAAAAGCTTTGCTTGCCTCCTCATCAGCTGTTTGACAACTGTCAGATTACGACACTGACAGTGCTCTATTAAATGTTGATAAACGTATATGAATGATTGGCTTATTTTCACAATAGCGAAAGTGACAAATATGACCGGAATCTTACCGAATGATTTTGTGGTGTTCACGAAATAATCTTCCTGTATATCACTCGACTATGACAAAAAAAAAAAATTATCTCGAGCTAGAGCTCTCGGGCGTTATTCAGATTATTAATGTTCACATGGTCTCATCAAATTGTCTCGAAATACAAAGTACTCTCGATAGAATTATGATGAAAATAATAGTTGGCTATTTGTCATAGTTTCGGGATATTACCTGCGAATATGTTGTAGTCAGATTCATCATCAGATTTATGATTTCAATATAGTATTTCCTGGTATATTTTCCAGTCTAGCAATTCTTCCTTTCGAGAAAAATCATCTGGTATCATAACAGTCTTATATCGAGAGCCATTAATTTCTTGTCGCCACTCAGGGAAAGCTACATAATGATGAGCTTCTATGGCCTGAAAGGAATGATTATACCATTTTACTTAAGTGAACGGAAGAATTACTGTGGTGATAAAAAAGGTTTCTGGAAAAAGCTCCACGGCAATCTGTTATCATAAATTGAAATGTTTTACCATTACTTTAGTGTGATCAGTCAGTATATCTTAGCTTTTATGAAAGCGATTATTCTTATTTCATGTTTTTTGCAGTGCTTCTTATGGATTTTAGTCTTCACAAATTGTATGAATCATTTCAAAATCCTGATTTATCCAACGATATTAGAAAAATAGGATATATAAAAATCGGAAATCATTTCAAACTAGAAACCTAATTTTCTATTAAATAATTCCCAAGTTATATGTAAGTTTTATTCAATCACGAAATCATGCCATTCTATTTCTAAAAACATTTTTTTTAAATAACTCTAAAATAGTTTTCCAATATTGATATGAAAATGAAAGATTGGGATTGCTTTTCAATCTTTGAAACTATCCTACCGACTTGGACCATCTTTGAACTCAGTCAAGGGTTGAAGCGATTAAAACAAGTAAATACTAGTTAGTTACAACTAGCTAGTTTTAAAATTTTCTGAAATGGAGGTGAATAACAATTGGCTAAAGGTAGGTAGTAAATACTTGGCAATATCATGGTATTCTAAATTCTAAGTAAATACTAGTTGATGCTAACGTGTGCTCATGGGACAGAAGGCCATGACACGCTCACGCTCTCACATTCCACCTCTATCAGCCACTTGAATGAAAGTCTGAACAAGTATCATTCAACATATTCAAATCTCAAGTTGCGGTGTTGTGTTTTTCGCGTTTTACTGAGATGTCATCGGATGAAGAGGATAACTTCCCCAGCAGTTGGACAGGAGCTTGTTTGTAAAATTCATTCGTAAAAATCCTGTTGTTCTAGAAAAGTCAAACTACTTCATTTCATTACGCTTCTGTATCCCCCTCTCTTTGGAAGCTCTAGTTTCATACTGCTCATTTGCAATAGCAGCTTCCTCTGCTTCTTTTTATTATTTTCTTCATTCGACAAGTCGAAATTGTCATTCAAATGTATTGCGATATTATGAAGTACTGCAGATGAGATTATCACTTTTGTGTCTCTTTCCAATGCCACTCTCACACAGTTACCGAGAATGGGAAACTTTTCTTCAGCTGTCCAAACAATCTCTCAATTACACACCGTTCTCTAGCATGAATCAGATTGAAATGTCGCTCCACTCCATCTTGTGGAGGCTTGAAAGGTGTTGTTAGCCATGGTGATATCCCATATCCGGAATCTTCTAGCAAGCAAACAGCACCATCGTACCTAGACACTTATAGGGCTTGTCCTCCAGATTCTGGCATTGTGGACACTACCAGGCCACTCGGCAGAAATGCTTGTAAATTGTTCATCTGCATTGCACGTAGCTTGAACATTTATGCTAGCTTATCCTTTACGATTAATATACTCATCACCGTGCATTGTAGGTTTGTTGATTTCGATGTGGGTACAGTCCAATGCTCCGATTATAGTTGACATCTGCCAAAACCTTGTCCACAAAACCTCAGCATCATTCATTCAGCGGGTGTTGCTGGAAAATGAATCTACTCATCAACTCTCGCACTCCATCACATAATTAATCGTTTTTTTTTACAGTGCTGCGGTGGATACCCATATCGTCCGCTACTCCACTCTGGAAACCTAAAATAAGATCTCAACGTTTCCTTATTTTGTTTTTTCAGACATGATACTAATAGTTTTTCTGGATCACTGAAGTAACGTAACAGTATTTCCATCTGGACGAGAGAGCTCCACCTTTTCTGGTAAAAAATGAGACGTCCAAAAATCTATAGATACATTTTCGAATCGTAACAACTGCTTATAGTTGTAAATCCGTCCACGTTTGGAGTAAACTTTCATTTTACGAACCTGCACGAACATCGCCATAGCTGAAACTAAACTGAAAACTAGTATCCCCCAGACAAGACTTGAAAAGTTTCAAGTATTTACAACGACCGATCATTTTTATCCACCTAAAATATTAGTAATAACTAATTATCATGATATTTCTTAGTTGATGCTAGGGTTAGTTTTGACTTTTTATTCACCAGAATCGCAGTTAATACTTAAAAATAGCTTAGTTCCAGCAAATACTTCTTTCTATTCACTTCACCCAAGATATTCATAAAAAGTATTGTTGTGCCAAATTTCGTTTCATTCGGTTCAATAATATGGCTTCCAGTTTGTATAGTATATAAAAATAAAAAAAACTTTTTAACAAAAAATTAAACCGACGAAATACGGAACTGAAAAGTAAAAAATAAAATAAACCCTCTTAGACTCAATAACTAAACTCCTAAACTAATGTAAGTAACTAATTTTGAGTCGGCGCCAAACAAACAAGCAAATGATGTCGAAAAATGATGGCATCGAGTTGCGCGGTAACATTCTGATATTTTTTTTTAAAGTAATTTAATTATTTTCGTTGATTGTTCGTTTGGCGCCGACTCAAAATCAGTTACTTACATTAGTTTGGTAGCTTCGTTATTGAGACTAAGAAGGTTTATTTTATTTTTTAATTTTCAGTTCCGTATTTCGTCGGTTTGATTTTTTGTTAAAAAGTTTTGATTTTTCAATTTTTTGTGGCTGAAATCTACTAATTACTACCTACTTGTTTTTTTATTACTTCCAAAATACTTACTTACCCACCTCACTTCAACTATTACCAGTTAAATAATATGATTATCTACTTTTACTATTTGTTGTAATATACATAATTTTTGTTGAAAAGGGAAACATTCTCAATTGAATATTTTGTTGTTCGGGTTAGTTTATTTCATTACTTTGTATATCATTCCATCCTCTCATAGAATATAATGATTGTGACGGATGTAGAAGAACAAAAATAATGACAATAGCGATCTGTCATTGTCAACTACATATGTGTGCCAATGTTCACAAGTGAAAAATCAATTATCCCCTATTTTTCTACCCGTAAGGGTAGATAATTCCATTCGAAATCCAAATATGATCAACTATGAGGTATACCCTATCTAATAATAAAAGAATCATCCAAATCGAAGAACCCAGTACAAAGTTATGCCTGATAGAATCGATTAACGGCCCAGAATTCAGAGGGTGAGTGATCAATATCCTTTATTTTGCTACCCTTAGGAGTGGATTTCATCTTTTAAATTCAAATGGGACCAACTTCGAAGTACACCCTATCCACTGAAAAGAAGAGTTATCGGAATCGGAAAAAAAATAAAAATATACGCGTCGTCTAGAGAACCTCCTTCTTTTTGGTTTCGTCGGTTAAACAGGGTTTCTTATCAGTGTCTAATTTTTGCTTTTTTTTTGGTAATAGTGCTTTCTGCTCAACAACCATTTGAACTTTTCCGAAATTTGTTAAACCATGTAGAGCTTGTATTTGGTATAAAATTTTGTTCAAATCGAATTCGTAAAACCAAAGGTAGTTTAATATAAATCGTACTGAAACGGGATATGCAATCCTTTCGATTGTTTTACTCGCAGGTGTTATTGCACATCTGTGATGGGTTTCAATGGAGATACCGCGAATATATTACTGCATGGAAATTGATATACTTTTATCTGGAATTGACGTTATACATACGAGGGGACATTGATATCTTTCCTGGCCACAGGATCCAGCAAAATATCAGAAATTTGAACTTATCAAAATAATGTTTAGAATACTTGAAGATGGGTGATTTTCCTTTCGTCTGCAACTTCAACAAAGTATTCGTTTTCCTCTCAATAGCTACATTTCTTCATTATTGGCATTAGGACTATCGGAAATGACTATACTATTTATCAACCACTTCATCCTTATTACTGCCTATATAAAAAAAGTTAAATATAAAAGTTTTGTGGTTATAACTGAATTTTGATAAAATGCTATGAAAAACAGTAGCGTACTGGATCTTAGCTTTGGTACATAAAATTTTGTATGCATCTCGGGCATAAGTAGTGTATTATAGACCATGGTTGAAAAGGATACTATTATAGCCCAAGTGCAAGGTTTAAATCACGAAGAGCAAGGTGACGAGGGATCTAAGGCGCAGGGGGGTTATAATTGTTTTTCCAACCATGGTGCGTTTATTATTTTTCTAGCAACATATACAGAGTGACCCATTTGAAAGTGGGCCACCTCTCTAAAACTGTTATTTATTATCCGATTCAGAAGTTTTTTTTTCAGTAGATAGAGTATCAATAGTTCTAGTTGAATGCCATAAATTCCAAATAAAAATAAAAATTTCGCGGCCTACTTCGAATTTTTTTCAAGGTCAAAAATCCAAAAAACATCCTAGCGATTTTTTTTAATAAAATTTGACGACGCCACTGGATTTGTGATGCTTTCAAATATGTGTGACCAAAATTTCACGATACATTTTTTTTAGCAGAAATATAGCATTAGTAAAATATTTATATTGATATCAAAATAATTCAAATCACAAATCACAATTTTGTAAATAATATGGTTTAAAATACTCCTTCAGAACATAACAACTCTGTGGGATATGTTATGTCTCTTAGAACACTGCCGTTTGTTGTCAAAGAATAGAAATGCACATCTTTACATTCAATAATATAATTACCAATATTAATAACATAAATGAACTACTACAAAAGAATGTATTGACATGACAGTGCCTACACATTAAATTTCGGACTGTTCAACCAAATCTCCATTTAATTCGATACATTTATCGTATCGTTTTCTAATGTTAACCATAACATTCGATAATTGGTTTGGGGTGATATCTCTGCAAGCCTGCCCTATTCTTTCACGCTTTCACGCTTTCTGCTCGTTGGGCGAGTTTTGTAAACTTTTTCTTTAACGAAGCCCCATAAAAAAAATCCAATGGAGTCAAGTCCGGGGATCTGGGGGAAAACTCGATCAATGCACTATTTCGCCCTATCCACCGATTAGGAAAATTTTCTTCCAACCAATCTCTCACAATCCTGCTATTGTGGATGGAACAGCCATCTAATTGAAATAGAAGATGAGCCTCTTCTGCCAGTGGAAGTTCATCCATAGCGTTGAAAAATTCGTTTTTAAACAAATTCAAAAAAATTTGTCCATTCAAATTGCTTCCAAAAAAAAGGGGCCAATTATTTTGGTATGTAATATTCCACACCAAACATTTATTTTTTGTGAGTACTGTCTTCTGCAATTTATTATCCAGTGTGGATTTTCTTCCGTCCAGTACCTTGTATTTTGAAAATTAACTGTTCCATTGGTTGTGAATGTTGAATCGTCACTGAACAAATTTTTTTTCAGAAAATTTCTGTTATTTAGATATTCTCCTTGAGCCCATAAACTATACTCCATCCTCTTTTCATTATCGCCTTGTTCTAAGGTGTGAAGAAACATTGGTTTAAAGGGCGGTAAGTTAATGTCCAAAACTTGCAATTCTCACACTTGTTTTCTGATTATTATTAAAATAATTTCGAATTCGTTCAGAATTATTTCGTCTCTGTCTTTGTCCAATATTACTATTCTTCAGAATATATTAATAATAATAATAATAAATGGACTTTATTTTACTTGGCGGAGTTTAGCTCATAGCTATTCTTCCACTCAACCAAGTGTGATTCAAATGAACAACGTCATGTACATTTATAATAACAATGATAATAAAAAATAATAATCATAGTAATGGATGTGCCTACCTCCAACATATTATTCTAATTATTGAAAGAATATTTACAGTCAAGAAGAGGTAACAAATGCAAAACGATCAAAGAAAGAGAGTGCATTTAATGCACTCATAGAATCAGCCTAATATAATATCAAATAAATTATTTCACCTTATCATTATACAGTGACAAAAACGTTGGTACCTATATCGTATGAAATAAAAATAAAAAGAGAGATTGCGGAATCATAGTTTTTTAGCCAGTGCAATGACTGATTGATAGCGTTGGGGCGTAAGATCTTTTATCGAAAAGTTAGTACCTTTCAATATAGATTTAGACTTAAAAATATGTTTTTTCATTTCAAAACATTTAAGTTTAACCAGTACCACCTTATCTGATATTCTGTAGGTATGTTCTATATCGGCCTGTGCGACGTCTTTAATTTTCATAACATTTTTGAAAAGGTCATGGATATTTGCCAATAGATTTTCACTAGAGGAACTTTCGATTCCGAAAATTCTCAGTGAGCATCTGCGAGTATATTGTTCAAAGTGATCGAGACGTTGGTCTAGCTGGCTAATTTTCTGAGTGTTTTGTTCAACTTGCATTTTGAACACACCCAAAGTCTGCTGCAGTTCGTCAAATTTCGAATCTATACTAGCAGATACATTTTCGGATACTTGTTTGATAATTTGTTTTATCGTGGACTCGTGTAACAAATCATTGGAAGCATTGAAGCATTCCTTTGCGAACGTAGTTCGAAATTTGTCTGAGATAGCGATGTCATATTGTGCCGCGGCATGACCGTACTTCCTCTACTGCTACAGGACAACTGATAACCAGTGTTGCCAATGGATGAGGCCGAAAATATCCTCCTTCGAACTTGACATTATCCGATTTTGTCCGAAATTATCCGACATTTCGAAAACAATAAAAATAGTTAATTACTGGGTTTTGTACCAAATAGAAGGCAAGAATATCGGTAAATATTTAGTTACATCACTCATGCACTCCGAATATGGGGAAAACACTTTTCTTACGTGTTTTTGCCTCCTGAACACGAATCCGGAAGAAAAATGCGGCGGTCTCATACCGTTTCAGAGTTACATCGCTTTTTCCGAAATAAAGTTCAAGCACCGTTTTCTCGCACAAAACTCACTCAAAATGCCTCCTTCTTTTTACCAGCATAAACAATACACCCTAAATCACTTATTTTCGGCACAACTTTGCACAAAATATCGTCGTTTTTATCGAAAAAATCCTCCTTCTTACACAGTTGCAAATGAATTTCTTTGACAGATGACATTTATTAACTTTTAATTTTCACATATTTGCATAAAATATCGTCGTTTTATCGAAAAATCCTCCTCCTTACACAGTTGCAAATGAATTTCTTTGACAGATGACATTTACTACCTTTTGTAATTTTTCATGTTGGTAATAAATGAATCGGACTGTGTAAGAAGGAGGACCTTTTTCGATTAAAACGACGATATTTTGTGCAAAGTTGTGCCGAAAATAAGTGATTTAGGGTGTATTGTTTATGCTGGTAAAGAGAAGGAGGCATTTCGAGTGAGTTTTGTGCGAGAAAACGGTGCTTGAATTTGAGGTTAGTTTCAATTGAAAAACCTATATAACTCTGAAACAGTATGAGACCGCCGCATTTTTCTTCCGATTCGTAGTTCAGGAGGCAAAACACGTAAGAAAAGTGTTTTCCCATATTCGAGTGCATGAGTGATGTAACTAAATATTTACCAAAATATCGGTATTATGTAGCAATAATGAAAAACTAAGTTGTTTTATATTTATTCACATAAAAAAAGGAACATTTTACCGAAAATACTTCTATTCAAACTAAAAAATCTTTGGTAGCATTACAATACACTGAAAAATAAAAAAAAACAAGAAAGTTACACGTACCTATTTCAATATTTGAAAATATTGAAAAAAAAAACAGAAAAGGTACGTACATTTCCTACCATGCACCTCAAATTGACAACTGGCTATCTCTTTATACTTCCTATTGGTGGATTTTGACGGATCTTATAAAACATTTCCAAACAAATTGGTAATACGTGTCAAAAACCCATGAGAAATTATTGATTCATCGAGCACAATGTCGAGTCGAAAGAACTTTCTAGCGGAACTACGAAACCAGCTACGACCTACGACCGATAACTTAAGCTTATGTGCGTACAGCGTTGCCGAAAGATTACTGATGCCCAAGTTACGTTTCGATAGTCCACTAAGAATACTTTTTCCCTCCATACCCTCCTACTATATTTCTAGAAACCCTGGTGTAAGCACTCTGATGATTTACACGGGAAAATTTTTGGTATACAAAAAATTTTTTGCTTTCAGTCAGATTCTAATTATCCGTTTTTTATCCGATTTTCAACAGGGTGAGGAAAATATCCGCCAACGCTTCAAATTATCCGAAAATCGGATAATTATCCGCCAATCGGCAACACTGCTGATAACCAAAGAAAATAGCTGATCGCCGACACGCTGAAGTTGAGATTCTTATCAGTTGTTGATTTCAATCGCGCATGCCTGTGTTTGCCACCTTGGTCGTTGAAATACGAATTATGGCCGGTGATAGTTGTAGATAAATATTGATATATTTTACCAATTAGTAGGGTAGGCTTCAAGTTTGGGAATTTGATTACGCATTCATTTGAGAACAAACTTCACTAACTAACACTTGAACTTCTTATCGTTTTACTAAAACTGGTGTTAAAAGGGATAACTGAGAAGAAGTTGCTGGAGGTAGCAAAAACACGTCTACTCAGCACATGACATTCTCATTGAATGTTTACAAACAGCTCCATACTGAAAGATGAAAGATTTTTCCAGCTCCATACTGATTGAAAATTTGGTTTATTCGGCCAACTGTAGCTCTGTTAATATTTTGACGCTCCGGATGCATGTTATTGAAAATTCGGACGGATCTGTCGTTGTTACCACGAAGTCTTACTATTTCAATTTTCTCCTGCAAAGTCAAATTATCAGCCACACTTCTTTAATAGTGTAGGTACTTGAGGAGTTATAAACTTCACTATTAACACTGACAAATTTGTGTCTTTTCGTCTATTGTTCTGATGACTTGTCATCTCTATAGCAACTAAAGTTACAAAGCCTCCTAATAAAAATAATATTTTTGAAATGTGTTATCTTAAGCATGTTTGAATGAAACCAAGATTGATATTTGGAATAACTGTCAACCACCAAAGAGGAACTGCGTGAAAGAATAAAACAGGCTTGCACAGATATTACCCCAAACCAATGATCGAATGTTGATCGAATCTTATGGTTAGTTAGCATTAGAAAATGGTAGAATAAATGTATCGAATTGAATCGGGATTTGGTTGAAAAGTACGAAAATTAATGTGTAGGCACTCTCATTTCAATCCATTCTTTTGTTGTAGTTCATTTATGTTATCAATATTGGTTACTATTGATTATTGAATATTGATTACTATTTGATGTAAAGATGTACATTTAATTTATTTGGCAAAAAACTGCAGTGTTCTGATGGACATAACTATCTCCTATACTATGGAGTTACGTTTGGAAGAAACATAATTTGACGCCATTTTGAATAACTGCTGTTTACAAACTCGATTGCTAACGACCTGAAAGAGCATTTTAAACGATATTTTTAAAAGATTGTGATTTATATGACGACTATTCGAAATATTTTGATAAAGTGATATGAATTTTACTTATGCCATATTTCTGTTGAAAAAAATTATTTCATTGTGAAATTTTGGTCACACCCATTTGAAAGCATCACAAATCCAATTCAAAAAAATCGCTAATATGTTTTTTGGATTTTTAACCTTGAAAAAAGTTCTAAGTAAGCCGTGAAATTTTTATTTTTATTTCGAATTCATGGCATTTAACTAGAACTATTAGTGCTCTATCTACTGAGAAAACAAACTTCTGAATCGGATAATAAATAACAGTGTTACAGAGGTGGCCCGCTTTCAAATGGGTCACTCTGTATAACTATTTATCAATACTGGTGCCTTCAAAATATTAATATATTTATTACTGGATCGAAAATATGATGAATATTTATTCAGTTTTGCTGTTAATGGCATGAATCAAGTGGTGTCAAGAATAAACAAATGTATTATTTGAACTGTAATTTTTCAATTTGTAACCTTTCATTTTCTGAAATATATGGTAACATGAATTAAAAGTTATCTGTACCTCTCCAGAGCTAGAGCAAGCGACAGAAAGTTCACCTTACCTTATTATTTATTACCTGTCCAAAATTCCTATTAATTGATTGCGACTGACAGAATTCCGTTTTGCAGTTTTTATGTTTCAACCTTGCTTAATAATGAAATCATAATTAATCACTTGCTTTAGGAAAACAATTTCTTGTGATGAAAATGATGTCAATAATGATATATGTATTTATGGATTCATGCCTTTTTAACCGACGAAACCAATAAAAACTTTTTAACAAAAAATTAAACCGACGAAATACGGAACTGAAAAGTAAAAAATAAAATAAACCTTCTTAGTCTCAATAATTAAGCTCCTAAACTAATGAGAGTAACTAATTTTGTGTCGGCGCCAAACAGCATTCTGATAATATTTTTGAAGTAATTTAATGATCTTCGTTGATTGTTCGTTTGGCGCCGACTCAAAATTAGTTACTTACATTAGTTTAGGAGCTTAGTTAAGGAGACTAAGAAGGTTTATTTAATTTTTCACTTTTCAGTTCCGTATTTTGTCGGTTTAATTTTTTGTTGAAAAGTTTTTATTAAAAAAATAACGCTTGTTATTTCCTATAATTTTTAGGCTTAATACAAACTTTTGATGGATTTTTAATCCAGGAAAAGCGCAATGGGGAACCATGGTGGGAGGCTTTGACTGAAAAATATTTCTCTTACACAAATGGAAATAGTTTGAGCCGGTTCATTTCAAAACAAAAAATGTATAGGTGAACGTTTCTGGTTCATGGTTCTCTATGGTTGGGTTCAGAAAATGTAATCACCATCTTAATTTCATTCATATACTGATTCTAGGACTTCGGTCCCTCTTTTTCATTTATGGAAGGTATCTATAAAATTCGGGGGTACTCAGATCTAAGCAAAGAACACTCTGAATCTTCAAACTACTTTATCGATTCAGGCAATTTTTATGTAAGTAAAGTTTTTCCAGAATGAAAAAAACACAACTATGGAATGTTATATTTACTCTTACGAATAGATATTTCCAAGGAGACAGAGTGCATAATTGTGTTTGTTCACGGACATTAAATTAATTTTCAATAAACAATTTCGTAACATTATATATTTTGACTTATGCGTTGCAGTTTGCATGTAATATTTTTACACATAAAAATACTTGTTTTTTTCTAGAAGATGGCACAAACAGCTGATTTTGGACGTTAATTTTACATTTATCTTTTTCATTTATTCTTCAAATACGTCTCTAACCCTGAAAGAAAAAAATAATGTAAACAATTTGATTTAGGAGGATTCCCTTGATATTCCCTCGTAGTGGTGATAATCGTATCACATTTCGCGTTATAAATATCCTCATAGAGTTCCAGGCATACGAATATGGAGATCATCTCATCTCATTTCAATTTTCCCGAGTGGAAAGTAATCTCGCACGAATAGAACGGATCCCATTTTCGAAATCACTTCTCGACAAGTGAATTATTCTACTACTTTTCCAGTTCGCGCGATGATGTGTATTCAGTCAGCATTTCCTTATCTTTTTTCTTTCGTTCAAGTTTACACAAGGTGACAAAAAGGACTTGTTAAAGTGTTTCAACCGAAAGTTCACGGCGAAAAGTGAAGTCATTTAGGCAAAATTGAGTTGAAGTTCTTTTATGCAGCCGAAAAATACGAGCGAAGTCCGCCTTAACTTTTTAAAAAACACGCCGCAGCCGTCGGGGTTGACAAAGGGTTATAAATATTTAAGAATCCACCACCAATCCGGGTAGGCAATTCTAGTTTATATGCTTTTTTGTAGCAGTTTCTGAAACTCGGTTTGATTTTTTTCTTCCTCGGGGATTGTTTACCCCGTTCACTGAGAGTATAGAGAGATGTTTCCAACAGTTTTATTGGCTGTTTTTTACGTCAAGTAGCTGTCCCGTTGTGAATTTAAGTTTCCTGGGAATTGATTTCTTTTCGTGAAATAAACTGATATGCCAGTCACGTACTATTTTAAATTCGAGAAAAATAGACTTTTTACGATCGAGAACACTTTTAAATTTTCAAATTTCAAACAAAAAGCAGAAATCTAAAAACTATACCATATTGGGTATGATTATGATTTAGAATTATATTTTTAGTTAATCTAAAGAATTTCAAGAATTATTATTTTTGAATATACTTCAATTGCTTTAAATGGCGAGTTGGGCAGGATTAAAAAAGATTAAAGTGCTAATTACATTATTTGTTTATTTCGACAATGGTATCGTAATTGGTTTTTCCATGAGGGGCAACAAATAACCTGGAGGTAAGCTTGCTTCGACAGTTTGAAAAGTGAAAATTTGGTGTGAAAAACTACTGAACCGATTTTAATGAAACTTTTCGTGTTTGAAAGCTTATAATTAGATTTGACAACTGGTATTTTATCTGTATTTTATTTCGCTACGATGAAACAATGAACAATGAAACCACATTTTTTTCACAACCAAGTGCAACCAATATGAAGTGAGCTCCCATTTCATGTGTATGTATACAGGGTGTAATCTAACATCTAGCACACCCGTGAATGGCGAGTGTATAATGCTTGCTATTTTATAACTAATTACAGTGGTTAAATAAACTACAGCAATTGCCGAATGCGATGAACATTTAACTCAATATTTGAATTAGGTAGAATGTTGAACTGACTGTGTGGTAAATGTATACATTGCAGGCTGCCTGAGATAGATATTCAATTTAAAAGTGTAGAAAACAACTAACCTTAATATATCCAACCTGGCGATAAAGTCAGAACTAGTTGACTTCATACTCTGCTTTGAGGCACTTATCATAATTATCACTTGTAAGAAACAAACAACACAAACAGTGGGAAACATTCGCAATTGGATATTGTTTTGAAAAATAATATCACGATCATTGCAGTGATTCAGACATTCAGTACACGTGAACTGAACACTGTTGACAAGCAAGATTCTCGCATGCATGGTTTACTGTCTACGAACGATCGTTTGTTAGATTCTTTTAGTGTTTTCTGATTCGCTGGTGAATGAAAGATCTTAAGATTTTAATTAACAACTAATCAGAAAACAGTACGCGATGTGCACGAGAATTAAATTGAACATTATTGTCTGTCTTTAAGAAAATTCGCCATTCTATCAGAAAATAATTTATATTATATTAATATATCTAGCACGGAAACGCCCGCATAGTGATTGGTGGCGACTCCAGAATCCAACCAGAATTGAAATATACTACTTCATTCATAAATGCGAGTGATTTATCTTGTCTTCTACTCTTCAAAATACGCACGAAACAGCTCGGTGTTAAGTTTCAAGAGCCACCAAAAGACGAAGACAATAATGTTCAAATTAATTCTCCTGCGCTACCCAAGATTTTGTCGAATTTTGCAAAGAACAAAATATGTTTTAAATTTTTTAAACGAAGTTCCTTTACTCGGCTTGCGGTAAATGTTGACTGGTAGAAATCGTCACGTAAGAAAAAAGCGTTATGTTCCCTCTATGCCACTTTCTCTTTATCTCTGTCTCTTTCCATTATATACGAATCTGTGTGACAAGCATCCAGCTCTTGCTCATACGATTGCGAAGGTGTATGAAACCATCCGAACTGCTGTTCTGCTTGCGGAAAATTCAAAATAATACAAGTCGGATATTATCTTTGAGAGGTAATACGTGGAAGATATTTTTTCTTTTATATTTCAATATAACGTGTGTTTAGATGATTATATCCTTTTTTGGACATACTTTCTGATGTTTTTTGTTTGCCGAATTTGGATTAATGGTTTACATTGAATATGTGGCACGTCAATTTGATATAATATAACGAATAGTATTATCAGGAATAAAATACCTTTTACTGTGGCGGAGGAGTTTGGAAAAAAGGTATACAGTGCTTCTGAAAAGTCCCCTCCCCCCATCTTATTTTTGGAACGATTATGCATAAACAAGTGTAATTTGGAAACTGAATATTAAAGGTTGTAAACTTCCCTACTAGTGATGATAGATGACGAAATCGTCAAAGATGACGTCACAAGGCCATTGTGACCAATAATTTTAAATGGAACCCTACGGCAAGCGACACCTCTTTTAAAAGGTATCGAAAAAACCTATTCAATGATACTAATTTTGTTTGTGTTTATGGCAGTTTTGGCAACTAGCTTTTAAAAAACGCAAAACTGTGATGAATTAAATCAGTTAATACTAAAATTACAAATTCAAGCTCCGCCTCTGGATAGTTGTCAAATAAGCTGACGTTTTTGTTAGCCTCCCTAATTCGACGTTTTTGTAATTGTCCAAGTTTTTGTACATTTAATAATGTGTGTATTGTTGATCGAACGTTTAACTGTTTTAGCACCTTTTGGTTCTTTTAATATTTTTGTACATTTTAATAATTTGTTTAACTGTTGTGAGCCGAACGTTTAAGTGCTTCAAGAAGCGAAATGGTACGTAATTTAGGTGATAAAGTAGCAGCGATCCTAATTCTTGGTGAAACTGGACAAGATATGCAGCAGAATGCATTTTTAATAAGAGGTTTCCCGATCGCCCCGTTTCGAGGACTTATTTAAGGGAGCTTCTTCGTAAGTTTGAAACAACGGGTGGTATTAATGATGCGAAACGATCTGGCAGACCACAAATTTCTGATAAGAAAAAAATTTATATACTGGCAGAAGTAATAGTTAATCCAACTTCTTAAACAACTCACGTTGCATCTACCTGTGAAGTCAGTCGAAGTACAGTACACAGGGTGTTGAAAAAAAAACAAATTTCATCCATACAAATTAAAAATGGTTCATCAACTCTCCGACGACGACCCAGACCGAAGACTAGAATTTTGTGAAAATATGGAAACTAAAATTAACCAACAGCCAGACTATGTCAAAACAATTTGTTTCAGTGACGAAAGTACTTTCTATCTAAATGGAAATGTAAATACACAGAATGTGAGGTATTGGAGTGACGCAAATCCTCACCTGTTTCGTGAAACACATACCCAATTTCCCCAGAAGGTGAATGTTTGGGCAGGTATCCTGGGAAACCACATCGTTGGGCCTCTCCTTTTAAATACTAATTTTACTGGTGAGGTTCATCTGGAGCTGTTGCAAAACGCAATAGAACCGTTAATCCTTGAAATTTTGGAAGATAATCCAGATGAATTCGGCAATTTGGAAATAACATTCCAACAGGATGGTGCTCCTCCACACTATTACGGTGCAGTGAGACGGTATTTGGATGAGGAGTATCATGGTAGATGGATTGGACGACGAGGTTCAACGGAATGGCCAGCTCGATCACAGGACCTCACACCTTTGGATTTATTTCTGTGGGGGTACCTTGAATCGAAGATTTACGCCACTGAACCTGACAATTTTGACGTTTTAAAACAACGTATTGTTGCAGAATGTGAGGCTGGTTCTGCAGACACATTTGCAAAAGTACGAGAAGAGTTTAAAAATAGGATATTTCACTGTCAGGAAGTAAATGGAGGTCACTTCGAGCAATTTCTTTGAGTAGATACTGATTCTTAAATCTGTAATTAATATCATACTGAATGGAATTTAAATTTTAATGTTTACTAATGAGCCATCAAAACTGCCATAAACAAACACAAACAAAATTATTATCATTGAATAGGTTTTTTCGATACCTTTCAAAAGAGGTGTCGCTTGCCGTAGGGTTCCATTCAAAATTATTGGTCACAATGGCCTTGTGACGTCATCTTTGACGGTTTCGTCATCTATCATCACTAGTAGGGAAGTTTACAACCTTTAATATTCAGTTTCCAAATTTCACTTGTTTATGTATAATCGTTCCAAAAATAAGAGGGGGGGAGGGGACTTTTGAGAAGCACTGTATAGGTATGTATTGCTTGGTATTACGTGACGATTTCTACCAGTTGACACTGGAACTTTCCTGACGGGGGCAATGGCACTATGCTCTGTAAAACAAACACTTGAAATTAGTTAATTCAATTCTTTTTTACTTAAAATTACCAACAACAAATTATGCGGAATAAGTACAATTTATCAATGTTCCTTTAAATTTCGCGGTATGTGTGAAACATACTTTCCAAATTTCACGAGTCTATCAATTACAGTGCGCGCGTAGAGTATGGAAACATGAAGATATCTTTGACACCCCATAAGATACAATAACAAAATTTGGGTTATGTATGTGAGATGGACCAGCGATTTTAAATTTTATATTTTTGACGTTTCCAAATGTACAGTTTCTGAGATATACGAACAATATGTTTATTTTTGAATGGGACAACCCGTATAATTCACAATTTTCTGTTACAGTTTTTTATTGCCGATGCAGCATGAAAACTGTTAATGGCCAATATTAAGAAATTGGGAAAAACATTTTTATTTTATAATTAATATTGCAGTATAAACAGAAAACAATACCTGAAGAAAAAAATTAAAGGAAATGTTTATTATGACCTCTTTGTCTTTGGAAACAGAAATCCATTCTGAAAGAAAATTCATCTAAGACTTTTTTAATCGTTGCCGGAGAAATTAGTGCTATCTCCTCTGTAATTCTGTCTTTCAGTCCTTGGATTGTCTGTGGCCTATTCACATACACTTTGCTTTTTAAATAACCCCACAAAAAATAATCTAGAGGTGTCTTGATCGCCATTCGATTGCTCCTCTTCTTCCAAACCAACGATTTGGAAATGTAATGTCGAGAAACTCACGAACACCTCGAAGATAATGAGGAGGCGCTCCATCTTGCTGAATCCAAATTGATCTATTCATGATATGAGGATTTATATCATCAGGAAAGAGTCTGGCTAATTATGGAATCAACTCTAATTCTAAAAATGCCCAGTATTCTTCACCTGTCATGGTTATTTTCCCAAAATAAGGTCCAATAATGGTATTATTAATAATTCCTGCCCACTCATTGATCTTTTGTGGATACTGCGAATGTGCCTCCACCATCCAATGAGGATTTCCATCTGACCAGTACCTGCAGTTTTGTTCATTGACCGTGCCATTTAACTGGAAAGTAGCCTCATCAGAAAAAAGAAATTAGGATTAGTGTCAAATCTATTTAACATTGTTTCACAGAACTCCATTCTGCGATCTGGATCGTCTTCGTTCAGTTCCTGTACCAATTGTACTTTATAGGGATGCCAATTTTCTTTTTTTAAGATTTACGAACAGTTGTTTGACAAACTCTAGTGGCCTTATGATGGTCTTCAACCATCGACAAAAAAAAAATCCGTTTTTGTTTGCTCTGGAATAGCAGGGCGGCCACTTCCACATGTCCACTTTCCTCAAATTTATGAATAATTTTAGATACAGTACTCTGAATTCTATCACTGGTAAGCCTATTTTCAAAAAACTATCATGACGTACCTACTGACAGTAAATCACGACGTACCTACTGACAGTAAAACCTACTTGATTTAACGAAATGAAACCGATATTCATATCATGTTTATCAGTAGGTACAATAAAAACTTTTTAACAAAAAATTAAACCAACGAAAAAATCAATTGAAAAGCAAAAAATAAAATAAACCTTTTTAGTCTGAATGATAATTGAGCTCCTAAACTAATGTGAGTAACTGATTTTGAGTCGGCGCCAAACAAACAATTATGGAAGATCATTATATTACTTCGAAAGAAGTAATCAAAACGCAGCCGTGCATCTCGCTGCCATCATTTTACGGTTTACCTAATTCGATTGCTAGTTTGTTTGGCGCCGACTCAAAATCAGTTACTCACATTAGTTTAGGAGCTCAATTATCATTTAGACTAAAAAGGTTTATTTTAAATTTGTGCTTTTCAGTTGATTTTTTCGTTGGTTTAATTTTTTGTTAAAAAAATTTATTTTTCAATTTTTTGTTGCTGAAATCTACTAATTACTACCTTCCTAATTTTTGATTACTTCCAAAATACTTACCCAGCTTACTTCAACTATTAACTATTAAATAATATAATTTTCTATTTTAACTATTTATTGTTATATAATATAAATTAATTTTGAAAGTTCTGGATAGTTGATTTCATCACTTTGTATATAATTCCATCCTTTCATAGAATGTTATCATTTTGACGGATGTAGGAGGGTCTGTCAATGTCAACTACATATGTGTGCCAAAGGTCACAGGTGAAAAACCAACCATCTCCTATTTTTCTACCCATAGGGGTGGATCATTTCATTCCAAATATGATCAACTATGAGGTATACCCTTTCCAATGAAAAAAGAATCATCCAAATCGGAAAACCCACTACAAAGTTATGCCTGATAGAATCGGTTAACGGACCAAAATTCAGAGGGTGAACGATCAATATCTTTCATTTTGCTACCCTTAGGGATGGCTTTTGTTGTTCAAATTGAAATGGGACCAACTTCAAAGTACACCCTATCCAATGAAAAAAGAATCATCGGAATCGAACCGCTCTGTAAAAAGTTGTGCGTGATCATACATAAATAATAATAATAAAAAAATATACGCGTCGAATAGAGAACCTCCTCCTTTTTGGTTTCGTCGGTTAAAAACAACAAAGACTTTTTTAAACATTAACAAATACCAAGTGGCCCATTTTATTTTCTCTTTATGTTAATATCAACGGTTGCAATAATAATATTTTTCCTAATTTCTTAAAATTAATGGTCAACATTGGCCATTATCAGTTTGTATGCTTCATCGACAATAAAAAACTGTTACAGAAAACTGTAAAATATACGGGTTGTCCCATTTAAAATTGAACATATTGTTCGTTTATCTCAGAAACTGTTCATTTGGCAACGTCGAAAATTTAAAATCGTTGGTCCATCTAATATACATAACCAAAATGTTGTTATTGTATCTTACGGGGTGTCAAAGATATCTTCATGTTTCCATACTTTACGCGCGCACTGTATATGGTAAATTGACTCAAATGATTCGCAAAGATGAGAAACGAAAATTTGTAAATCAACAAGTGAAACAATGAAATTAAACCAGAGCGTTTTTAATGTTTGTCTATACCTAGGCCGATGGAATAGGCGAGATCACAAAATTGCTTCATATGTGCTTGAAGTTGAAATATAATGATGCAATATTATATATGCATAGTTTTTCCTGCTCTAAAACACTCCAATTCAGTGATACATTCAAATACAGCGTTATTGCCGCTTCTTTTGGCGTCACTGATTTGGCATTTTCCTGAGTTGCTATTGTCACTATTTTGCGGAACTGAGGAAACATTCTCTTTCATCCTATGAATTAAACAGAACTTATGTCAGCATATGTTATATTGAAATGAAATTTTATTTGATAGCTGTCCTTGATTTAGTTATTCTTGAATAATATGTATGTATACCGAGTGCTATGTCATTATTTTTTCGGCCTGCTCTTATTGTAAAGAAGAATAACGCACTTTCCTGGCACTTTCTGCGATCGGCAAATTGCCAGTGCCACTATTTTGCGGAATTTCTGAGGACATGTTATTCTGTTTCATCCTATGAATAAAACATTACTTGTGTCAGCATGTGTTATATTGAAATGGAGACTTCACATTTGATTGATACTCTTGATTTAGTGATTCTTGAATGATTGTATGTATATCGAGTGCTATGTCATTATTTTTTTGGCCTGCTCACATTGTAATAAAATATTATGAATAACGCTTGGCAACTCTGTAATTATCTTGTGCTCTCGGCAATAGGCGATAGATCTGAACTTGTTACGTCACATTCTCGCGCTGTTTTCGCAGTGTTCAAACAGAAGCATTTCTTTAGGATTTTTTTTTGGAAAAAATACTTCGAAAAAATAAAATTGAAAAAAAGTCGAACCACTTTTCTCATCGTTCTGGACATTGTGGTATTGTTTCCAGAAATTAATGATCTCGCCTATTAGAAAACGGAACAGTTTATCGATATATTCAAATGATATCCCAGGAAATGATTCTTTGTTTGATTTTACTTGATCCAATCGAAACATTGGGATTAATATCATAGCGTTTATTAATCGATTGTCATTTGTACAATATATAAATGATTAATTCGTACATATACGTTGATCGTTCTACGACTTAACAATAAAATATTAATGCATGCAGAGTTAAATGGGTATTTAATGAAACAAATATCATTGCAATCGGAGGTGACCTTCCGTTTGATTTCCCACTCAATAAAATGACGAATGTCTTGATTTAATCTTTTTCGAAACGTATTTTCAGACATGATTGGTCGCTTTTAATGTCTCCCCGGGGAAAATATTTCAGCAGTAACGACTCGTTCAGAGCAATTTATTGCGGCTCTTAAAAGACGACTTTGAAATTCACATTGGTTGGATATCGATCAGTTGAACATGTTGGGTTTTTAAAGTATTAATCGGCTCTCGAGCAATCGTAACCGGCATCTTTATTTCTCTGCATCAATTCAATCAATTTCACGGTATGCAAGATTAAGAGAAGCTAGAATAGGGAATGTATCTTTTCAGTAGATCAAAATATGACAAAAAAATTGTTGAGACAGTCCAACTAACTATAGGAAGCAGAGAGGCAAAACTACTCGAAAAGGTGCAGATTAACTTATTTCGGGCAAAATATTTCAATTTCCAACCCTAAAAAAGTTTTAAATCACTAATCAATGCAATTAACATGACATTTCCACAAATACTCCAGTACCCAATGAAAATGATAAATCAATAGAATTTTTTATCAACGAACACTAGTGTATCAACATACTATTAACAAAAATAAAATTTATTTCATTTCAACAGATTTATGAGGATAAATCATTTGTTTTTCAAATAAGTCTAAATATGACCATTTTTGAAAAATATTTTGAAAGCCTAAGTGATAAAGTCATTGGTTGTTCATATGTCAAACAGCATACAGGGTAGGTAGAAAAATATAAAAATTGTTCAGGTGTAAAGTACCCTTATTTCAAAAAATTCAGCAGGAAGTTATAAGGAAAAGTTGTTTAGAATCAAAACATATTCCTAAATTCCAACATGGCCTCCTAGGATTTTTTTCAACAATAATCAATTTTTTTTATTATATTTACCCTGAACATTTTCATAAATTAATCAAAATCAAATCAATTTCGCTCAACTCTGTTCAAAGGCGAGCATATTCGTGAAATTGACTTAGATTTTTAATTTTTCATGTTTGTTGCAACGATATTAAACACAACTTAAAAATTTCGCAAAAAATATTTTTAACAAGGTAAAACAGTAGTAATGATAATATGCATATTAAAAAACTTTAATTTAAAGTGCTTTTTTTTATTTTAAATGTTTATTTAAAAACTCTACAAATTAATCGACAAACATGAAATCTTACTAAAATAATCGGGTTACCCATAAAAAAAAAAAAAATTATGAAAGTTTGGTGTCATTCATTTTTTATTCTTGAATAATTATTGTTTGATTAATAAGTTTGATTTCAAATACCTCCTCCAAGACAGTTAACGTTATCCGAGGAGACAGAATTAGTTTTAATATATGGAGATAACTATAAACCAATGCGTGAAGCAGCAGATATTTTCAACAAGTTCACTATTCAACTGTGGGTAAGCAGTATTTTTATTAATTTCAAAATATAAAAATAAATGTACCTAAACTGTATGCACTGAAGAAAATCAATCAGAAGTACTTCAGGCAGTTGTTGAAAACCCTGGAAGATCGACCCAAGGAATTTCTTGCTCATTCTGCTAGAATTCTTTCTGAATGGTTAAGTGGGGAATTTGGTGATAAATGATTAGGACGAAATACCGATCCACTGTGGCCTCCTCGTTCGCCAGATCTCACCCCAATAGATTTTCATGGGGATATTTAAAGCAAAAAGAATACAAGGATCGACCATTTAATAATGTTGGGAGTTTGAAAATTTCATTGCAGAAATATTCCAGCAAATTGCGATCTACTCTTAGTGAATTTTATGATCGGACAATTAGATGGCATTGAACGAGAAGATGAACATACAAAGACGCTTCGATAATTTTAATTTTAATTTTAAATATTTTCACCACATGCAAATGCGTTTAAAAACATTGTATTATTGCTTTTGAGATTTGGCTGCGTTTGGTGCATACATTATTGATACATTATTTTGGTAATATCAATTAATAATGATAATAATGTTCACTTTCAACTCTCATTTGTTTTTCACAAGCATTTATTCAACTTGCTTCGTTCGTATGTCATTCCTTCTGTCATTCTTTCCGGTAAAAAATTTGTAATCCATTTTTGGAGCACTTGCCGACATCCAATTGAGCTGGAATTTGGCAGGTGTTCATAATTCCGGTGACAATGCATTATGCATTGAAAAAAAATGGTATCTTCAAGATGACCGGGGCCGGAGATTATTAATTTTTTATCAAAATTCACAAATTCAAGATGGCGGAAGAGTTTTGTAATTATGGTCCGATTCTATTCAAAATTTGTATGTGGGGGCTTTCAGGGTCGAATATTATGAATTTTTCAAAATTCATAAAAAATCAAAATGGCGGCTCTAAGATGACCGATGACCTCTGTGTATGGTCCGATTCTATTCAAAATTGGTATGTGGGGGTTTTCGGGGACGGAGATTATGAATTTTTTTACACAAATTCAAGATGGCGGACGAGTTTTGTAATTATGGCCCGATTCGATTCAAAATTGCCATGTCGGGGTTTTTGGTGTGGATATTAGGAATTTAGTCGAAGATTATTGATTTTCAGTTGAAATTGAAGATGGCAACTCCAAAATGGCGGATAAGTTAATCTTCAGATGATCTCCTCATTGAAGGACTCGATAGCTCAGAACTTACAGGAAAAAGGCCTCATAATAACGATGCTTTAACAAAAATGCATAGATTGAGGCGTACAGAGTAACGAAATTAGGCAAAATTGATTTGATTTTCAATAATTCATGAAAGTTTTTAGGGTGAATATTTATAAAAAAAATGGGAAATTCTTAATGTTTTTCAAAAAAACGTTTTTTCTTGGAATGCCATGTTTTGGTATGTAGGTATAACCTTTAATTCTGAAAAACTTTTCTCATTAACATTTTGCTGAATATATATTTTTATTATAATGAATTTGTGGTGGAAAGTTTGCATAAAAACCTGCTATTTTTTTTAATGTTTGAACCTTTGAAACTTTAACAATTTCTAATCAACTCAGACATTTTAAGAGTGTGGCAGATGAGTTTTATTCTGATTTTTTGTATGTTTCGATTATTTCATCTAATATTTATTCAACTTAATTGAGTAGAGAAATCAAAATTAAATTATTTATCAATAAAACATCCTGTATAGGAATTCAAAAAATGAAATAAAATTTATCAGTAAAAAACATCCTGTATAGGAATTTAGAACTGAAATTAAGTGAAGTATGACAGATGTCAATGATTTTGAAAAGAGATGAAATATGGTTTTTCAAAACTGAAAGAAAGAAAATACTGTCATTGAGAATATTCAAATCAATTGAATAATGTCTGGAGAAAATATTTTTAATAAAAAATGTACCGTAGTATAATTAAGTGAAAAGTGTTGTGCCTACAATGTCAAAAGTGGAATATTATGAAAATTAACGGATGTGATGGGATAGTTTGAAAAAGGACAGTTTCCAGGAGATGGATATGGAAAAAAATGAATAGGGGGGATGCAAAGAAAATTTGGAGGAAAGATATTTTGAAATTTTAATATCGTAAAGTATTGAGAAAAACTGATAAATTAACTATATAATTGATATAAATATGTCGAGGCAAATCCCAATCAAAACTCAAGTAAGAAGATAGTGAAGTCTTCAGATAAGAGACATACCTAATGAAAGCGAGATTGAAAATCCTTAATCCACCGATGCAGTTGTTCCTGCCAACATTGTAAACAGCACCACAAATCAACCAGAGTTATATCCACCAGGACACTTAAAGTGGTTAGAAGTCCTACCAAAGTGGTTAGAATTCTAATTTTAATTTTATCAAGAAATATACTTTCAATAATTTATAATGAAAATTAATTTTAATTTTGAATTGCTTATAAAATAGTTTAAGGTAGTTTTCTCCAGGGTGGAAAATTAATTGAATTTCGAATACTGAGACGAAATATGAAATCTAAAGATTTCTATTAAGTGATTTCTATTAAATAAAACCACATAATCGTTATTTTGGTCTATTACATATTTATCAATACATAAAAAATAGAAAATAGTATTATATTGACATCAAGCAAAGAAGAAAGCCCAGCTGCAACCCTTTCGAGATTAAGACGATCATCTCTGCATATGCGTCACCGACAGAGCTAGCAGAGGTAAAGTGAGAAGGTAAAAAACTAAAGAAAGATATAGTATTTTTCATAGCCGGGCATATTTTAGATACAATAACCAATAGTCCAATAATAATAACGACATCCAAAATCATAACAATAGATATTTATATAATATATATATATATATATATATATATTGTTATGTTATGAAAAACCAGTTATAAATTATAAAAGGAAAAAACCCACAAAAAGAATAATTACTAAATAGTTATTAGTTTCAAGAGATTGTCTTTACATAATTTTTGAAGTTCTATTTCTTTTATATGCCTATGTATAATATGGATAGATAAAAATGTCAAAATACTATAACACAATCAATTTCATACACTGTCATAATGATAATAACCCATAATTGTTCAAAAAAAAAGTCTATATTTACAAAATTTTCATGAATAAAATGTGATCAAAAAAATTATAAATTTGAAACATACAGTATATGAAATTGTAGCTAACTAAAAGTAGCCAATGGTAGAACAGCAAATTTCTTGATTACAATAGCCAATCAGGGAACAGATGGTCACATGTAGAATTTAAAACTGTGAGGGAATAACAACGGGAGAGTGTCAGAGGCAATTATTATTGAAATTTGTACATAGTTGATAAGAATGGAAAAATAGTTTTATGTATAAGTTATGAAAAATAAACCCAAACAGTGAAATGTGACAATTCAGTGCGCGAATTCAAAAATTCAAATGGAAAGGAAGGAGGAAAATTGGTATCCTAGGGAGCAACAAACAAAGCCATGGAAGATCGAAAATAAATTTAAAAAGGATGCCACGATATATTTTTGGAGAAAGAAAAATGGAATTTTTTCAACATTATAAGCAAAAAACCAATATTACCTTATTTGTACACCATACACAAGTATTCGAGAGCTGATATTTGGATTGGAATGGTTCCTTCTATTTGGTATTGGAGTTCCTGATAGCATTGGAGTGAAAGGGAATCCAAATCCTGGTGTATATCTTGAACACCGACAGTTCCAGACAGGTATAAACTTTCATAGTGCACTTCACGTCCTGAACAATTTCACAAATAACGCATATCACATCAGAAGAACTTTACTTCACTTTATTTTGAACTATAAAGGAAAATTTCACTTTCAAGGAAAAAGTGAGGTTGTGTCTATCTATCCATGACTTGTTTCTCATGATTATCCGTGAATATTTTTAGATTCACCTTAGCATAAGTTATCTTTCGTAGGCCAGGTAAATTTAAGTTTTCCTGAATAAAGGAAATAATTGCTTTTTGATACTCTGTTGTTTGTTTTCTGCAATGATCAACAATCATACGTATGACCATAGAGTAAATTGAAATCTGACATATCAAGCAGTGGCTAGTGGCTAAATTGCCTGAACCGGCTATCTGAGACAAGGGGCGTACCAACTGAGCTTAGCTGTGGTAAGGAAAGTGATAACAATTGGCAGCAACGTGACGAGAGAACAGTGACGTTAGCTGGCAATTATTATTACATCATACAAAATATCATACAGGGCGAAAACATCTATCTATATCATAATAATTTTGGCTCACAAGTATAGCCAAAATTATTAGCAATAATCAATTAATATAACAATTATTTTTGCATATATCAAAACATAACAATATATTTATATTCATCTAAACCAGAACTCTCAGAGAACTAGTGCCCTCCGGCAAAGAGAAAATATGTGAAATACAAAATTTACCCCAATATTATCTCACCAACCCTTAGTATTATCTCCTCTCGAAGAAGCTATGGCATAGTGAAACACGTATCGTCGTTTTGTAAACACAGTTTACTGAAAATCATGCAGTGAAATGAATGCCTTCTGTCTACTTTAACGAAAGCGGTTAATAGTTTTGTTTAGGGAGTTTTAGGTCTCACACTTATTTCATGTTCTGCTATTCTAGTTTTGAGACACCGTCCTGCCTGCCCAATATACACTTTTTCACAATCTGCACATGTTGATTTGTTTGAAAATATGAACAGGATGTTCATATAATCAGATGTGGAATCATGTGCGACTGAAAGATAAACTTTAGCCATCGTTCAAGATAACCTCTTGTGGGATATTCATTTTTATTGTGGATTTTTCAATTCACAGAAAAAAATTTCTATTCAATATTCAACTGCACATGTTATTCTGTATATTATACCGCTTTCGAGAATATATGTGTTATTATTGTAGTCCTCTATATTTGAGATTTAAAATGGTATACCTATTTTTGTGTGAAATAGTGTTCAGAATTGAAATTCTACAATCTCTCATGTCGGTTTTGAAAGTCATTGTTATCGTTCTTCTTTTATTGAAGCTTGCAAATTCCACTAGCGCATTCAATAACGAAAATATGACCTACCTTTTCATTTCGTTTGTGCGATACTTTAGTTTACAGCGATTTAAAGGGTGATAAACTCGGTTATTTCACATTGACGTGAGAATTAAAGACTGATATAATCACGCGAGCATGCCTCGAGTGTGATTTCATGGAATGCAGTATTTGATTCGCAAAAAGTGATGCATTGCCCAGGATTCAACAGGTGTATTAATTGAAGTACTGCAGTCAAATTCAATGATATTGGGCCAGTTTATAGGCGACGATAATTATGAACCTATTGAAATTAAAGAGTGACTTTTGCCATTTTTTTTTGAATTTTCTCTACCATATTATACTCAGTTTCCCAACGGTAATGATACCGAACCAGTTTAGAAAAAAGGTTTGACAATGTTAATTTGTAAGTAATATTCTCATGATAATTGACATTAATTAATCAAGTTCCATTTTGGCGGATGGTAGAACTCAAAGACCCCCAGTATTATGACGGGGGGGGGGTTAGCCACTTTCACAAGTACAATGAGAAAAATAAAATCTCGATTATTTTCTTTTCTTTTATTCCATTTTTTCACATGGATTTTTATTCAGTAGAAGCGTGAATACACTGAGATTTCGAGTGTGAACTGAAGGTGAGAACATTTTATCAGACTGATAAATAAGTAATGAGTGATCGTGAAGTTATTTCAAAAAATTCACCGACGCCACAAATGGCTTTGTACACCTTTGTGCTCGTATTATGTTATTGTTATTGGTCTTTTCTTCATCACTGATAAGACATCAGAATTCGCCAGGCCGTCAAAGGGGGTGAAATATTTTGAATATTCACAACGGTTTGGCAAATTCTAGCGTTGTATCAGTGATAGGGGAAGACCTCTATTATCTAAAAAAAAATTCTTGTATTTTTCGCGTCCGACAAACCGTTTAAGAGATTTATGACAGAACGCTTTTTCCAAGATGGCCGCTAACGCACAAACCCCCGAGCCGCGCCAACTCAGAGTTTTAATCAGGATCAACCCCCTTATCATGAGGAAAAAAATAATCGCTACTGTAGCCTCATGTTTTACGGCGGCAATTTTCCTTCCCTGCCGACTGAACTATTTTCAAACATTCAACCCCAAAGGGGTAAAAATGGGGGTAGAAGGTGTGTACAGAAGCAGGTTAGTTTTTGAGAGGTGGAAACATGAAAGTTGGTATTTGAGGTCTTTGTTACAAATAAAGAAATATGCATTTCAGTGTTTTTGGAAATTCAACCCCTAAAGGGGTGAAATTGGGGGTTGAATGTGGATTGGAAGTTTGTATGGGGGTTCCGTTAGCTTTTGAGTTGGGTCATAAAAATTGGTATTTGAGGTCTTTGTAACAAATAAAGAAATTTAGAAATTCATCCCCCAAAGGGGTAAAATGGGGGGTGACAGTTTGTATAAAGGGTTCCGTTAGTTTTCACCCAAAGATCATAAAAATTTGTATTTGGGATATTTCTTACAAATAAAAAAATACGTATTTACTGTTTAGACAATGGAGTGAATATGGTGAATATTATAAAGTGTCCAGTTTTCAGAAATTGAACCCAAATTAAGTTAGGTTAAACAAAATTATATTGGTCTTTCAGATGAGAATATTTTCTTGTTTCATACTTTTTAGAGCGGGATTTTTCAGTAGTCGGGTTTGAACTTACTTTTTATTTAAATTATTTTGGGGTTATAATTTCAAGATAAAGTATTTGTAGAGCCACTTTACATTTTGTTTTTGTTTAGGTTTTATTGTTCTACATGTACCTAGGAAATATACCGCGTGCAGTTACTCCCAGCATTGTCATTATTATTACACACGTTTTGTTTTTTTTATATAATTTTAACATGTGTACTATAGTCCATGATGAAATTCGTATTTATTATACAGTGACCGGCAGAAAGTACGAATCATATGGGAATTTTTTTTAATATAATGTTTTGACAAATGTCGATACATGCAATCGCTTCTGCATCAAAAGAAACCCCAAAATATGTTGTACAGTGCCGTTCGTCTTTTCTTGTTTGGCGGGAAATTTAAAAAATTTAAAAATTATGTCTCAAAACACACTTATTTGGGAAAATATTGAAAAATGTTATTTGGAAAAGTTGTTTAGAACGACATTTTATAGCTATGTACAAGTTTGGAAAAAAATCTGAGATGAAAAAATAAAAATCAATTTTTGCCATAAAAAAATCAATTTGGAAAAATACATTTCTGACAAAGAAACTCATTAGTAAAGCCCAATAGTAATATTTTGAATAATATTTTGTAAAGATTCACCAGCTACTTCTATTTTATTCGAAGAAAATTTTAAATCTGTAGATTTGCCATGTGTTCAGCTGCTTCATAAAAGGTCACAGAAATATCTTCAGGACATTATAATCCCGATACTGTTTATTATTGACAAAGAACCATGTATCTACAGAATTTTAATATGAATTTTTTATTAGAACAAAAAATTGATTCAATTTTGTACATAATTACATTTTATATTAAAATTAGAAGCTGAAATAATTTTAAACCAAACAATTCAATGCATACTCGAATGTTTGTAAATGTCCATTACTCGACGTGTCTACCCTGACGTTCAATACATGTAGTTGTTCGGGATTTAATTTCTCTGGACACATTTCGCAGGATTTGTGGTGTAATGTTATTGATACATTGTCGTATTACTTCTTCTAAATGGTCGATATTACGAAATGGCCGATGTTTATAAACCCTACTTTCAAGGTACCCACATAAAAAGAAATCCAAGGGCGTCAAATCTGGGGATCTTGCAGGCCACGGGTTTTCTGAATATCGTCCTATCCATTTATGAGGAAAGTGTTCGTTAAGCCACGCTCTGACTTCAAGGGTACTATGTACTGACGCTCCGTCTTGTTGGAAAAAAATATCATTCCTTCTTTGCAGCGGTAATCCATGTAAGAAATCAAAAAACACATTATTTAAAAACACTAAATAATTTCATGAATCAAGGTTGCCCCTAAAAAAGTTAGGCCCAACGATCTGTGTATCTAATATGCCGCACCAAACATTAGTTTTGAAAGAAAATTGACTTTTTGCCTCTATCTTCCAATTTGGGTTCTCATCAGCCCACCATCTACAATTCTGGGAACTGACAGTACTGTTTGATGTAAAAGTCGCCTCATCATTAAATAAAATGTTTGTAGGAAAATGTTGGCATTCTTCAATCATGCCTTGGAACCAAAATGAAAAATCTAAGCGTGCATCAAAATCTCTATCGAGTAAGGTGTGGATGAATTTTAGTTTGTATGCACGAAATTTATTATTTTTCAAAATTCTTCTTATGGATTTTTCAGATATATCGGTTTGTTCCTGCCTCTTCGATAGTGCCATCCGTGGATTTTCTGTGACCGATAACAAAACATTAAAAGTACCTTCCTCATTAGTGACGGGCTTACTATGTGGAATTTTGTAACGATTTTCTACACTGCCTGTAGCTTTAAATTTGTTTAAAATACGCAACACAGTAGATCTATGGATATTCTTATTTGGATATCTAGCATTGAATATATCTGCTGCTTCTCTGGAACTATGAAAACGCTCACCACATATTAAGACGAGCTCAATTTTTTCTTGCAAACTCAGCTTTTCTTGGGGCATCTCTAATTATTGTTAACACACAAGGAGATGTAACTTTTACAATGAAAAAAACTATAGAATAAAGACGATAAAAACACCTGGATAAATAATAACACTACTAAATCGTTTGACATTTCTTAATAACACATTGTCATTATTAGTCAATTGTTTCATGGCCTCTTTGATCATGAGGAAATCTGTCGATGCACGCATCAACAATGATCATATTGTATGATTCCAACAATTTGCCAAAAATCAATTTATTATTTGTTTGAATAAAAAATTCAATTTGAAATTATGTAGATACAAGGACCTTTATTAATAATGAACAGTATCGGGATTATAATGTCCTGGAGATATTTCAGTGACCTCTTATGAAGCAGCTGAAAACATGGCAAATCCATAGATTTCAATTTTTTTCCGAATAAAATAGAAGTAGCTTGCGAATATTTACAAAATATCATTTAAAATATTACTGTTGGCCTTACTAATGAGTTTCTTTGTCTAAAATGTATTTTTCCAAATTGAAATTTTTATTATGGCAAAAAAATGATTTTTATTTTTTTATCTCAGATTTTTTTCAAAACTTGTACATAGCTATAAACAACAACGTTCTGAACAACTTTTTCGAATAACATTTTTCGATATTTTCCCAACTAAGTGTGTTTTGAAACATAATTTTTAATTTTTTCAAATTTCCCTCCAAACACGAAAAGACGAACGGCACTGTACAACGTCTTTTGGAGTTGCTTTTGATGCAGAAGCGATTGCACATATCGATATTCATCAAAGTTTATTAATAAAAGAATTTCCCATATGATGCGTACTTTCTGCCGGTCACTGTATATGTATTTTGGGTAGGTTTGGAGATAAAATATGTTTGGCCCACATCTGAGGAGTAATTTTAGAAATTATTCCCAATTAACGGGTGCATGCAAGCAAAACCGCGAGCAACAGCTACCAATAATAATAATAATATATATATATATATATATATATATATATATATATATATATATTTGAAATGTGCTAACCAAGCCCTTTCATTTGATACCCAACACGGCATCATAATTCTTTTTTTTAGTTCATGACTTTATGTCCTCTAGAGGGCGCCATATTCAATTTGATATGACGTCACATAGCCTAAAACCAGTGGACGGTCAAGTTGCTTCCAACGATACCTCATTTGTCAAATTATGATAAGTAGAAGTTATGAGGGAACATATGAACATACATACATACATACTGGTCAAAATCATAACACTCCTTTTTGCTTCGCCGTAGTTGGGTAAAAATCAAAATTCTATGCGGACGAAGCTAGGGGTACCAGCTAGTAGTATATATATATATATATATATATATATATATATATATATATAAACATCAATCCGTGTATCCATTTACCCAGGGATACCCCTTTTATATTATAGCCCTGAAGAAGACGAGAATTTTTGGCGAAACGTTGGTGGTGAATTTATAAAACACTGAGTGTTATATTCAAATAGTCCAGTCGTGACCATAACAAGTAATTTGCTATTATATCATCACATTGAATTTTAACTGAACTATTAGGTTTTTTTCGCAATTGCATATGTTTGGACGTAGCCCTCATTCCTACAGTGTTATTTAGGCTTTTTAATCCGCAGTTATGCTTTTACTACGAATCATCTCTTTTTTTCAGATTTAAACAACTGAAGAAAAGCATCTGCTTTTTGTGTTGATATCACTCAATACAGCACGGATGTTAATACAAAAAAAAAACAATGTGGAACCAGTATGATTCCCAACGAATCCGGTTAATTGTCCTGATTACATTTCCAGTGTCTGTTACCGTTTATTTCTAGTTCATTTCCGTAATTATGAATACGTTTGACCATAAATTCTTCCAATGCTAAACCAATACTGTCCATATTGATGTTAGCCACCATGTGAATTCCAAACCTTTGAATTTTCACCCAAACTAATCGGCTTTTTCCTCAATTAGATATGTTTGGACGTAACCCTCATTCGCGTGGTTTTAAATTTCGACGATTCGGTGTTTTATTTGCAGTTCTGTTGTTTTTATTCAACACCCCAATTAACGTTTCCAAATCCCTACATAATTAAGTTAGTTGGAGCGTTGTGGAGCAGGACAAATTTGAGAGAACCAGTGTCGGACTAGTTAGGTATATAAACTTAAAC
This sequence comes from Gonioctena quinquepunctata, assembly GCA_018342105.1. Lineage (NCBI taxonomy): Eukaryota > Metazoa > Arthropoda > Insecta > Coleoptera > Chrysomelidae > Gonioctena > Gonioctena quinquepunctata. The sequence continues at coordinate 400,476 of JAFIRS010000838.1, forward strand.
ATTTATCGCACAAAGCGGAAACAGGTCCAAGTTCACTTCGTTAGAAAAGTAACTTATTACAGGAAAATACAAATTGTCTCATGAAAATGGCATACTAACAGGTAAATCATTTTTTATGGAGATAATTGTCATAAATAAGCGGTACATGCTTTTTATAGAATATATCTTCGTTTCTTTCAAAAGAGTTATAGTAGATGATCCGAATTAGAGACGACCTTCACTCATCTGTTTAATGGATAAAAAGTATTTTATATTAATTTTAGTATGTTAAAAATTATATCGCGAGTGGGTTGCCTAAAAAATTCCTGGCCAGACTAAGATTAATTAAAAATCGAAAGTATGAAGCCTATAGAATATACAAACGTTGGGTTGTCTATTTTTTTCCTGGCGTAACTATTGGGTTGGCACAGGGGCGTACCGGGACTTTTCACAGTGGGCCGGACCCTCTGATGGGCCGCCAGAGTCCGGCCATGTCCATAATATGCATCCAAAATGAAAATCATTACACAACATAGTTTTTGAGAAATTCGCCATCGCCTCTCACTCTCCCTCCACCTCCACCACTACTACGTTTTTTCGCCCTCGATCGTTTAGCGTTGTTTGCGTGATTTGTTGTTACAATATTTTGAATCGGTACAATTTGTATGTCACGACATACAAATACCTTTTTGTACCTTATAAATATATTTCAATCATTTCCTTTAGTCAAATGTCTTGTGAGAGACGTTTTTCGACATTAAAATTCAAAATAAAAATCGTCTAAAAAATCAATTATCCCAAGAAAATTTACAGTGTTTCTTGTTGATGTCATGCAACAAGGATATTTTCCTGATGAAATGATTGACAAAATGGTCCAAAAAAGTTATTCAATGAGAAAAATGTATACATACGTGTTCTTGCCTCCTGAACACGAATCCGGAAGACGCGGCGGTCTCATACCGTTTCCGAGTTATAATAATTTTCTCCTTCTTCAAGAGGTGATTTTTAAGTACCATTTTCTCGCACAAAAATCACGCACAATGCCTCCTTGTTTTTACCAGCATCAACTATAAACACCAAATCACCCATTTTGGGCACACATTGTGGCCGGTTCTAGGGAAAACATCCTTCCTCAACACATACATCCAAACCTCTCCTCGCGCATCATCAACAACAACCTTACCTAACCTAACCTCAATCTGAGTCAGATGTTAGAGTTTAGGATGTATGTGTTGAAGAAGGAGGATTTTTTCGATAGAACCGGCAATATTTTGTGAAAAGTTGTGCCGAAAATGGGTGATTTAGTGTTTTTAGTTTATACTGTTTGAAAAAAGGAGGCATTTTAAGTGATTTTTGTTCGAGAAAACGGTGAATTGATTTCCTTAACTCCACCAGAGATTAAATTATTTTTATGATGATAATGTATATCCGTCGTATGTATTTGGTCGTTAGAACAATCCAATAAATTAAAATTAAAAAACAACACCAAGACCCCCAAAAACAACCTTTATTAACAAATATAATTCCATACATTACTGGTCATTCAAAAAAAATTTAATATAATCGGCAACAAATTCAAACTTATGATATCTTGAGAATCAGAATTAACCCGAACTATGTACGAAAGACCTTATAGGTCGAGATACAGAGAGGCTGAAGAGCCATATCGATCCCCCTACAATCAACCCGAACAAAACCAATAAACGAAGAACGAAATTCAAAAAATTGTGTTACATTTGTTTATGGTAAAACTTACCCTGGAGATGCGTCAAGTTCTTCAAGAACAAGAGAATCCACAAGACGAAAACATAAAAAATAGAGAAATTGGAAGATACAGGGTGTAATCTACCCTCTTGCACCTCCGTGAAAGGCGAGTGTTTAATGCCATTTTATAGCAAATTACAGTGGAAGAAAATCCGTTTTTTTTTAAACATGTTAAAATTTTGAGAGCACTGCTTGTCTAATCTCAGCTTCCTTGATCAGAGCTGTAAGTGAACGCAATTGCCGGATGCAATAAACATTTAAATAATGTGAAATAATGAATTAATTGTGTGGTAGAAGAATCTAAATTATCATTTCAGGCTTTTTGCGATAGGTATTCATTTTCAAAGTGATGAAAACAAACGAATCTCGTTATATCCAAACTGGCAGATAAAGTCAGAACTAGTAGATGTCAACGCATCTTTGGCACTTATTAAATCACAATTCTCAAAAAAACTGTTTTATTAACACAAAAGTCAGTATTGTTTATTTTTTTCAAATTATTTACGGTTATCATTATGAACTAGTCTTCTTCAATAATTGTATGGCTATTTAGGGCCGGTATTATAAATATGTTTTGAAGTTAACTTTAATTTTATCAGTCAAGTTAACTTGAACTTCAAAATGTCAGTTTTATAAAGGTACCATTTTTTAAATAAAAAGAAGAAGAAGAAGGCAAAAAGGTAACCTACAATTTTTCTCTTGGCAAAACAATCCCGTTGAACCGGAATAAGTTTTCATCATTTTCCATGAGAAAATTAACGTACCTAACGTTCTGGTGCAGACTAATCTAGGATTGAGCGAGTTTTTACTCGTTTTTAGACAGACGATGGGCTCTTGAAGAAGAATCCAGTCCCTTCCCAAAATCCTCCTGTATCGTCTGTGGGCAAGATAAAAGTGAAAAAGAGAACCTTCAAAGAGAGTTGTGAGGAAAGAAAATAGAGTTAAGAAGAGAAAAAAGAGAGATTATTCAACATACCGAAAATTATTCATACAGTATTGAAAAAAGGTGGCTATAAATGTATATCTAGGTGATGACACATTGTTTACTTTTCGAAACATTGATGTTTATATGATTTTAGCCATTGTACTCTTAAAACTTCTCGAATCTCTTGTGATTGTTGACATTCAATGAAATTCTGGTTTACCTGGTGAATATTCTGTTGACTATTGTGTGTGTGGCCAAGAAAAAAAGTGAAAAAGAGAACCTTCGAAAAGAGTTCAGAACAAAAAAAAGACTTAAGAAGAGAAAACAGAGATATTATTCGACATACCGAAGATTATTCATACAGTATGAAAAAAGACTATATGTTTATCTAGGTGATAAGGACACATTTTCAAACCATCTTGTTTGTTTTAAATGAAATAAAAAAAATGTTTTTGTTAGTTTTATTTTTAATTCGAACATTCGACGATAACAATGCAATTTCCCCTGTGACCTTTCTAATAACACTGCTAGCAGTTGATTTGTGAATACCCCAAAATCTCCAGCAACTACCAAGAATGAACCAGTTGCATAAAATCTGAGTGTATCAACACTTGTGTTACTGGCGATAGAGGATAATTTCGAAAAATAAAAATATTTATAATTCTACAATAACTAAAATAGGTACTAGAAATGCTGACCTATTAGTTGGTCTTTGTAAATTTGCTTCAATGTGCCCCATTAACAAGCGTACAGACTCTCTTGATGTTCGAAATCGGTTTTTAAATTCTGTTTCGTTCCGCAAGGTGAAATGGTCTAACCGATTCCTAAATATCCTTTGTCGCCGAGGGGCTTCAACAATATTCACAGCATCTTCTTCATCATCGGTTAAAAGTTCCTCAAAAATAACGTGGATATCGTTTGCTAACATTTTGCGAAAACGAAAAATCAAAACAATAAAATTGAGGTTATATGACTCATATCATATGCAATATTGACAGGAGCAGGAGAATTGTCGATGATCGAAAACCACCATTTTCTACAAAGTTAACTTTAACCGACACCCGTTCCACCCGATAAAGTTAACTGCTACATTTTGAAGTTAACTATAACATGTGACGTCATCCACAAGTTAACTTCTAGTTATCCGTCGAAATAGTTTTATAATACCCACCCTAACTACCTCTTATTCGCAGTGCTGCCAATGTTAATGCTGGGCCGATTTAATTGCTTTAAAGAGGCATGGTGGATGGAAATCCTCAACCATTGCCGAAGGATATACAGAGGAATCTTTTACAAATGAAGCAGGCATAGCAGATAAAATATTTAGAGGGGGAAGTGACAAAGAGAAATCTGCTAATACTATTAGTATTATTGCCGAAGAAGAAAACCGCAATAACTTCGCTGACTATTCAGGTAACATAAAAGATAAATTAGAGGGGGAAGTGACAAAGAGAATGACTTTTCAGGTAGAGTTCAGCCTATGTTTATTAATTGTACAAACTGCAATATAACTATAAATATTCAAAAAAAGTTATAATAAACGTGAAAGTGGAAATATTGTGACCGAAAGAAATACATGAAAGAGGGGAATTTTGTGGCATAGTGGACAAATTTTTAAATTAAAGGAAAAAAGCATCCTCAAGTGGGAGTCGAACTCATGACCTTATGATCTCTAGCCATACGCTCTAACCAACTGAGCCATTCGAGGACATAGGAATCGACACACACTCATGTTAGAAATGAATCTTCGATTCATTTCTAAAATGAACATTAAATTATGGAAGGAGAGGATTCACGAGTGTGTGTCGATTCCTATGTCCTCGAATGGCTCAGTTGGTTAAAGCGTATGGCTAGAGATCATAAGGTCGTGGGTTCGACTCCCACTTGAGGATGCTTTTTCTTTAATTTAATAATTTGTCCAGTATGCCACGAAATTCCCTTCTTTCGTTATAATAAACGTTCCATATGTGTAATAATATATTCATTAAATGTTCTTAATGTGAGTTGGTTGTTTGCGTGTATTTATTTACTGTCTAAATTGTATTAAAAAACCGGTAGGGATCGATTTTCGTTGCTTAGCAATGGACTAAAATACAAGATTCGCGTATTTTGGGGTCTGAAGTCGCTCCGAGAAAGTAGGCATTCTTGAGCGATTTCAGAAAAAAACATTTGAGGATAGATTTGAAAGAAACATGTCATTAATGAACATTATCAACCACAAAATTCACGGCAACAGACAAAAAGTTAAATTTAGTAAACTAGTGTAATGAATACAAACGTTGGAGTTGAACTGAGAAGAACTAACATTTTTTCTAATTTCCTGAAGTGAGTGGACAAGTTACGAGAAGATCAAAGCGAAAGACAGGGGGAAATCCAGAACTTGTCCGTCTTATTTCAAATGAAATTGTTCTGTTAGTCGTGAGTTTAGGACGAAAAACTAATTCCGAATTATAACACGAAGAGAAAACAACAAACCGAAAATGTTACCGTTCTGGAAATGCTCCATTTCCTCTCACAAAACTTTTCTCGGTGAATGAGTGAAACACGATTCAGTTGTTCGAGTTGTTTAGCCTCTTGATGCCAACATGAGTGTATCGTTGTTTGCTGGAGTTTGTTTCCGGAACGTACATCTGAAGTTTTCTCTGTTAACGAAATTATCTAATAGAATTTATTTCCTGCTAGAAACGTATTTAATAATTCATCATCTCATTCTAAATATTTTATCTGTTATGTCTACTTTATTTGTAAAAGATTCCTCTGTATATCCTTCGGCAACGGTTGAGGATTTCCATCCTCCATGCCTCTTCAAAGCAATTAAATCTGCCCCAGCATTAACCAAAATTGTGAGGATTATCATATCATTTTTACCAGTTTCCATTGGCAGCACTGCGAATAAGAGGGTAAATAGCCATAAAACTATTGAAGAAGATCAGATCATAATGATGAACGTAAATAATTTGAAAAAAATAAACAATACTGTCTTTTGTGTTGAAAGGGTTCGTTTGTTTTCATCACTTTGAAAATGAATATCTATCGCAAAAATCCTGAAATGAAAATTTTTTGATTCTTCTCCCACACAATCAATTAATTATTCCACATCATTTAAATGTTTATTGCATCCGGCAATTGCGTTCACTTACAGCTCTGATCAAGAAAGCTGCGCTCCCCAAAATTTTAACATGTTTAAAAAAAAACGGATTCTTAACCATTTACGGAAGTGCAAGAGGGTAGATTACACCCTGTATGTTTTGCCCACTTCGATCTTCCAATTTCTCTATTTTTTATGTTTTTGTCTTGTGGATTCTCTTGTTCTTGAAGAACTTGACGTATCTCCGGGGTAAGTTTTACCATAAACAAATGTAACAGGGTATACACAATTTTTTTAATTTTGTTCTTTGTTTATTGGTTTTGTTCGGGTTGATTGTATGGGGGTCGATATGGCACTTCAGTCTCTCTGTATCTCGACCTATAAGGTCTTTCGTACATAGTTCGGGTTAATTCTGATCTCAAGATATCATAAGTTTGAATTTGTTGCCGATTATATCAATTTTTTTTGGAATGACCAGTAATGTATGGAATTATATTTGTTAATAAAGGTTGTTTTAGGGGTCTTGGTGTTGTTTTTTAATTTTAATTTATTGGATTGTTCTAACGACCAAATACATACGACGGATATACATTATCATCATAAAAATAATTTAATCTGTGATGGAGTTAAGGAAATCAATTCGGGTCTGCCATAGACAGTTTTGATGACACCTTTTTTTTACTCATTTGTTTGGTATCTGTTATTTCATGAAAAAAAGCGGGTCAATATTGTAGATCCTAAATATGTTGTTTTAATTCCACTAGTGTTATAAAATCATAAAAATGGCAATTCAGGAAACTCGTCACAACGAATTTCATTGCTTTAATCAATGGCAATAAAAAAAATGAAAACTATTCAAAACCAATTTGAATCTTTGTTTGCTTCAAGCTTGGCATTGTTCATTTAGTTTCCCTCCGGAAAGACACTTTATAAAAACATTTTCACTTCACAGTGATGGGAAATCATAGAGATATTTATTTCGTAGTGACAATTGAAAATCTGTGTTTTTTGACCTGTCATGGGATATGGGTTATTTCTGATGAATTTTTCATGGGTACATAAGTGCCAGATATTTAATCGTACATAAATCTTACAAATTCATCTTGAAATATAAAAGCCATTGTTACGTAATTCACTTTTACCCGGTTGGTTGAAAAAAGTAATTTTTCTCCGTCTATTCAAATATCCTTATCTGAGAAAAAAAAATCTTATTTTTAAAACTCCAGTAACGAGGAAGGCATAATCAGTAACTAGAAAATGACAATTGTGGCATTGCAGAAAAAAAATTAAATTCAAGGGAAAATCATCCTCGAGCGGGAATCGAACCTGCGACCGCTGGATCTCTAGTCCATACTCTTACCTTTTTCTAACGTCGCCGTGGATTGACGGGTTCAGTCAAGGGTCAGGCGCTGATCTCCGATCACTGAAAAAAGTTGACAAATATAAATACGAAGGAGAAATATAGCGTCTGTGAAAATATATAAGTAAATGAAAATTGAGGCTTTGCAGACACATTTTTAAATTCAAGAAAAAACTCGAGCAGGAATCGAACCTACGACCTCTGGATCTCTATTCCATACTCTAACCATCTGAGCTATCTAGGACACAGGTTACACTGCTGCGTTTCGAAGATACCGTTTTTTTCTAGAATTTAATGTTAGATTGATTTGTTGAAAATATGAACAGGATGTTCATAAAATGAGAATGTTTCCTTTTTTAATGTTAGATGTTGTGGGAATGGATTATGAAGGTGAGGGATCTCATGTACTATCAGTGGCCATCAAGGTAAAAGGTAAAATTGATCTTGATGGACACTGATAGTGCATGAGATACCTTACCTTCATAATCCATTCCCACAACAACTAACATTAAATTCTAGAAAAAATGCGGTATCTTCGAAACGCAGTGGAACATGGGTCCTCGATAGCTCGCAGGTTCGATTCTTCCCCGAGGATGGTTTTTTCTTGAATTTAAAAATGTTGTCAGCAATGCCACATTTTTCATTTACTTGTATATTTTCACAGACGCTATGTTTCTCCTTCGTATCTCTACATGTTTTGAAACAAGAATTATTTATCTTGGAGAATACGGGAGTAATACATTCAATTGTAGTATTTGCATCTGATATTCATGGCTTTTATGAAACGAAAATATATAACTGTGTTATATCAAAGGTTGAGAGTCTGGCTTCAATCTATTATTTTATTATGAGGCAGGCAACGGATATAACTAATATTTATTCATATAGTTTAACTTCGAAATCGAGAAATGTTAAAATAATATGATGTGCTGTTTGTCAGCGGAAGGAAAACTCAAATAGTATCTGATTGACACGAGCGAATGAACCTCAAATGAAAGGAGCATACCGGGTAAACAAAAATTATTAATTCTCATAAATTGTAATTTAGAGCTTTTTTGTTCGAATAAAAGTTGTGGAGCTCTATCAGAAGACCTATGCTATGAAAATGAGAGATAAAGTTTTTTTTTCATTCGGTTGGAAAATTTGTCCTACACTTTATTGACAAATTTCGTTATATCCCATATATATATATATATATATATATATATATATATATATATATATATATATATATATATATATATATATATATCCTAGCGGACCCGACAGACGTTGTCCTGTCCAAATTTCTATGTTCCCTGAAATGTTTTTCCCGAAAACTCTCGTCCGCGTAGAATTTCTTTTTTTCTATGTTTTCCTTTGTGTTGTTCCATCTAGATTATGCTTTTGACTCCTTCCGCTTCCTGTTGTCCCGTTATCTCGTTTTCCCGTTATCCCGTTATCCCATTTTCCTGTTACCCCTTTTTTTCTTTATCCCGTTTTCTCGTTATCCCCTTATATTGTCATCCCGTTTTTTCGTTATCCCGTTATTCCCGTTATCCCATTATCCCGTTTTCCTGTTATCCCATTTTTTCTTTATCCCCTTTTCCCATTTTCCTCTTGTTTCCTTATCCCGTTTTCCTGTTATCCCGTTTTTATTTATCCCGTTTTCCTTTTTCCGTTATTCCCTTCCTTTTTTATTTCCGTTACCCATTTTTCCTTTATTTCGTTTTTCCCCTCATCCCCTTATCCTGTCATCCCGTTATCCTGTCATCCCGTTATCCCGTTTTTCGTTATCTTGTAATTCCCGTTATCCCGTTTTCCTGTTATCCCTTTTTTTATTTATCCCGTTATTCCGTTTTCCCGTTATCCTTTCATCCCGTTATACCGTTCTCCCGTTTTTTCGTTATCATGTTATTTCCGTTTTCCTGTTATCCCGTTTTTTCTCTAAAATAAAAAAAAATAAAAAACGGGTTGATCGTAGAAGGGTGAAAATTTAGGGTTGTATGTATTTTTGAATGCTGTATCATAAAAAAAAATGTCTTTTAAAAAATAAAAAATAAATTAAGGGGTGGATCACCCTTAACATTCAGGGGGATGATTTGTGAATCTAAACCATCCAGGGCGCCACCCAAACGCATACAAAAAAAAATCATAAAAATCGGTCCAGCCGTTTATAGATAAAAACCAACCCATACAAAAAAAATCATTCAAATCGGTCCAGCCGTTTAGGAGGAGTTCAGTGCCACACACGTACGGTAGAATTATATATACAGTGCGCGTCAAAATTATGGTGCACCCCCGCACTATGCACGTGATGTTCGCGAGTTTTTGAATAACTGTTTTCCTAGGAGGTGGATTGGTAGACGCGGACCGATAGAGTGGCCCCTAAGATCTCCAGATCTTACGCCCCTGGATTTTTTCTTGTGGGGTTATTTGAAATGTAGATAGGCCGCAAAATCTACAAGAGTTGAAAAATCGAATTAGGATCGAAATTAACAGAATTACTCCGGAAGTTATTCGCAATGTGCAAGAGGAATGTGTCCGTAGATTTGCTTATTGTCAAGAGACTGGTGGATGGCATTTCGAACATCTTATTTAACTGTTCTATTTTGTTGGATATAAAGTTATTCTCTTATTGAAATAAAATATTAATTTTTGTTCACCTGTACAAAAAAAAATCTAATTAATTATTATCATTGAATGCAGTATTGAAAGGCCTTTCAGATGAGGTATCACAAGACATCTATTCCAATTTGAAAAAATTACCGATTACGTCACCATCTCAAAACCAGTGACATAACCTCTTTAGAACATACATAAAAAAATCGGCATTTTAAAATAAAAATCGACCTATTTCAGGATTTTTGTCAAAAGTACATGGCTTGCGAAATATCGAATTTGTTCCATAATAATATATATATATATATATATATATATATATATATATATATATATATATATATATATATATATATATATATATTATATATATATATATATACATGTATACAGTGTCCGTCATTAAGTTGACATATGGAAAAAAATTATTATTGAAATTTCTGAAAAACTCTGCATGTCTGACAACAAAAAAATCCGTTGCGTGACCTCAGATTTGGCGGGAATTTAAAAACAGTTGTCTATGGTGCCAAAAAATGGGTCAAATTGACAAGATATCGAAAAAATTTATTGAGAAAATATGTTTGGAATCCAACGAGGACCCCATGTACCATATTATGTAACCATATTATTTGGTTCCGAGGGTTCAATTGATTTTTTCATGTCTTGAAAATGTTGGAAACATTTCGCCCAATATCCATTGATGCTCTATAGATTATCGCCATTTCTGACTCCTTCAAACGATTGTGGTGTAACTAACAATAACATTTTTTATGACCTACAAATGAAAATAAATTGACACAACGTGAGCCGCAGGTACAGTGTTTGAAGGGAAACAGATCTGGATAAATTACAAAGCCATGTGTTGGGAACAAAAAGTCTTTGATGTAACATCTTGCACTCACGAAATAATGGTGCGATTAAACGGATCTTTGACTTTTATCTTGGAATTACTTCCTTTCAATAATGTATGTATGTGGATCAAGATGACGGAATTTATGTATGTGTGTTGTACTAGTATGTGGGCTCCGGGATGATTTTGTGATTTGACCCAACCGAACAAAATATCTATAAAATAAAAATTTCGTTATAAGCTCAATACGTGAGAACGTCTGGACCGATTTGGCTGATTCATTTTTGTTCGTAATAGCCTGAGGAAAAATGTAGGAAAGTTGCCGGAAATTGGAAAATTCGGGAATATAAGAAAAATTTGGCCAACAAAAGCAATATCGGCTAAGCTCTTAGTAAAAGTCTCTCAGTGGTTATAGCGTTTGCTTTGTAACTCCAAGGGCCGGGGTTCAATTTTTTTTGTATACGCTCCCCAAAACGGCAACTTTAGGAATAAAAAAATCCGTAAATTGCTACGTTTACGTAAAGTGTCGTCATGCAACACTTTACGAACTAAATTTTCTTCATTCATACAACATAACTGAACATTGACGGGTGCTTATAAATAATATAATAACTAGAAATTTTGATTTTTTCAGATTAAAATTGTCAATGGTTATTGTTGCGGTAGGTACAAACTTGATGATTTTTACACTTTCTTTCTCCGAACAATCGCAAACAAAATGATAGTAAATTCAAACAAAGAAATAATGCACTTAGAGAAATAAAATCATAGTTTCTACATGAAACATTCTTTGGAAAGCTTATACAAAAAAATATTGTGTGCAACACGTACGCAAATGGATTTCGCGGACTCATCTCCATATTACGGACTCGGCTAGCGCGAAAACATGACTTCTATTAATTACACGCTTTATATTAGCTTCACTTGTATGTTTGTAACCGTATGTTTGTAACCGACTCCTTTGGGCGCGATTTTTACCCACTTCCAGACGTACGAATGATTTCAAATTTGGCAGGCGTACATAATTCCGGTGACAATGCATTAAGAAATTTTTGTTTGGGAAAAAAAACAAAATGGCGGCTTCAATATGGCATACGAGTTTTGTGATTATGGTCCGATTCGCTTCAAAATTGGTATCTGAGGGTTTTCGTGGTCAGAGATTATGATTCATTCATCAAAATTGAAAAATTCTAGATGGCGGCTCCAAAATGGCGGACGAGTTTTGTGATTATGGTCCAATTCTATTCAAAATCGGTATGTGGGGGTTTTTGGGGTCGGAGATTATGGTTATTTTGTCAAAATTGAAGGATTCAAGATGGCGGCTCCAAAATGGTGGACGATTCTATTCAAAATTGGAGAATAATAGTTGAAAAAATTAAATAATAATAATAATAGTTTGAAAAACTGAAAAACACGCTTCAATAGGAAACAAAACTAAAAAGTTGAAAATAAATGATAGTTTAAAAACTAAAGAACACGCTTTAGTAGAAAACTAAACTAAAAAGTAGAAAATAATTTTAAATGAGTTTGAAATAAGAATACAGTGATTAACAACAAATTTATTTCATCGTAAAAAGATATTTTCATAATGATTTTTTTAATTTTTCCAAACCCCACGCTTTTTTACGATAAAATACATTTGTTGTTAATACAGTATTCTTTTTAAACTCATTTAAAATGATTTTCAACTTTTTAGTTTAGTTTTCTATTAAAGCGTGATCTTTAGTTTTTAAACTATTATTCATTTTAACAATCAAATCAAACAGAAAGCACTTTTCGTTGTTTGTAATAGCCACATGAGGTTTTTAGGAAAAAAAGGTATTTTAGAAAAGTTATTGGATTCATATAATAAAACGGGATAATGGGAAAACGGGATAACGGGATACAGGAAAACGGGATAAATGATAACGAGAAAAAGGGATAACGGAAAAACAGGATTACGGGAATGAAGGGATAACGGGAAAACGGAATAACGGAAAAACGGTATAGGGGGTAAACGGGGTAACGGGAAAACGGGAAACAGGATGATGGGAAAAAGGGGATAAGTGGATAATGGGAAAACGGTATAACGGGAAAGAGGGATTACGGAAAAACAGGATAACGGGATAACGGGAAGCGGGCAGATGGAACAACACAAAGAAAAATATAGGAAAAGATCAATTCTACGCGTACGAAAGTTTTCAGGAAAAATAATTCATAAAAGCATCCTAGCTTCCCCAATAAGCCTTAAAAAAACGAACCTATCTCTTTTTTTTTTTTGTCAATAAATTTCCATAAATTCGTGCACCTGTGAGATAAAAGAAGTTTGCACCTAATAATGGGTTCAAAGCAATTTAGCGACCTACGACTTATCAAAATGTTGAACTGTGCCATTGTGAACAGCGTTCCCGGTAGCAGCTGGGTTACAAAGAAAATGTCATCATATGAGAGGGGGGGTATTTCTATTTTCAAGAGGAAAATAAAGCGAATGGAACATTAACAACGGTTATATTAAAGTTAACCTTCCCGCGCAGAAACTTGGATTGCTTTTATGTTTTTATAATGTTTTGGAGCATCTGTGAAAGATTCATCATAGCAGGGCTTATTCCTTCATTATATGAAAATACAAATTTGTGTTTTCAACTTTAGAAATCCAAAAATTGTCTTACTATAAATCATAATTCCGACGCATATACCTCTGGCCTATATTACAATCAAATCGATCAAAACATGCATTTCAAACTTCCATTTAACAAAAATTATTGGTAATTGAAAGAGTACAATCGGATTAAAATCGGTGTTTTCCAGTTTGATTCAATCCTAATCCTCTTATTGGATAATTATTGTTCTGTAAATCCCACACCATTTTCTATGGATATTGGCTGTGGTAAATTCTGGTGTCGACAGAATTGATGTAATTCAGTGAATTATGAAAAGATGTAAAAAAATTTTTCAAGATGATCGATTCCATTTAATATGATGGTAGAAAAGGTAGATAATTAGGTTGGGACATCAGTAAAAAAACACTTTTATTACAGAGATTGATCTCTAAAAACAATAGTACTGTTGAAAAAACTATTTTTCTCGTCAATTTTTCGTTAAAAATGACTTTAAAAATCGGTAAATTCTCCGTCTGCTCGGAGTGGCATTTCGGTAGCGTGTCATTCAAAACAATTCCTGTTTGGATTGTGCAGCTGCGAAAGGTAAGAATATAAGACGAATCGATAGTAATGGGAGTAATATTATTAAAATCGAGAGAATCAGGATATTTATAGATTTTTTTATTGGGAAAATCCCTGTCGTTTGTGATGGAACTATGCAAAAATACATAAAAAATTGAGTTATTTCCAATATTCGTGAAGTGTAGTACTAGAACTAGAAATATATTGCACATCTCTCTCTATACGATGTCGGAAACCACCAGAAAATTCATAACACTTGTCAGTAACTTTTGTTACAACATTTCTTAAGCAGCAGCCCTTTTTTGTTTTTAGGGGTTGTAAACATGCGATAGCTTTTTAAATGTGGTTATATCGCCGGAACGAAGAACCTGCTGTTACCGAAGTACTGTGCTGTTGAAAAAAATCCGTTTTGTCTACAGTAGGAACAACTGGAAAATTCATATAAGTATCTGAATTCGATAATTCTGCTGTTGTTTCTGCGTCCTACACAAAAAAAAATTTTGCGCGAATTTTTAGTGACAGCTCAGGAAAAACAAACCGGCGTGCAGTTTACTCGATATTATAATAATATTGAAGAGCGTGAAATCAAGCGTTTGTTCATTCATCAAATCGTAATGATAATGTTTAACACAGTAAAGATGTAGCTCATTGAAGTTCGGGGGTACTTTATAACTCAGCCAGACAACATTGGGACCGATAAATAACTGCCAGATTGATTTTAAAATAATTATTAATATTATTATTGTTATAGGTATAAAAAAGTATCAGCTATTAAAAAATAAGTCCCAAGATGTAAGTTTATAAAGCTGATCGGAGACGCGCGAGAGCGTCCAATGACGCGCGGACCTTGATTAACTTACCAGACAATGTTAATACCGACAAATAGGTGCCAGACTGATTTTATAATATTCATTAATGTTAATTTTAACATTTCCTGAAGTAGCCAATTTCAAAAAATAACTTAAAATCGTTTTTTTACAATTTTAAAAATTCGCCAGATTGATTTGCGACCGGTTATAACCTGCCAGAATTGATTTAACATACTTATAATAGTATAAAAAAAATGAAAATAAAGTATTAGCTTTGAAAAAATATCTTCAACATCATTGTTTACTTTACAAGACGCTAAGCGTCGCGACGCCATAGCCACCGCAAAGCCACGGCCAGAATCGCCATTTTGTTTTCATCACAACTCAAACTAACGAATAAATATTATTCCAAGTTTTATAAAACCATCTCTTAAAATGCATGTGTTCTCCAGGGCTAAAAAAGGGGTTTGGTTGAAAAGGACAAAATTAAATGTATAATGGCACCGTATCAATTATTTATTAATTATTAAAAATGATGGAGTATTGCTGAATTTTTTATGTAAATATTAGTTTCAGTTATGGTAATCACAAAGCCTGCTAATATTGAAATATTTCACTTGGAGCTATCATGTATTAGGATTTTTTTTACAATATCATGGATAACTGTATAACTGTTGAAAACCGTTACAATTCATCTGATACTAGTGTGAAAGAGTTGTGTACAATATGATTGATAAAATTATAATTCCTATATATATATATATATATAATTCCTACATTCCAGATATTATAATAAAATAATAATATAAATTTTAGTATGCTATATATCTGTTAGAAATCAATTTTTTGTGAAAGCTAGTTAACATCTTTCTGGAAGAATCACAAATCCATTGGCGTAGTCTTTATTTTAAACAAATTGCTTACACATTTTTGGATTTTTGGAGATAAAGAAAATTTGAAGTAGGCCACGAAATTACTCATTTTTGTCTGAATTTTGGCACCACAGTAGAGCTAAAATATTCACAAATCGTAGAATAGATATATTTCTCAGAGATGTGCTCCGCTTTTAAATAGGTCACTCTGTATATACTTTGATTTTTTGAATAGCACTAAGAGAGAAATTGAGGAAATGATATATTATTGCAATAAATACCTTGATGATATAATTAATATTTTTGTACACGCTCTACAAAATGCCAACTTTGGAAAATGAAAAGACTCCGCAAAATGGCATTTTAGCAGACTTGTTGAAAATTTTATACCAGTCATTTTCAACCAATCAGATGCTTTATTTCGATATTGTTACTATGGTAACCAGCAAATTTTCTGAAAATTTTTCATCCACATTAGCATGTAGACGTAAAATTAATAAGTGGAAATTTCCCGGCACATGACAGCTATCATATTATTAGACAAAAATAATATTGAAATAATATTGACAATATTTTTTATTTACTTACTTTATAAGTTGGAAATATTACAACAATTTATTAAGGTGTACATTCTATAATATCATTAATTAATTTTAAATTCTTCAAAAATTCCACTTTTACCTCCTCTTTCCTAAGTGGTGAATAAAACACAGAACCGGTGTTTTTTTTTACATTATGCCTGTGTTTCATAAAATAAAAATAATACTGAGACACCAGTTAAGTTAAGTATATATGTATAGGTATAATTATATATTTTTTGCTGTATATCACCTTTGTTTGTAGTCAATATTGACTTTCCCTGAAACCTAGTAAGAAAATTATATGAAATCAATTATTTTTATATAATAATGTATCTGATATTATAAATTTTATTTTACTAGGGCACGGGAAAAAAAATATCCCGCAATACGAACATCCACTTTCATTTTTAATCAATATTGACATTTCCCTGAAACCCAGTGAGAAAATTGTATGGAAACAATCAATTTTATATAAAAATGTATCTGATATTATATATTTTATTTTACTAGGGCACGGGAAAAATCAAAAAATATCTCCCGCAATACGAACGTATCCACTTTCATTTTAAGTCAATATTAACATTTCCCTGAAACCTAGTAAGAAAATTGTTTGAAATCAATTAATTTTATATAATAGTTTATCTGATATTATATATTTTTTACTAGGGAACGGGGAAAATCAGAAAAAAATCTCCCCAAAAACTCCCATTATACACAGCCTTCTATTCATTTGTGAAAAACGTCAAAATAAATATTTACTTAATGTTTTCTATTTAAATATAATTCCGGTATAAAATGTTCTTACCGAATCCCCCACGTGCTTGAATTAATTGCGGGAAATTTGTCTCGTACACATTTCAAAGAAAATTTTCAAAAAATTCATGTACTCAAAAAATGTCCGGCAATAATTCATGCTCTAGGGAGATTATAAGTGGAAGTCGTCGTGGTAACACTTTAGCGGACTCTTTTTGTTCATTCAGAAAACTCATTATTGATATCCTTAAAATGTTTCAGGAGTAGCAATAAACTGTGGAATAATTGAAATTTTGTAATGACAGCATACGTTTTCAATTATTTGGCAAACGCGTCATTGATAAACAATAGCTTGCTACATTCTTACATAGCCTCTAATACACTACCGTATGGATGTCAATTGAAAATGTATATCATATATCAACGTATATCTTTTGATTTACCAGCGATTCTATTGGAGTCCAAGAATTATAGAGCTTTCAAATATGTTCAGGTGTGTCCGATCTTCGCAGGAATTTGCACCTAAAGCAACGGAAACTTTGTATATTGTTTTTCTCCATGAATTTTCCAGGTCTTCTGTTCCATTATTCTGATTTCAAAATTGAGAATAATTAACTTGAATAAAAGTTCATGAACAGTATAAAGTCTATCTATCTCCTTGATGTGTTATTGAGTGCAATGAAATCTGGCGCCATTTTCAAAAAATCATGGGTTTTTCAAATCAATATCAAAAAAATACAGACTGAGTCTTGAAAAGTTATACAGACTTTACCGTCGTTTTAGCTCTAGTAACCATTCCAATCATGCTGTGGGATTTAAAAGATATAAAAAATTAGCTAACGCCGTTGGAATGTTTATTTTTAATTTTGACTACCCATATCATTCAAGGAATTTGTATTTTAACATTCCCCTGTTAATTACTAGATAAATTAATTTTGCTCAATCAAGCCGAGTTGAAAATTAATTCACGTTTTATAGTTGATTAAATTCTGAGAACTTGTTTAATTTGCTGTATGATTAATGGATTGTTTAATCAATCAGGAATAAAATGGCCGAGGAAATGCGAGCATATATAGGCAAATAATTCTGGTATGTCTTATCATTGTGAATTTTTTCATTGTTTTCATTAAAACCCAGTGCTTCTGCTGCAGGAGTTCAAAAGTTCTAATTGAGTTTATATAAAAATGAACAATAGGTATATGTTATATAATAGCTTCCATTATTTCGCATGTCCCATGAATTAGACTAAGTATTATAACATGTGTTTTTTATAATTATGTACCGTCATATGTATATTAATTCTATTATGTAACACTACCCGATTCAGACGATGATCCCCATGATGACCTAACTCCCTGAACCTGAGAAAATTTCCAGATTTTGACATAATTCACCTTATCATGAGTATCTAACAAATTGTAATCCAATTTCAAGCCACATACGAACTGTATTTGCAATACAGCTTCTGTGGTTCTTCCATGTTTATTCTAAACCATATCATATTTCTGTAACTGAATTTACTGAAGAAACATTATTTATTCATTTATCCATCGCCTATTTAAACTTTTCCCACACACACAAAAGTATTTCTCAGCTAAAGCAGAAATTTCGAATTTTCGGTATAGTCCATCCAATATCAATTGCAGAAGCTGTTTCTATAGGGAGCAAATGAAAACTCACTTCGCTAACACGAGCGTATATGCGAAGAAACGGAACGAAAAATAATCTGTACTACTCGTAAACATTTTCCGTCGGCAAACGGTAGATCAAAAGAGCCGATAGTCAACGTGGACTCTTGTGACGGTTGTCTGTTGTACAACCGATTCGTCTGGGCCAATCAAGTCGGACAACAATGCTGGCAGGTGTGTCTCTACGATGAGAGGTCATAAATCACGCGTTATATTTGTGTTTTAATAGCTCTGAAAGATTAAAAACCAGTAGCGTCTATGGTCTTGGTGTGTGCCGATCGAAATACGTTTTAGGATATGATAATAACCTACATCAAACAATGAAAGAAATTATTTTTCTTTCTTAAGGTATTTGTATAAATAAAAGCTTCTCTTTGATTTCTTTTCATTTTTCATCATTTATGAAGTATTTTTAAAATCTTAAAATATCGAAATGAAAAAGTTATTTCCGCCACTACTGCTCACAGGATTTCGCCGCAAGACTTTTCAATGCTTCTGCAATTGATATTGGGAAAACTATACAGAATGGGCCATTGAAAACGAATCAGCGGCTCTGTAGGTCGGCAGAACCGAATTATATAAAAACGCTCGCTCGGACACGTCAACTACATTTTCGAGAGGGACATCGTTCGCGATGAAATTCACCCGAAATACATTTCATCCCTCGGAGCTGTGACCGCTATCCCTAAATTTTTAAATGGCAACATATGGCAAGTTACACCTCATTTGAAAGGTATTTTCCTTCTTAATATCAAACAACAAAAATTAACTAATTCTATGGATTCGTTTTCGAGATATAGGAACTCGATGAATAAAAATAACATCTAACAATGCAACCGTTTAAAGATAATCATCATTGTCAAGGAATTAAATGATCTAACTGTTTACCAACAAATAACATGCAATCCCGTTTCAAATTTTTATTTCATCCTCATTTACTTGATCGAAAAAATTTTAAGGTTCTTAAGAATCGATGAAAAGACGTTTTCTCGAATTCGACTCAAATGCGAGTACAACAAAAACATGTATGAGATAATTTTTTTCGCCAAATCGCAATTGTGGACGTTTCTCAGTGTCAAACTGATCTTTGATTGAACGACATTAGAGTGAATTACTTGACTAAAGCTGCTGAATATCTTTCCGCAATAAAGGGGTATACGATCGCGGAAAGTTGAAATAATAACAATTTTTTTAAGAATGATAAGTGCGGTAATCGTACAGCTAATTTGTTCAATGAAACGCATCCAGATAAACTTGTTGCTAGAAAATTAGTTCTAGAATTAGTGCAATAATTTCGTCAAACTGGACAGTAGCCAACAAGAAACGAGACCCAGATGAAGCTGTTGAAGTTGCACTTTTAGGACAAGTTCATGCAGACCCAACTTTGAGCACAAGGAAAGTGGCTAGTGTTACCAATATCAGTAGAACTAGTATCCGCCGAATCCTGAAACATCATAAATTCCACCCCTACAAAATACATTTGGTACACCAATTGAATGAAGATGATTTTGATAGGCGACAGGAATTTTGTGAAATTATGACTACGAGAATAGATGATGAGAATTTCCTTTTCAACATCTGCTTTTCTGATGAGTCTACATTCTTTTTGAATTCGACTGTGAATCGTCATAATTGTCGTTATTGGTCAGATGCCAATGCACATGTTTTCCACGAAGTCCAAACTCAAACTTCCCAAAAACTCAATGTCTGAGCCGGTATTTTTGGGGACCGTTTGATTGGACCAGTATTTCTCGACGGTAGCCTGACAGGAGAAATTTATTTGGAATTATTGAATGAATTTGTTTATCCACAATTAGTAGACATCATTGAAATGACGATCGTTACCATAAGACCACTTGATATTTCAACAAGACGGGGCACCTCCACATTATGCACAGCCTGTTAGGACGTTTTTGGATAGAATGTTTCCTGGAAGTTGGATTGGAAGAAGAGGCTCTATAGAGTGGCCAGCCAGATCTCCAGATTTAACCCCACTCGACTTTTTCCTGTGTGGTCACTTGAAAAACAAAATCTTTGCATCCGAACCAGAATCTCTGGGAGATTTACGAAGGAGAATTATTGAAGAATGCCATCGAATAACGCCGGAAATGCTACGAAATGTGAGGTCCCGTTTTGAACAGAACTTGTACTATTGTATGGAAATGGTTGGTAGACAGTTTGAACATTTAGTTCATCGACAATAATAATTATTGCGACAGTTGCTTTATCACATATTTTTTTATTGATTGAATGAATAAAAAGTGATTTCCCAAATTCAAGTTCCTATATCTCGAAAACGAATCGATAGAACAAATTTTTTATTTTTTTTCAATTTTCCGCTTCAACCATTTCGGTTATTAGCGAGGTACAATATATTAACAATACATTCTAAATTTTGTACAATATACTTGTTCTATTCAGAAACGAAACTAGATTTTCCACATTTTCCGGGTTGAGAATGGTTCGTAGGTCGTTGGACAAGTTGGCGGCAACTCTTTCTTGGTGATAGAGTGGACAGTCTAAAAGTAGGTGTTTCACGCTGAGGACTCTGTCACAAATATAGCATGTCTCTGGATCACTTTGTTGAAACAGGTGTTGGTGGGTTAATCTTGTGTGTCCAATTCGGAGCCTTGAAAGAGTGACCTGGTGTTTTCTGCTTAGTCCTATATGCTGGGTGGGGTCAAGATTGGGGTTTAGTTCGTATAACTTGTTGTCAGTTCCTGTTTCTTGCCATCTATCCTGCCATACGCCTATGATGTACTTTTTAATGTCAGCTTTCATATTATCCTACGGGATAGTATTTACTCTAATAGCGGTCGGATCTGTGATAGCTTTTTTTGCGGCTTTGTCGGCTTTCTCGTTTCCGGGTATTCCAGTGTGTGAAGGAATCCACACTAATTTTACGGTCTTTCCTCGGGATTTCAGTTGGTGTTCATTTATTTTTGTTGTTTGATATTGAGAAGGAAAATACCTTTCAAATGAGGAATCACTTGCCATATGTTGCCATTTAAAAGTTTAGGGGTGGCGGTCACAGCTCTGAAGGATGAAATGTATTTCGGGTGAATTTCATCGCGAACAATGTCCCCCTCGAAAATGTAGTTGACGTGTCCGAGCGTTTTGATATAATTCGGTTCTGCCGACCTACAGAGCCGCTGTTTCGTTTTCATTGGCCCACTCTGTATAATTCTTGGTGAGTGGGTTGGTGATTGAAAAATGACCATTTTCTGATAGCTTTGCTATTGTGTTTGTAAATTCTTCAAATTATTTTGTTTTTTCTAGTTTTAGACCTTTGATTTATATATTTTTCAGTATTAGTGGTTGGAATCTATATATATATATATATATACATTGGAATATTGATCTTTCGGCCTTACGTGTTTAAAGCATATTTTTGTTGAAATATTGAATCATATCCTGTCATTTTGAGAAATATCTTTCTGATTAAAGAACAATGTTGAAAAATTATCTGGAACTGATCTTTTGGCGAAAACTCCATAACAAATTACGATCTTGCAAAATTCTGGAATATAACGGAAAACCAGCACACCAAGTCGATTTATGATTTCTGAACGATAAATGATACATATCCATTATGTTGAAGGCAACTCGCAACTCTACTTTGGTTTTTCTCGAGCTCTCAAATTCATAACTTAACTTCTTCAAAAACGTTTAGATCATATTTTCATTCTATCGGGCAAAGTGGTATTTCGTTTGAATTTATTCCGTTCAATGTCCAAAACTAGTTTTCTACTATTTGAAATAGAAGATTCCAAACATTTTACCTCATTACGCACAATATGACTTGTGACAACTTTAATCTCCAATTTGGAATTCCATTTGTAAAAAAAAATATGACAATGGGTTTCTATTTGTAGATATTTTGGTATTCTACTTTTCCATTTAATAATGATAAATCGACATTTGAAAAAGTGTCAGCAGAGAATTTCAGATGAGGATATCTCAAACAAAAATTGCTTTCAGCTACAAAATGATTTTTTGATCAATATTAAATAGGAGAAAGGCGAATGTTTTATATCCAATTGAAGTTATCATCAGAGCTCTAAAATAAAAGATTTGCATAGAATAAGCTGATTTATATGTATCATGCATGTAATATTTTTCAAGCTCTGAAAGGAGGCTAACCAAAATTATTATTTTTTGGTTTAAAAAACTTGAAATTATAGAACAATAATTGGGCATACTAAAATTAACGGAACCATAGGTCATTTGAAACTGAACATCAAATTCAAAATCTCAGGCCGCCGCATACCAATTTTGAATCGAATCGGAGCATAATCACAAAACTCGTCCTTCATCTTGGGGCCGCCATCTTGAATTTATGAATTTCGACAAAAATTTCATAATTTCCGACCCCGAAAACCCCCACATACCAATTTTGAATCAAATCGGACCATAATTACAAATCTCGTACGCCATCTTGGAACCGCCATTTTGTTTTTTTCTCTAACAAAAATTCCATAATGCATTATCACCGGAATTATGAACACCTGCCAAATTTCAAATTATCGGACGAGTAGAAGTGGTCAAAATTAACTTGCAAGATTTGACCCAAACTAACAAACTAACGAACTAACAAACTAACGAACTAACAAGTGAAACTAAATAAAAGCTTGTAAAAATACCTTCATTTTTATGGTAGATATTTCAATTTACAGACAAATATTCCTTTCCAGTATTCGATTCAGATTGTATTTCTTCTCAAGATAGTTTTGTTTTTGGATTTTAATGACTGAGTAAAGTTGTGGGGCTAGTGTATCTTACTTTTTTTATTCAAAATCTACTGAATTTATTTTTTGCTGGTAAAAATACATGCGATCATCGTTGAGTATTACAAATAAATT
Source organism: Gonioctena quinquepunctata (assembly GCA_018342105.1). Classification (NCBI taxonomy): domain Eukaryota; kingdom Metazoa; phylum Arthropoda; class Insecta; order Coleoptera; family Chrysomelidae; genus Gonioctena; species Gonioctena quinquepunctata. The sequence continues at coordinate 423,769 of JAFIRS010000838.1, forward strand.
TTAATTAAATCAATCGCAATATCCGTTTTTCTTTATTTCTACATGTAAAAATGGACTTTTTGAACTTGCAATTCATGTTTCTTAATTGTGTTTCCTATGGAGTTTTGAGAATTCTGATTTGAACATATTAGCCCAAAAGTGATTGATAATATTTATTTATCTACTCCTATTAAATTATATATTGATTATTCAACTGCTTTTGAGCAATTAATAGTATATATGAACAAACAACGTGAGTTTTAATAACTCACTACTATAACTCACTATAATAAATCGGAAAAGATTCTTGGAATTATTTACGAACCGAATATCAAGGTGGCTCTGTTCTTCTGTACAAGCCCTTTGGCCGAAAGGAAAAGTCCATTATTGTTATTGAGGGGAGTAATGTCACTTGAATAATTTTGACGTTCTCAAATTGAGTTAATACCTAATTATTCTGAATTTTATGCTGAAAAAGATGAATTCAGATAGTGAAGATGAATTATTATGTACACCTCCAGAAATAAGACAAGTAGCTAATGTTACCATACAGAATTTATTGCCCGAAAAATCACAAAACAAATATAAATGTGTATACAAAAATTTTCAAGATTGGTGTAGCAGCAAGAACATTGAGCCATCGTTCACAGAAAATGTACTTTTGGCATATTTTAGTGAACTTAGCACTAAATATATAGCGTCGTCCCTATGGACTTTCTACTCCATGCTAAGAAGCACACTCAACATAAATAATGGAAACAATATAGAGAATTATTTGAAATTACGCGCGTTTCTTAAACGTCAATCAGAGAAACATGTAGCTAAAAAGGCAATAACTTTTAGGCCAGAACAACTTAATAATTTCATAAATGAAGCTCCTGATGAGAAATATCTGGCGACAAAGGTAGTAGATCTCACAATATTCAATCGTTTTTATCATCTAGTCAATTACATAATTTATTTTAGGATGCTTTAATAATGGGCATTATGGATGCTTGTCGTGCAGCAGTATTGCACTCTATGCAAATTACAGATTTAGAAGATCATGGATCTATTTTTATGGTCAGTGTACCAAATACAAAAACAAAAATTGCCAGAAAATTCACTGGTACGGGAAATTTTGATACCATAGTTAAGAAATATTTAAATCTTCGTCCTACTGATATATCGCAAACGATATTATTCTTCAAATTTCAAAATGGAAAATATAACTCACAAAGAATTGGCATTAATAAATTTGGAGCAATGGGGAAAGACATTGCTACATTTTTTAAATTTCAACACACTGTAATTTATATACAGGGCATTGTTTTCGCCGCTCGTCGGCAACTTTATTAGTAGATGCTGGAGGGGATATAACGCACTGAAACGCCATGGCGGTTGGCGATCAACTACTGTGGCTGAGGGGTACGTTGATGATTCCGAAAAGAATAAGACAGGTACTGCAAATAAAATATACAATTCTATAACACCTCAACCAGTTAGTACATCAACAACATATATGCAACAAACCCAAAATGAAACAAAAAACTTGCATAATTCAGTCCCACACATTGAGTTCACTGGTTGTTCAAACTTTACAGTCAATTTTATTAATAAAAAAATGAGTAATTACAATTAAAATTTGTATAGCATTGTTATAGGTAACTATTAAGATTTGTGAATAAAGTTCTTTCTCTGTACTTGTATCTTAGTATTTATTGTTATAGTCGTAGATAAAGTATAGTATTCAACTTGCGGTGATGGTCATAACTCACTTGATGAATTACAACACTCGCCTGGGGCTCGTGCTGCAAACTTCATCTGCGTGAGTTATGACCTTAATTACCGCTCGTTAAATAATATACTATTATTCCTGGTTTCAGATTATTTAAACTTATCGCAATACATGTTTCTTCATATGAGGTGAAATATGATTTGAATTGGTTAACAGATCTATTGAAAAACCTATGCTTATTTTTCAAAGAATTTAGAAAATTGTATTGAGGTTTTCTGTGGTTGTGATTTTTGTATAATGAATCGAATTTACTCTTATGTTTCAGTTACTCATTATGTTCAATTGCAACAACCCGTTTTCTGATGTTAACATCTTGAATTTGGAATTTGATTAAAATATATATTTTATTAAATTAAATCTTCTGTACTATTTTCCTCAATTGAATTACTTCAAATTTCTCATCTTGTTTTGTTATCATCCGGAATGATCAGGAAAACATATTCCATATTTTATTATTTATTACTATCATATCATAGTGTGTTCCTGATTGTAGGGTTGTTCAAGCGAATAACTTGACAATGTTTCCGAGTTCTACTGCTATCTGGTTTTCTCGTGCACAAAGTTCATCTACTTACAAAGTTTATTCTTTCCTCGCTAATTATTACAATTTCGCAGGCTGGTAGTGGGACCATATATTCTTGTACCGAATAGTTTCAGCACCAGAAAATAATCAACTGAAATTAGCTGCTACTGCTGAGTATGTAGTTTTCGAGAACTTCGGTGAACTTTGGACACTGACAAGTAAATTTGAAACTGGGTGGTTATAGGGACTAATTGAACAGTAGAATAGCGTTAGTTATATAAACTTGATATCCCCAAGTCAATGCAAATACGAAATATGCCTAAGTTGCATTGAGAATCACGCCACACTGTGACCAGGTAGTCAACGTTAATATAGATACGGAAAGGGTATTCTGTGATATTGACAGAATGCCTCTAAAGAACCCCGCACGAAAACATATGGGAAATTGGCTCTAGGTCGAATTGGCTGAAATTTTATCATGTTATAGTAGGATGGGTCATTAGAAAAAAGGGTGAGTTCAAATGATTTTGTATGTTTAGTTTCTGAGATATAAGCGGCCAAAGTTCGTAAAAACGTCGTATTGGGGTAGGATTGACAGAGAAAAAAACTGTTTTTTAGTCGAAATAAGACAAAGTAAGGATGAAAATGTATTGATCGGAACTCATAAACATGTTCAATTATAATCTTATTGATAATAGTACATTAGGGTGTATACGGGGCATAGTTATATTTTGTTAAAATATCATAGTTTCAGTCTATTGTAGGCGAAAAAACGTGTTTTGTTTCTTGATGACTCTGTCTGTTTCAAATATATATTTTTTTTAATTTTCGAATATACCCCGTTACTGAAAACAATTGACAGATCGTTTTTGATTACAAAAAAGGAATTAATTGCTACTGCTCATTGAATAAAAGATAGGGTAGCATTCTGATGAATTCAATTGTTCAATATTACCTTTCATTTAGATAAAGGGTGCGTTATATTTTTTTTGAGGTCTTTAAAATGTTTTTATTGAATATCTAGAAAACTGTTTCGTAAATTTGGACCATATTTTACTCATAATATTTTGAAAATTTTTTTGTATGTTGCGTTTATAAGATATGCAGTTTTGAATATATTACGATATATGGGGTAACCTATCGATTTAACAAAATTTTATGGAACCTTTAGACACGTTCAATTCTATTATAAAATTTTTCGAAATCAATTATTTGATACTATAAACAACACAAACCACACTCAACAACAATTTGGAACTCAACAGTATAGACTCAAAAAAAATTGAATTATAAATAACGACTTCTAACATAAAAAGTTAATTAATATTATGGAAATTATAATATAACAAATCGAAATGAACCTGATGAAGCTATTGTATAGCAAAACACGCGTCGTGCTTTAGTAAACCCTTAAGTAGTGTATTGTAGTAGTGAACTCTAACTCAAAATTAGTAGTTATATACAACATAAATAACAATTTACATAATTGAACTCTCAAAAAACAAACAATAAAGGAAACCTAATTCAAATATCATTAATATTGTTATTTATTGGTCTATTGGCGCAATCTAAAACATTGTTTAATAGTTCATGGCTAGGGTACTTTATTGTTTCTTGATGACGAGCATATCCTAGGTACCAAAGTACGCTGCAAATATGGGAACAGCATCCCACTGTTCTTGCTCCACTTTTGCAGGTACAGTAGTAGCCTAGAATACGTTCATTTGCAGGTGCATCAGGAATAATACTGTAACGAACCTAGGCCGGACCTGTCGCCTCACGCGTTGCCATCGACAAACGATGATGTCATCCCCGGAGATATTCGAGAACAATCCAGTACGCGCTGCCGCGGAAAACAACGGCCAATATTGGAAGCAACTGGAACATGCTGGTTTCCAACCGCCAGAATTGAAAAGGTCGAGAATTCTGTAACGGAGATAAATAGGCAGCACTCCAGAGGGAGTCTCAGTCTGAACGAGCCCATACGATCGAGCTATACAGTGGCGTAATATAAATTAAGTTGTAGATTTAAGTGTGAAATAAATTAGTAAAACCAAGTTAAGTTTATTTACGTTACAATACTAAAGGATATCCACAGTTGATACTTTATAGCATTCCTAAATCTTGACGCTATGCGGCAGCGTAATAGTCCAGGTTCAGGATTACGCATATCAATTTCAAATATAAACAATAAAGTACCCTAGCCATAAACTATTTAGAAATGTTTTAGATTGCGCAAATAGACCTATCAACAACAATATTAATAATTTTATTTGAATTTGGGTTTTGGTTATTGTTTGTTTTTTGTAAATTGTTGATTATGTTGTTTATAACCAATTCGTTCCAATTTCGATTTGTTATATTATCATTTCCATAATATTAATTGACTTGTTATGTTAGAAGTGGTTATTTATAAAAAAAAAATTGAATCTATACTGTTGAGTTCCTAATTGTTGTTTAGTGTGGTTTGTGTTGTTTATAGTATCAAATAATTGATTCGAAAAGTTTTATAATAGAATTGAATGTGTCGAAAGGTTCCATAAAATTTTGTTAAATCGATAGGTCACCCCATATATCGTAATACCATAAACTTCAAAAATGCCTATCTTAGAAACGCAACATACAAAGTTGATAAAACTATCGTATATGATAGTCAACATTTTCAAAATATTGTGGGTAAAATATGGTCCAAATTAACGGAACAGTTTTCTAGACATTCAATAAAAACATTGTAAATGACCTAAAAATGTAACGCACCCTTTATCTAAATGAAAGGTAATATTGAACAATTGAGTTCATCAGAATGTTACCATTTCTTTTATTCAATGGGCCGTAGCAATTAATTCCTTTTTTTGTAATAAAAAACGATCTGTCAATTGTTTTCAGTATAGGGGTATATTCGAAAATTTAAAAAAAATACATATTTCAAACAGAGAGAGGCATCAAGAAACAACACGTTTTTCGCCTACAATAGGCTGAAACTATGATATCATAACAAAATATAACTTGTCGGTTTTAAAATAGTACTGAAAAAAAAATCCGGAAAAACATTTTTTTTACTATGCTCCGTATACACCCTAATGTATCAATAAGATTATAATTGAACATGTTCTTGAGTTTCGATCAATACATTCTCATCCTTACTTTGTCTTATTTCGACTAAAAAAACAGTTTTTTCTTTGTCAATCCTACCCCAATACGACAATTTTACGAAATTTGGCCGCTTATATATCAGAAACTAACATACAAAATCATTTGAACTAACTCTTTTTTCCCATCCTACTATAACATAATAAAATTTCAGCCAAATGATCAACAGATATTGCAGTTTTCATAGAAGTTAGCCACATCCAGACATATACGTGAAGAAAAAATTAAAAACTGTTCAAGTATGAGTAGGTTCTGAGCGTTTCGAAATGATGTCAAATGAAGTAGCCAAGTCTGAGCGTTAGGATCACCAATATTAAACGTTCCGAGACATTTGAAGTACCTATTAAGGAAAATTCCGTTCATGAAGTGTTCAAGCGTTGAGCGTTACATTATGATATTCAAATAGAAAGGCTCTAGGCGTTCCCATACATAAAGTGTTCAAGTGCGAGCAAGATTCTGAGCGGTTCGAGACATGAAGTATTCAAGTATGAGCTGGTCCTAAGCGTTCCGACATTATGACAAATGAAGAATTCAGGTATGAGTGTTCTGAAAAATAAATAACAACGTAAAAACATACATTCACAACTTTTTATAGAAGATTTCTCAAAAAAGTGAACATCTCCTATTCGGGTAATTTTCAACAAGCACTTGAATATGAATTCATCAATGTCCGCATTTCATAGAACTATAAACTACTATTATGAATAAGTTCGCAAAATGAGGCTTCAGCGGATGAATCGGAGTGTCTGGAAAATTCGTGATGAAATCGAAAATATTTTTTTTTGTTAATAAATGCCCAACTTCATGGCATGTAGGTATCAATGAACTAGATTTATAAATGCGAAAAGAAGAGATGTTTCAAATGTCCCGAGTAAGTTTGGATAAAAACGTAATTTTCCTATTTGAAAATTTGAAAGTCTTTTCATTTGAGTAAACAGGAAATATTTGAGATGATTGTCATTCATGAGTAATGTTGAAAAAGCAATGTTGCCAAATGTAAAAAATGTCCGATAGACATGAAGAGTTAACATTCATCCAATCAAATACTTTATTGTAATAATTAAAATTATGTGAACTGAAGGTTTTATTCGGTGTGTTGCTGAAAAAAATTAGAATCTAAGCCGTCTCAAATAAGTGGAAGTTGAAAATGGACTTTTCTTATCCTTTCTGGGGCCATAATTCCGAAAATAACCGTTTGCGCGGAAAGATCCAATAAAAGCCCTCCTTCTCTCCGAAAATAGCTGAAAGACTTTTCTAACGTATTTTTGCCACCTGAACACGAATCCGAAAGAACGAGGCGCTCTCTTCCCTTTTCGAGTTAGATAGCTTGTTTTATCCAAACACGTATTTTTCTAGCTCCATTTTTTCGCGCAAATATCACTGAGAATGCCTCCTTTTTTAACCAGCATTAACTACGAACGCCAAATCACTCATTTTCGGCCCAATTGCACATGACATATAGCCGAATCCTGTCAATGTCTTACTAGAAAAAGGGAACACAATCGAACCTAACTTGCCTAACTTTGCTAGGCAAGTTGATGGCCAGCCAATCAACTTTTTCAAAACACGCTCCGCTTCGCGCGCGGGCACTTCGGTAGCGTTGATTTTTCTGGGTTTTTACGAATAATTATTTGGGCACAATAGTGACAGTCAGTCGCGAGATGGACGTACACTGAATTATATATATTTCAATGGGGGCAAATATTTCAGCAAAGTACTGCTGAAAATGAAGTTTAGGGACATTTCGCGAATCACCAAAATCGAGGATGTTTTTAGGTTGTAAAAAGGAGGCATTGTGAGTGATTTTTGCGCGAGAAAACGGTGCTTGGAAAACACGTGTTCTGGATCAAAAAAAGTTCTCTAATTCAGAAAGGGTACGAGAGCGCCACGTTTTTCCGGATTGGTGTTCAGGGGGCAAAAACACGTAAGAAAAGTCTTCCAGCTATATTCGGAGAGGAGTGCTCTTACCGGATATATGAAGATTTATCAAGATTTGAATAATTGGCAACAATGTAGAAAACATTATAGTTCTCTCTTTGACAGATGAAATGTATAACGTGAAATGTCAAACGATTTTTAATTTTCTGAAAACAAAATATTATCCTAAACCCGAAAAAAAAAATGTTATGAATTGCATTGAAGAAGGTATGGAATATAAATCGAGGGTTCCATACAGTGTGTTGCTGAAAAAATAAAGAAATTAAGCCGTCCCAAGTAAATTATGATTGAAAATAGACCTTTTCGAATCTTTCAAGGGTCACAATTCCGAAAATGACCGTTTCGCGAAAAAATTTCGATGGATCTACTTTTATTATCGTGTTCTGAAGCATCTGTGGAAATTTCGTGAAAATCGGTGACATTTCACTTTGCTGCAGGTTTACCGAAGTATTGACCAGATCTCCGTAAAATAACTCATTTCTATTATCAATCCGATCAATTCAGTAATGTATACAGTTACTAACTGACAATTACAGATTATCGAAACGTCAAAATGTGATTTGTGTTCCATAGCCACCTTGTTAAATTATTGTTATTGAACCGAGAAGATACTTAACCTTTTTTCAACTACATTATTATGTTCGTATTGGTTATACACAAAAAAAGTTAATATGGATGGATACCCCATCGATGGTACTTTCGAATGACGTCAGAGTACCATTATGGTACCATTTGAATAAATGGAGTTTCGAGTAAAAAAACGTGTTGTTTTACTTTTTGGTACGTATTTCGAACCATAATACTACTTTAATCGAAAATGCGATAGTGTAGCATTATTTTGATTATTTGGAATAATTTTAGGGAGTTCATGGCTCTTCTAGATCGAAAAATGAAATGGGTGTTCTGACATATGAAATATTAACTATAAGGTTTCATTGGATTCAGAGAATCACGAATATTTCAAAAATGTAATAATATAGAAGGTGTTCCATTTGAAAATCGAAAGTTGATGTCATTTCCGGAAAAACCGAAAGTTGTTTTTTTTCCAAAAAGTGTCGTCTAGTGAGAATATTCCATGTCCAAATTTCAGAAATGTAGCTAGTGAAACAAAGGAGAAAAGGGGGGTGTACCATGAGTCTGTGTCACACGGTATACTCCTACCCAGAAGTCATTTTATTGACTATTCCCCATATATTGTAAAAGGTAAAAACCTGGAAAATAAATTAATATGAAGGATGCAGACCTCACGTTCATGGTCCCCTATCACTGTTACTTGAAAACGAGTGTAACCCTTAGGCTCTTACTCTTTCGACTAAAATAAGTGGGCAACAGCCATTCACGAATTTAGAATTTTGACTGAACAAGAACTAGAAACCGGTGTCCAGCCCTTGCCATGATGATAGTTCTCAAAAATGGCCGAGAAATGAATTTTGGTTCAGAATTTGGATTTTTTTTTATTTCTATAGAGAGGATGCAGCTTTCACTACCCAGTATGGTTTGGTAAGTAACCCATCACTCCAGGAAGTGCCTGGGACGTTTGAAGCGCGAGGGTTCATGCAGACCTCAGGTACTCGTGATGTTATTATATTGAATAGAGTGTATCATGTGCTATCCGAAGTTTCAGAACTCGTTATTTTCAATAAATTATATCCATATTGGGAACGGAAAACTGTCACGTATTATTATCAATAGCGTAACGAGAGATCCATTTTCTGTTTTAGTATTTCATCGAAAACTTTGTTTTCCTCACGAAGGTATTCAATGATGCAAAGCCTTCACGGAAAATACTCCAGTTCATTTGCTTTGCGAAGGAATTTTATATCGAGTTGACCCGCTGTTTCCACGCAAATATCAGTTCTCGACCGTTTCTTATCTTTAATGCACAAAGACCGAAGGGAGGCTGGTATTTTCCATTTTAAACTGTCTTGGATTTCCACTCCAACTTCCTCGGTTTTTTACTGGGGTTGGGATCCCCATGAAAACTTAAGAGAAAAAACGTATACAGTGTTTTTTATGTTCAGTTTGGACGCGAGAGTATATTATGTTTTTAAATAAAGGTTGCTATAAGGACAAGTCAAAATAAGTTCATCAGTGTCTTGCAAAGTCGTGGCCATTCTCAATAGTTGTCCTCTCTACATATTTATTTTTTTCTTTTTTATCCCTTATCCATGAGCCTTATTTGTTTTTTCGGTTTAAAGTAATATATTATCTTCTCTCATTTTACTAGGATACTTTATTTTTTGTTTAGTTTTACATGTTCTTTTATATTTAGTTTTAAATAAACTTATCACTTCTGCTTTTTGTTTTCCACTTTGTAACTTTTTTAGAAAATATCATATAACTATCACTTCTGGATATATAATCGATATATATATATATATATATATATATATATATATATATATTATTAGGTGTATCAAAATGAGATTTGGTATAGGTAAATGATATGTGAAGAGGAGAGTTCTCGCATATTTTTCTCTTTCCGGTCGGTTCCGGTTTCACCGGTAATGGCTCCGGTTTTTGAATGTATATGTATATTGTAACATTTTTGGATTTCTGAGATAATTCTGGATCAGAATATGACATTTTAAAAAGTGTTTACGCCTACTTCATTTTTTTAGAGTCACTTTTAATATTGCATCTAGGTGGCCATGATCGGACGTAAAATAATCTGAGGACCTCAGGCGAGTCAGAAAATTTCAATCGCAAAGTTTTTGTACGATAGATAAGCATAAGACAAGTTGGAAAAATTACATTTTCGTGCCTAACTATTATTTTTCAAATAGCACTTTCCGAAAAAAATGTTTTTTTTGACGAATCTAACAATACTTATTTATTTGCAATTGGATTATAAATTAGAACATAAATTAAATATTACTAAGGAAAATACTGCTTAATAATTTATTTACTTTTGTCAAGTATGACATGGATAATAATGTATTTACTTTCTATGTAGTAAATTTTCAAAGTGCATTCCTCCTTGTTCAAGACACATTTCAGCTCGTTCAATTGTTCCTCTCAACACGTTTCGTAACATTTGATGCGTTATCCTTCTACAAGCCCGTAGAATTATTTCTTCTAAGATTTCAAGAGTGGCTGGGGCTATTGCATAGTAAACATTTTCTTTAACATATCCTCAAATAAAGAAATCGAGCACAGTGAGATCCGGTGAGCGGGCAGGCCACCGTACTGGACCATTGGTTGCTTGATTATTAAAATGCTCTATTAAGTAATTGAGAACTTCTCTGGTATTATGAGGGATGCTTCATCTTTTTGGAAGTAAATTCGCTGTAAAACTGCTGAAGGTAGATTATTAAGATGATCCTCGATTTCATTTTAAAGAAAACCTTAGTACCTAACCCTTGTTAACTGACCTTGAAATATTGGCTCAATTATTTCTTGAAAATTGCTCTCTCTCATTGCATGTTGATTCTGTTGGGCCCAGTACCGAGTATTTTGCTTATGGAACATACCATTATTTGTAAATCGTGATTAGTCGAAAAATAGAATGAAGTTGATAAAATTTGGGTTAACTCTATGATTTTGAAGCAGCCAATCACAAAACAATACCCGTCTATCGCCATCGTCAGCATACAAATGTTGATGTAACTGATATTCAAATGTTCGATATCCATGCTTTTTCAGTATTTTTTTTGCTGATTCCTGACTTATCTGCTTTTCTTGACTAATTAAAATATCTATAAAGAATTTGATCAAAACATTACAATAAAATTATGTCTTTCAGTTAGTGCATGGAGCGTAATGTCGGATAACTTTAGATACGTCATTTCCTCCCGGATGATAATTCGTAAGCTGATTGTTAATATGATCCTGTAAGTAATAAACAAAATCAGCTAGCAGTATGCCAAGGGAAAACTCGTCAGCTGATGCATTTAAATGGGTAATAGATGCTCCCGTCTGGCTCTTCAGAGCATCAGCTGACAATCTTTCCACCGAGATACAGCCAGCTGACATTTTTATGTATTCACAATAGCAGATAAAGTGTCATCTGATAAACTCTCAATAGAGAAGAAATCACTGAACACCTATATTTTTTTATTTAATGTTTTTGTGACCAGTGGATTTACGTCAAATGCACCACTTTATAGTCAGATGACTTTTTTTCTCTCTAAGATATCGGCTTGGCTATAATTTGATAAATTATCAATCGGGAGGAAATGATTAAAAATATATTTTTTTTACGTGCGTGGGAGGCTACCGCTGCTCAACCCACCCAAGGAACCGCCGCTGACGTTCACGAGGCTTCATGTAACAACTCTCTGAATCATTTTAGGAGTTATCGCTCGAGAGGAACTTTGTCATGAAAATCGGTTGCTGGCTCGGGGCCTATTCGGTCCGAACTCTCATTTTTATGTCAACCAGCTTGATTATCGTAAATTCGTAAGAAAATCAAAAATAAATATATATTATATACTTGCAACCACGAAATTTTCTTTTGACAGTTTTGACCAATAAATGAGGTAAGGTTGTGAATTCCAGAGGATAACGATATGTCCCAACGTCTCGATTACTTGCGAGAGGTAAAGTTGCGTTTAAGCGACAATTTTTGAACACGCAGTGCCGGTCATATAGAATTGATTCGATTCATAGTCCAGTCATATTAGTCAAAATAGGGCAAGTATCTCGGAATTGCAGATGGTCAGCTATAAACTTGCATAAATCTTTATTTTTTGTACATTTTTTGTAAATATCTCGTTTTCTATGGGTTTGATGCTATTTGTATTCATTATAAATATTGTAGAGGATCAAATTCTTCACAACTTTTGTTTGAATTTTTTTTTATATCTTGAACCGTTTTCGAGATAGAGGGCAGAGAGCGCGCCGTGTTTAACTATTTAGAGTATCATTCGAGGTCAACCGGTAGTCCCGATTAAAAACACGCCGTATAAAGTCTATAAATTATTGAAAAATATATAATTCTAAATAATTTGCATTTTTTATCAACTATTACTTTATATTTAATAATTTTTTTCATTAATTGAGTATCTATTCATTTAATAACACTTACTCGTGTAATTAAAAAGTTATTGAGGGAAATACTTCTCATCAACAAGAAAATTTCTTTAAAAAAGTTGGCAAAGGAAATGTAAAAACTGAAATATACTCTTTCAAAAGTTTTGATAAATATCCACGTTCTAAAAAACACATTTTGTTTCTGCACGCACTAAGTGCCCCCCTCCAAAAAAATTTTTTTTCGCGTTTCAAATCCAAGTCCCTTGAGATTTTTCGATTCCGTCGAAAATAATTTCCTAAGTCAACTGTCTCGTGGCGGAACTACCATAATGAAAAAAATTATTAAATATAACGTAATAGTTAATAAAAAATTCAAATTATTCAGAATTATATATTTTTTAATAATTTATAGCCTGTTTTTAATCGGGACTACCGGTTGACCTCGAATGATACTCTAAATAATTGAACACTGCGCTCTGCCCTCTATCTCGAAAACGGTTCAAGATATTAAAAAAAAATTCAAACAATAGAATTTAATCCTCTACAATATTTATGATAAATACAAATAGCTTAAAACCCATAGGAAACGAGATATTTGCAAAAAATGTGCAAAAAATCGATTTTTTTACCTTTGACCTTAGATATCTGTAGTGTCGGCCACCCTACGATAAGTAGGTTTTGAGACAAGTTTTAGGGTGTCAAAATAAAGGTTTATACAAGTTTATAGCTGACTATCTCCAATTCCGAAGTGAAACCCCTAATATGACTGGACTACCATAGAATTCTAGGTGACACAGGGTCCCACTGCAGATCTCGAATTTTATGAAAGAAACGCGAATGACAGCTTTTCAAGCATTCCAACACAATTTTACTATTTCATTCATGACACACCATGCCCCCCTTAAGGTTGAGCGCCCATGGATAGTAAATCCCCTTCGTCTTATGTGTGAACGAGATTTACTATCCACTTCCATCCTCCCCCGCTCCTCCTTGGAGCGGTCCTCAACTCGCAAATGGCACGTTTGCGAAATTGAAATCGTACCTCCTGTGGTATGAAGTCAGCCTCTGAGTGCTTTAAACCCCTTTTTATCTGATTGTTGTATGTTTACCCGACTTGTGCTGTGTGTGCATGGTGGTGATGTACCTGATGGGTGTGTAAGTGTATGGTGTGATGTGGGTGTGTTGGTCTTACGTGTTTTGTGTTGAGTTGTTACTCACCTGACGCGCCGGAGTGCTACTCTCGGTGGTGGACGGTCGTTTTGGTAGACTGGCCGCAAATACTTTTCCCTTGCCCTAAACCTAGGATCGTCTAGGTTTAGGTTCGCATGGATGTCTTGAATCACCGGGTTCGTGTGGATGTCCGTCTTCAGGAACGTCGCGGTGGCGTGGTTCCGAAGATGGTCGTCAATGAAGTTCGGATTGACATTCAGGTCCCTGTAGATGAATCTATTCGGGACGTATCTAGGAGCGTTCACTGCCATTCTTAAGCTCACGTTCAAGAATAGCTGGATCTTGGTCCTGTATGTTTGTGCGCATTGACCCCATGCGGAGGATGCGTACAGGATGATGGGGAGGAGGATGGTCCTGATAAGGAGCAGTTTTAACTGGAGGTCCATGTTGCTACTGCGTCCTATGAGGGGGTAGAGGTTCTTTCGGGCTGCTTTCGCTAGTCCGAGCCTCCGGTCTACGTGTTGCCTGAATGTCAATCTTTTGTCCAAGGTGACTCCAAGGTATTTGGCCTCGTTTGCCCATGGGATTCGTTGGTCATTCATGATGACATGTCCTGACGGCGTTGTTCGCCTTCTGGTGAAAAGTATTGCTTGGCTCTTTTCCGCGTTAATCTCGATCTTCCATAGGTTGAACCAGTCCTCAAGCTTATCTGCTTGTTCTTGCAGGTATCGGGTTACTTGCGTTGCGTTCACCGATCTGGCCACTAGTGCTGTATCGTCCGCGTACAGCGCTAGCTTGTTGAAGTTGTCAGCAGGCTTTGGGATGTCCGCCGTGTAGATGGAGAACAGGTGTGGAGATAAGACTGCGCCTTGCGGTACTCCTGCTTCTAGGGTCCTTACTGCTGAGAGGACGCTGCCAACTTTACATTGGCACCGCCGTCCTCGCAGGAAGGAGTCTATCAGCTTCACTATGGGAGTGGGGTATCCGAGGTCTGTCATTTTGGTGATTAAGCCATCGTGCCAGACCCTGTCAAAGGCCTTGGATACGTCTAGGAATAAGGCTCCTGTGTGGTGTCCCCTGCCCAGGTTGAAGCCTGTTACGGCAAAGTCCACTATCCTCAGGACCTGCATTTCCGTAGAGTGTCCTTGTCGGAAGCCAAACTGCTCGTCCGGTAGGACGTTGAGTTCTTCCGTGAGTGGTTCCAATCGTTTCTGGATGACTCGTTCTGCCACCTTGCTCATCGAGGGTGTGAGGCTGATGGGTCGGTGGTTTTGCGGTATCACATGGTTCTTGTTGGGTTTGGGGATCATGATGACCGTGGCTTCTTTCCATGGTCGTGGAAAGTGTCTGAGTCTGAGCACTGCATTGACGATGTTGGTCAAGGCAGCAATTCCTCTTCTCGGTAGAGCCTTTAAGGCTCTATTCGAAATTTGGTCTGGTCCGGGTGCCTTGCGGGTAGCAAGGTTTCGGATGATGTCCTTGATTTCTTCTGGCGAAGTTGGTTCAAGGACGTGCTCGGCATCATTGATCCGTCTTACTCTCCTGACAGTCTGACTGGCTCGGGTTTCCATGTCTTCCACCTCGTCGGTTGGGTTGACCTGGTTGTCTCTACACTGGCGTTCGAAAGCGTCCGCAAATGCTTCTGCCTTTTCGTTGTCAGTGTAGACCAGGCCCCCCTCTCCGTGGAGTGGCGGGCACGGTTTCCTTCTGCCTTGTCGAAGTACTTTCTGCATTCTCCATACAGAGTTGTCTTCTGTGCTCATTTCTGTCATCCTGTTTGTCCATTGTTGTGTTTGGTGAGCTTTGAGTTCCAGCCGCAGTTGCCTGCCTGCCTGGTTCATTCTCCTCTTATCTTCGGGAGCCAGTGTTCTCTGGTATCTCTTTTTCAAGCGGCGCCTGCTCCTAACTAGCTCCCTAACCTCTGGGGTTAGTGCTAGTTGGAAGTTGAACCTGGTTGCTTGGGTGGTCTTGGATTTCATTCATGAAAATAGGGCTAGTGATTTATCTTCTCCTCTACTCTTTGGTACTACTGGCATAATAGAACGTCGTCGGATATTTTCCAGGTAGGATTATGAAATACGTCGAAGGTGCATCGTATTCATTTCAGCCTCGCTGGACATGAAATTTTCATATTGATGCATGCTCTTTGGGATATTCGTATCTTTATAAATATCCCATCGAACGTCCAGCGCTCTTATCAGTCGGAGATTTATTGAATAACAGGCCATACGTTGCTCACATCTGAAAAATTTATGGACGTTTTGACAGCGGTTCAGTATCGGCGCGAAAAGTAAGACCGCGCGTGTGTTTTTATTCGTTTGCCATGTTATCGTGAATTATTTGCATTTTTTCGATCTATGGAATGGAGTACGGTGTGGTTTATGCGAGGGTTCTAGTTTTTAATATCCTGGCTGAGTAATTCAGGTTTGATTTAGCGTATTTGGTTTTTTCCATCCTAGAATGGTTTTTATGATGATGGATATCAACATGTTGGAGCTTATTTGATTTTGAATGGCGAAAGGCGCTCAGACACTTTTCCTCAGTGGGGACCGTAAGTTCGCTTTTATTTAAAACGATTCTCGTCGCCAGTTGTTATATATGCACATTTAATATGAGATGAAGCACTGATCGGTGTAAACAAATGTGTTTATTTGAAATGTTTCGCCATTCAGAAACGAATAATCTCAAGCTCTAGATACAACCAAAGTCGAAACAAGACGATTTTTTTTCATTGCGCTTCATAGTTGCTATGAAATAAATATCAAATTTGTTGTAATTATTCCAGTTTCTAACGATTTAACTACATTACAGAGGGAAGTACTCGCTATTCATATGAAGACACAGGGGAAAGAACGGTTTAACTCCATTTTTGTGAAAAATTTAGATACGACCGCTATCTGTTGGCGTTTCAGCGCTACCTACCAATGCAGTATCTACCAAGGAGAAAACATGGTTCATTCTTATAGATATTACACAGAAAAGTTGAGTAGTGCTGGGGAAGAACGGTTCACAAGAGCCATTTTCCAAAATTAGAGTTAAGACCAACCGAAAATTATGATCGAGATGTCATTCGATTCGT
This sequence comes from Gonioctena quinquepunctata, assembly GCA_018342105.1. Lineage (NCBI taxonomy): Eukaryota > Metazoa > Arthropoda > Insecta > Coleoptera > Chrysomelidae > Gonioctena > Gonioctena quinquepunctata. The sequence continues at coordinate 440,359 of JAFIRS010000838.1, forward strand.
AATTGCATTAAGAAAATCTTAGTTCGGAACCAATATCTGGAGAAACAAATTGCAAAAGTTATAAACAATTAACTAAACAAAAAAAAGTTTGAGGTGTTTTGCAAATATCTCAAAAACTATTTGAAATATCCGAAATTTAAAAAAAAATCCTTAAATATCAGAAAATTTCTTAAAAAAAGTCCTATCTCTATTTGTCAATCAATTATGCCTTTGTTAATTAGAAAAGCTGTTCCTTAAATGCTTTAAAAAATGACCCTGTTGAAGAAATAAAAAAAAAAGATTTTTCACTTTTTTATTAACAATCGAAGGCATAAAAAATTAAAACGTAAATAAAACAATTGAAGAATATTATTTTGGCATTCTAATCCATAAAGAAAATAATAATTTTTAAGGAAAAACCGTTTCTTAAAAAAAATTATTGGTGAAAAACGCCTCTGTTAATTAACAATTTTTTTTGTTGCTGAATATTAATATTAAGTAACCGTTTTTTAAAAATCATTATTCATATTGCTCTCTGATACTTTGGAAGAAATTGTTTTTTTTTTAATTTTTATTTTTTATTGAATAAACAATTTGTTTAAACAAATTAATTTTTCGGTTATATTGTTTTTTAAATACTTCCAAAAATACTGAAATCAACCATGTATCGTTTGTTATAAAAAAAAAATTCTATTTTTTATATAATTTTTAATATTTTCGTGCACTTTGACTCGTCGTATTCTTTCAGTTTTTCCTCATTGTTATTGAAATAACTTATAAACTATTGACGATACGGCAGAACACTTCAAGTCTTTTTTATTCTCCGGTCAGCAATTAACAAACAGAGCTTCAAACCGAAGCTCTAACTCTATTATTTATTAATTTTTTTCCAATTATTTATTAACTTTTCTCAAAAAAAAAAAATTTTTAGGGCGTTTTAACTTGAATATCTTATTCTATTCAAAATACGACTTGAACCTTCTTTATTCTTCGTTAATCAATGAACAAATTGAGCTAAGTGGTGGCTAGCTATTATGCTATTCTACAAATGAAAAATATTTTTGAAATAACGCAACTGATCAATCAATGTTTATTATGCCATAATCTACTTCCATGTATCCTCATATGGGGGCGCTTTAGCATTTCCAACGGAATATTTGTGTCAGTTAGACTCACTTTTTTTTTAAGAATTGGCCATCATACCCAGGAGTTACGTTTTCTACCAATTTTGTCCATTCGTCTAATACAAATCCAAATCTAAAATACGTTCAAATCAAAATTGGGATGGGAATATCTGCAAGAAAACTTTTCTCTTGCGTTTCGGAATTTTAAAATGTTTATGATAATTTAATTTCAATGGAAAAAAATCTATACCATTACTTCGAATCTCTTATAAATTTTCACTCATTGCCCTGCCCTGCTTGCCCAAGAAAGAAATATGGAACACATAATGCTAATCGCAGTTCTTTTTTATTTCTTTGCAACAAAATTTAAAATCAGCATTTCTGAATACAAAAAGTAGATTTGATGAACTTTGAGTGGTTTTCCTTTACTTTACGTTTCAGGGACTACCTCTGCTCCGTTCCCCAATGCAACTCATAATGAATATACGGAACCAAACAAAAATAAAAATTATTAAAAAAATTTAAGATAAGCTTTTATACAAATGCACTAAAAAGGAAAAACATTTAATTGTTTGGACTAGGTTATTCTGTGAGTAACAGGTTCAAAATCTTGCCGCGTAAGAATAACTATTTTTTATTATCGGCAAGGTTTTGAATCAAAACGATTAAAGAAATATGTTTTCCTTTTAGTGCATTTGTATAAAAACTTGTCTTATTTTTTTTAATAATTTTTATTCAATTCTTTTCAGTCATTCATGAAATCCGTCATCTCATTTTGACAAAAACATCATGAGTCCGTCCCCAAAAACCCCCTCACACCAATTTTGAATGGAATCGGGCTATAATCACAAAACTCGTCGCCATTTTGGAGCCGCCATCTTGAATTCGTGGATTTTGACAAAAAAATCGTGATCTCCGACCCCAAAAACCGTCACATACCAATTTTGAATGGAACCGGGCTATAATCACAAAACTCGTCACTATATTGGAGCCGCCATCTTGAATTTATGAATGTTGACAAAAAATTCGTGATCTCTATCCCCGAAAACACCCACATACCAATTTTCAATAGAAGCGAACTCTAATCACAAAACTTGCCCGCCATATTGGAGCAGCCATTTTGTTTTTTCTCCAGCAAAAATTTAATTGTGCATTTTCACTGAAATTATAAACACCTGCCAAATTTCACGTTTATTGGACAACTAGAAGTGGGTCAAAATTCACTTGCCAGATTTGAACTAAACACGTACAAATGTGAAGTTAAATAAAAGCTTGTAATAAATAAAAAAAATAAACAATGATAAGTCACGCTATTGAAAAACAAAGAACAAACTGTGTGCTCTTTGTTTTTCGACGGTTAATTCCTTAATATCCATTTTATAAGTTGTCCTCTTAAAGAATAATTGACAGTGCTGTTCTTTCTATTTCAATATTTGATCTTCATCGTCTTTATCGCAAGATAAATGGGCAATTCAAATATTTTACGATCTCATTTCTGCCGTTGTGCTGCAATACTAGCAGTGGTCTGGATAGTTTTCGGTGCTTTAAAGATCAATTAAGTCCAAAAGCGGGAAGAGGTATTGCTGTTGAGATATGTTAGTTGTTATCTCTGTCAACTATTAAAATGGTTTCCGTAATATATTTTATTTTTTCAACATATAGGAATGTTTTTCTAACACTTGATGGATTTAGTCTGATTAATAAATGTCCTCTAATCATATCTTTCGGTTACGATACTTCTGATGTCTAATTTTATCATGTATTTGATTTCCATTCATTCATGGAAGACATTCTTTGTTACTCTCGTTTTTATTCTTTCCACATGACCATATTATTATTTTACCTGTATTTTACGTTCAATAATTTTCATTTGCGGGTGATCAAAGCCTTGCATCCATGATGGTTGAATGATGCTAATGCTGTAAGAATGATTTCTTGTAAATATCCCTAGTTGCAATAAATATTGATAATCAGTTCAAATACAAAAATTTATTATACAGATGTATATACAAGGTAATTTACAACAATAACTACTTCATCAAAGAGAATAGTGTCAGCAAAGCGGGCAGGGTTTTGTTTCAGTCGCACTTCAAAATAGCCAAAAAAAAACTGGTTTCAAATCTGCACTGCACTGCACCATGTATGATAATCATAACACAGTTTTCATGTGAGGTTTATACCAGTTTAACTATATACAACCTACAGAGTTCGGAAGATACAAACCAGCACAACACAATATATGAATAATATGTTTATTTTTGAATGGGACAACCCGTATATTTTACAAATTTCTGTTACAGTTTTTTATTACCGATGCAGCATACGAACTGTTGATGGCCAATATTGACCATTAATTTTTAGGAATTAGGAAAAACGTTTTTATTGCAACCGTTGATATTAACATAAAGAGAAAATAAAATGGGCCACTTGGTATTTGTTAAAGTTTAAAAAAGTCTTTGCAGTTTTTGTACTGATAAACATGATATGAATATCGGTTTCATTTCGTTAAATCAAGTAGGTTTTACTGTCAGTAGGTACGTCGTGATTTACTGTCAGTAGGTACGTCGTGATAGTTTTCGAAAATAGGCTCACTAGCGATAAAAATCAGAGTAAAATACAATGGTACATTTAACACATCGTCAAAGAATTGAAATTTTAATATCAAAAGAATGTGGTGACAGGTAATACCATAATATAATGAAATTTGAGTATGTTTTATTTTCGACATTATTTGTAGGACACGAACACACGAAGAGGTATGTGAAATAATCAATAACAAGTATGAAGACAGAACTCCTATAGCACGTGGTACTGTATCTAAAATTATTCTAAAATTTGAGGAAAGTGGACATGTACGAGAACTCCCAAAAAGTGACCGCCCTGCTATTCCAAAGCAAACAAGAACTGCTATTTTTTTGTCGATGGTTGGAGACCCTCATAAGGCTACTAGAGTTGTTGCAACCGAAAATCACATGAGTCAAACAACTGTTCGTAAATAATAAAAAAAGGCATCCCTATAAAGTACAATTGGTACAGGAACTGAACGAAGACGATTCAGATCGCAGAATGGAGTTCTGTGAAACAATGTTAAATAGTTGAAAAGGGAAACATTCTCAATTAAATATTGATAGAAAGATTTTTTTGTGAATTGAAAAATCTACAATCAAAATGAAGTTATTTTTTATCTTTCAGTCGCAGATGATTCCACATCTGATTTTATGAACATCCTGTTTATTTTTTCAACAAATCAATGTTAAATAGATTTGACACCAATCCTAATTTCTTAAATCAAATCCTGTTTTCTGATTAGGCTACTTTTCAGTTAAATGGCACGGCAAAACTGCAGGTACTGGTCAGATAAAAATCCTAATTGGATGGTGCGGAGGCACATACGCAGTATCCACAAAAGATCAATGTATGGGCAGGACTTATTAATAATACCATTATTGGACCTTATTTTTGGAATAGGTGACAGGTGAAGAATACTGGGCATTTTTAGAATTCGAGTTAATTCCAGAATTAGCCAGACTCTTTCCTGATGATATAAATCCTCATATCGTGAATAGATCAATTTGGATTCAGCAAGATGGAGCGCCTCCTCATTATCTTCGAGGCGTTTGTGAGTTTCTCGACATTGCATTTCTAAATCGTTGGATTGGAAGAAGAGGAGCTATCGAATGACCAGCAAGATCTCCGGATTTGACACCTCTAGATTATTTTTTGTGGGGTTATTTAAAAAGCAAAGTGTATGTGAATAGGCCACAGACTATCCAAGGACAGAATTACAGAGGAGATAGCACTAATTGCTCCGGAAACGTTTAGAAAAGTCTTGGATGAATTTTCATTCAGAATGGATTTCTGTTTTCAAAGAAAAGGAGGTCATATTGAACATCTCCTTTCATTTTTGTTTAGGTATTGTTTTCTGTTTATACTGCAATATTAATTACAAAATAAAAATGTTTCTCCCAATTTCTTAAAATTAATGGTCAATATTGGCCATTAACAATTTGTATGCTGCATCGGCAATAAAAAACTGTAACAGAAAATTGTAAAATGTACGGGTTGTCCCATTTAAAAATAAACATATTTTTGGTATATCTCAGAAACTGTACATTTGGCAACGTCGAAAATATAAAATTTAAAATCGCTGGTCCATCTAATATACATAGCAAAAACTTTGTTATTGTATCTCACGGGGTGTCAAAGATATCTTCATGTTTCTATACTTTACGCGCGCACTATATATATATATATATATATATATATATATATATATATGACTTTTGATTTTAACATTTATTCCTCGTACGATAAAGAATTTGGCAATACCTTTGAAAGAGAGAGATTTGTCGAGTTCGGTCATGGATAGTCCTCACAGGAATCAGTTGGAAATGTAAATAATTGGAAATTAATAATTCATCATTTTGAAAGCAAGTGTGAGATCCATGTATGAATTATAGAGCTACGTCGAATTTACAAATAGGAAATAAATGTGGAAGTAATTTAAAAGTCGAAAATTGTGATATTAAGACATTTTGCCCAATCGGAAAAAATTGTAAAATTGACCCAAGTTGAGGTTAGAATACACAAGATAACTGCCTATCTTCCCTTAACCTGTTACTGAACAATCTGCGAGAACATTGTTGATGATATGAAAATAACTGTCACAACAGTAGAGAAAAATTAAATGCACGTAGTTACTCCTATATCTCTCATTAGGTACTTTCTTCTGCACTATGTTGAAAGAGGAATTTGGATAGATGAATGATCAGGAGAAATATAATGAAAATAAATATCATATTTTCAAATTAATTAATTGTTTTATTCATCTCTCTGTACAGATGGAATATCAGAGCTTGTATTTAGTTATGGAGACTCTGAACGAGTTCCATTCTTCCTTGTTGCTGTTTTCAAAAGAAAATTGTTGGAATAATTTTTAATTTCTTTGAGTTTAGACTAAAAAATATCCAAGAAAACCGTTAATAGATATTCATAGAAAAAAACCTCAAAAAGTGCAAATCAGTTCTTCTCAGCGATAGTCACTTGAAAGTTGAAAACATGTAAACCAAGAATAGCGGGACACTTACCGGAAAGAACATCTATTTAATTTTTCCCAGTCGTTTTCAACCGATGCACGATGTTTCATTTCGACACAATTTCGCCATATGTCGAGAACTTCCTTCTTATGACGTAACTACAGTAGGGACTAATTTGTGACCAGCGTGTTATTAGTTCTTTTTTTTTGGTTGTATGTGCTTCCGTGCACTCTCGAATTCAGAGATGAGTTTTTATTTCCATTGCGATGCACAGATGTGTTATTCATTTTTATTATTTCCCGCTGTTGCGTTTCAGTGGTGTTTTTTTGTGGAAAGTCAGGTGGTCTTATCTAGGAATGAATTAATGTGCTTGTTTTATCGTCGATCGGAAGTGAATTTGCAATAAAATATGGTTTCCAGAAAAAATTGGCCATACTTGAATGAAAATCCATTATTAAAGTTTAAAAAACCCTTTCACTAAATTGGGTTCACAAAACCACGACACATGTTTCAATGTAAAATAACTTAAGCAGTTGGAGATGAACTACGTTACAATTGCAGAGCTTTAAATAATTTAAAAGATAAAAAGCAGTTAGTTGAACGTTGCATTTGTTTGTGTTCATTTATTTCAAAACTCAACAAAACGATAATTTTCAGTCAACAGGTAAGTAGCTGAAGTTGAATTCATCTTACCATTGATAAACAAACCTGTTTCTATGTTAGAACTTGGACATCCCACAAGTTAATTTATACAGGGTGTTCCAAATTAAGTCGGCACCATTGCCAACTCCGTTATTATTGATGCTACGATTTCGGTTGAATGAGCAAACTGGTAGCATTTTTAGTGGCCTTTTCGATGCCAAAAAAAAAATGACAGTCGCGTTGTCATAATATTTCATAAAATGATATTTTTTTCAATGGAACACCCAATATTTTTTCATCCATTTCGATTCGTAATAACATTCTCAACAACAAAGCTGATATCACTTTTCTTCCTAAAGTGGAAAATGAGCGACTTATGTGGAAATATTTATTTCTTTCACTAGTACAAAAAATTGCTTTGTTTTGGCGAATAAAACCTTATGATTGTCCAAACGCCCATTTTTTGTACTTAGACGAATGACAATATTTTGTTACTAATAGCAAAATAAGACAGTAAAAAGAAAAAATTGCGCTGAGATGTGAACTCGTGAAACCCGTGATCATCATGTCGCACCACTCAATTGACACCACTAAGCTATTTGGTATTAATGTACAAAACGATAATTTCCATCTTAAAGCCATTCCGCTAGCCGCATTTATTTTGTGAATGAAAATATGTCTGCTGTAATGATAACTTTGAAGCCGTTTTTGTACAGAACAGAAAATACTGGAGGGTCATATGAATGTGGTTGGAAAAAATGTGTTTGATTCGATAAAACATAATTATTATGAGCAATCAAGTTGCCTTGAAACTTTGTTGAAATTCTATTTGTCAAATATTCTCAAGTATGTCATGACAATGTCATAAATTATTGTAACTGTCAACTACTGTTCGAATATTTTTCGAAATGTCGTTTTCTCATCAAGAAAAATGTGATATGTTAGAATCCTTCTTGGTTTGCCAGAAAAATAGCGTAAGAGCACTCCAACACTACAGCAATTCGTTCCCCGATCGTGAATGACTTAATCGGCGTTTTTTGCTGTGCTTCATCGTCGATTCAGGAACAATGAAAAAGTTTTTGAGAAGAGGAGAACTAAAAAACGTTTTGTAATATCTGAAGATACAGAAATTGACGTTTTATCCTACTTTGAGGTATATCCAAATAATTCCATCAGAGATTTATCTGTCTGGTATTCAACGAATTCTGAAGAAACATAAGATTTCTCCTTATTAGTTAAGAGCAGTGCAAACACTAGAACCTGGTGATTCTGAGAGACGATTGGGGTTTTGTCGGTGGTTTATGAATAAATGCAGACAAGATCCAAACTTCAATAGAAATATTATATGGAGCGATGAGGCTAATTTTTCAAATCGTGGGATTTATAATAGAAAGAATTTCCATTATTGGAGTAGACATAATCCATTTCTAGTCCATCCCCACAATCCGCAAAGACGATTTAGTATTAATGTTTGGTGTGGTCTATTTAGAGGCAGAATTATCGGTCCATTTTTCTAGTCCATCGCAGGATGGAGCACCACCACATAATGTCAGTGGCGTAAAACGACTGCTTTTTTCCGGTTTTTGAACGGACCCCGTTACATTAATTTATTAACAAGAATGTTGGAAGAGTTTTTCGATGATCTTGATCTGGAGGCTCGTCAGATGATCTATTTTAGCAGGATGGAGCACCACCACATAATGTCAGTGGCGTAAAACGACTGCTGCGAGGCTATTTTGGAAACAGATGGATTGCTACAAATGGTCCTGTTAAGTGGCCCCCTCGTTCACCAGACATGACACCTCTAGATTTTTATTTTTGGGGATTTCTGAAAAATGAGGTGTACAAAATAAAACATAATAATGTAGATGAAATGAAAAATTATATTGAAACTATAATTAATAGAATTGATGGCCGAACTGTGTTGAATGCCACACGTAGTGTCAATAGAAGGGCCCAAATATGTGTTCAACAAGAAGGCGGTGTTTTTGAACATTTACTCGATATTTTATAGCGCTTTATCAAACCCGTTTGTTATAAATGTTTCCTATTAATACAACTGTCTTATTTTCACCTTTACGAAAAAAAGTCAGATGAGCTTTGTTGTTGAGAATGTTATTACGAATCGAAATGCATGAAAAATATAGGGTGTTCCATTGAAAAAAATATCATTTTATGAAATATTATGACAACGCGACTGTCAATTCTTTTTTGTTTTTGGCATCGAGAAGGCCACTAAAAATGCTACCAGTTTGCCCATTTAACCGAAATCGTAGCATCAATAATAACGGAGTTGGAAATGGTGCCGACTTAATTTGGAACACCCTGTATATACCAGATTTCGCAGTCTCATCTTTATTGTTTTCGATAATTCTATCCAAATGATCATGAGTATCAAGAAGGTCATACTTTTTTATAGAAAAGTAATTGTTTTCTATTGAGTGGAAATATCCACGAGATAGAAAACGCACTTTTTTACTCACTGAACACGCTGTTTTTTCGTATTTGTAAATGAAAAGCATTAATTAATAAAATAAAAATCATCATTGATCAGTTGCCACTCGTATACTTCATCCGTCAGATAGACCTCTGGTACATAAATATATTAAACAGTTCAATCAAGTATGGAAGAGCATGTGACATTAAATGTAAATTTAAATAACGACGAGTAAACAAACAATTCTTTCTTCATTTTACAAAAGGTAGAACTCTGACCTAGTTTCTGAAGCTACATCGAATCTATTACCATACAAGTCGAAAGAAAAATACGAACAATCTTACAAGTTATTTTTTCAGTGGAGAATAAATAAAAAACTGATATATGATGAAAATATTATATTTATGGTAAGAATCGTCTGACAGAAAAAGCTATAGTATAGCGAAACACGTGACGTGGGTTTTGTAAACCAATTTTTTGTAAAAATCATATGGAAGTGTTTTTAGTTTACTTTATCTGACAGATGTCTATCTGGCGGATGTCGTATACGAGGGGCAATTATAATGATCTATAATTAAAGTGTTAAAACCACAAAACTAGTACTTTTCTTTACGATTTTCTCTCAATAAAGTATGCTTTTTTCCATTGAAAATACAAAAAATCAATTTTAATAAATGGCGCCATATTACCAGTACTTATTTGTCAACGTAAGTTAATTAAAAAAAATACATATTAGTGCAGATGGAATTGAAACACATTCTGCACGTCCTTATATGAGTCTACTCAAAATTGATTTCCAGAATGCTTTCAATATAATTCATAGAGACATTTTGCAAATTTCCTGTTGTACGGTTATATCAACGTGGTGTCCAACTAGACTAGTCGAGAAGTGAGTTTCCTGCGAAAAATAGTTCTAAGCCTTTAAAAAATATGAGCAATAGCTCATACGATTCGGGATGCAATTCTAAAAAAGATGTTTTTTGTGTTTTTTTGCTGACGAAAATTGCATTTGTTATTAACAAAAAACAAAAACAAAAAAAGGGGTTCAGTTTTTGGGAATAACTGAAAAACTGTGAGCGATAGCGATAACCCTAAAGAAGAGGATATTTCCAATAAAAAAGTCCCGACTCCCAGAACTCTATCTCCATTATTTATAATTTTAATTTAAGGCTGAAAATAGGGCTCCGGGCGACCACTACGGCATGCACGCCGTCTCTAAAGAAAGTACACCACACAAAAGATTTTTTTATGGTATTGAATATCAATTTAAAACTTTTGATAAATTGGAAAAAAAAATTGTTTTTTTTTCAACAAGTTAGGCATTTGTTAATTAGTCCTTATTTTTCGGACCTCGGTTTTCATAAACAACGGCACAAATGTTTAATAATACCTTTAAAAATGTTTCGCTCCTTGAAGCCCTTCTTATATATATATATATATATATATATATATATATATATATATATATATATATATATATATATATATATATATATATATATATATACTTAACAAGATCACGTTATAAAAGTTTTTAAAAGTTGTTTTTCTTCAAATTCAACAAAAAATCAAAATATAAAAAAATTTAATAAGTTTTTTATTATAATATTTTTTTTAATTTTTTTAATTTTTTAATTTTAAAAAATTTTTTTTATTTAATAATATAATGATTTTTTTAAAACAATGTTTTTCAAAAAAAAGATTTTTTATTTTTTATAATACTTTTTTTTATATTTCCATTGTTTAAATGATTAGTTAAGATTTTTTTTCCTTAAAAAATCATAATTGTCATTTCTTAACAGAAAAACAAAGAATAAAAATGAAATATAAAAAATTTAAGTGTTTATTTAGTTAACAATTTGTTATAAACAAATTCCAAATCTCATTATATATTTTTTCTGAAAGTACTAAAAATAACAAAAGCAACCATATGTAACAAAATGTCGAAAAATTTTTTTTTAATTTTTTTATAGATTTTTCTAAAATTGCGGTATACTTTGTTGAATATTGTTTTTTTTTGTAATTTTTAGTAGTTTCAGAAAATAGATATGATGAAATAATGGAATTTGTTCATAACAAATTGTTAACTTAATGAACAATTGAATGTTTAATATATTTTTTTTATGTTCCATTATTGGTATTATTCAATAAATACCAATTATGATTTTTAAAGAAAAAAAATTCGTAACCGATTATTTAAATAATGGAAATATAAAAAAACGATTATAAACAATAAGAACATTTTTTTAAGAAAAATTATGTTTTTAAAAAATTATTATATCCTCTCTACAACAAAATGGCCAAAATATATTTTTTTGAAATATTAAAATAATAAATTTGTTTATAAACAATTTATAAACAAATGTTCTAAAAAAATTTTTCGAATGTTATTGAATGCCATTGTTTGATGCAATAACAAAACATAAACAAAAAAATAATATATTTTTTTCAATTTTATGTTAACTTTAAAAAAGTATAATAAACAAAATAAACAGCTTTTAAAAACTCTTTTAACGTGATCTTATTAAGAATTTATATAAGAAGGGCTCCAGGAAGCGAAATTGTTTTAGAGCTATTATTCAAATATTTATGCCGTTTTTCATGAAAACCGAGGTCCGAAAAATAAGGACTAATTAACAAATGCCTAACTTGTTGAAAAATTAACTTTTTTTTCCAACGGGACCTTGTTTTTAATTATTATTATTAAAAACATACCATAATTTATTCAAATTAAGAGACGGCGCGCGCATGCTGTAGTGGTCGCGCGGAGCCCTATTTATAGCGTTAAATTAAAATTATAAATAATGGAGATAGAGTTCCATGAGTCGAAACTTTTTTATTCGAAATTCCCCCCTCTTTAAGAATATTCCATCCGATTGTCGGTAGCGCTCATAGTTTTTGAGATATTTTCAAAAAACTCAACACATTTTTTTGTTTTTGTTTTTTGTTAATAACAGTTGCAATTTTTGTCCTTAAAAAAAATAACTATCAGAATTGCATACCAAATCGAATGAGCTATTGCTCATATTTTTTTGAGATTTGGAACTATTTTTCGCAGGAAACTCACTTCTCGACTAGACTAAACAAGAAAAACCGCTCTGTTTGGCCTTATCAAGATTGGAGTAGAAAATCAAATAACAATCAGACTAAAAATGCTAATTTTTACTTTCCGTTTTTTTTCTTTCAAGTTAGGATCCTTTCGAAATATCTATCAGTTGTAGTTCAATGCCCAGCGTTGCTTTAGTCGGGAAAGTGATTGTTTTCTGTTACATATTCACAAAAAAATTACCTAATTTTTACAAGCTTTCATTTAACTTGCTTCGTTTTTTTCGGAGTCGGAGTTTATGAATTTTTTGTCAAAATTTATGAAATTGAATTGGCGGCTCATAGAATTTTTGTTAGAGAAAAACAAAATGGCGCTCCAAGATGACCGATGATATATGTGTTTATGGTCCGATTCTATTCAAAATTAGTATGTGGGGGTTTACGGGGTCGGAGATTATTAATGTTTTATCAAAAATTCACAAATTCAAGATGGCGGACGAGTTTTCGAGTTTTGTAATTATGGCCCGGTTCGACTCAAAATTGGTATGTCGGGGTTTTTGGGGTCGGAGACTATGAGTTTATTCCAAGATTATTGATTTTCACTTAAAATTCATAAATTGAAGTTGGCAACTCCAGAACTTACAGGAAAAAAGGCCTCATAAGTACTAAAAAGCACAGAACAAAATAATTAATAAAAAACCTTTTTAAAGACAACGTTTTATTGAAATGAACTAAAAAGTCGAAAATAATTGCTTAGGATGTGTGAGGTAGGGTATTCACTGAGTTATAGATTTAAAAACTTGTCGCTTTTGTATTCGAACTGAAAGCTTTTGAATCTATAACTCACGGAATTAACCTACGTCACACATCCTAAGCATTTATATTCCACTTTCTAGTGCATTTGAATACAAGCTTGTCTTTAAATAGTATATTAAAGTATAAGTGGATAAAAAGGGCTTTAAAACACGCGCGATTTTTCGAGCACGACGGCGCAGCCGGAGTGCTCGAAATAGAGCAAGTGTTTTTAAGACCAGTTATCCACGAATACTTTACGTTATTTTTTTTTATTGGTGCACTTTGACCCATATATACTGGTATTATTACTACAAAAAATAGAAATAAGAACTAATAATGCAAGAAGGTTGAATTCGTGATGTGACATCCAGTATACCTTTCGTTGTCATGGAAATGAGAAAAACATTCATTTGCAAGTTGTTACCACAGATCAATATTTGTTGTCACCAGAGCTCAAAAATGAATTATTCTAATATCGATTTTTTGAAGAGTGAGGCAGAATCGCGGTTAATACCGCGAAATTCCAGTGATATATATATAAAAAAGAATATGAAAAGTTCATCAAATGGATGGAGGAGCACATATAAATGAACGAATTGTGAGTAATATTTTATTTGACGTTACTCCTGTCAGATCAATAATCAAAAATTTGTCATTTAGACTTCACGTTCCTCGATTTGTTGATGTTGTCATGGTTACCTTTAAAAAACGCGCGTTTTTAAAGTTCGATTTAAACACGCTGAGGCGTGCTTTAAATGGGTAAAAAGGGGCACCAATAAAAAAAAATATTTTTTTATTAATTATTTCGTTATCGTGGATCTTTCAATTTTCAAAAAATCTTTCTATTCAATATTCAGCTGGGAATGTTTTCCTTTTCTCATTTTGTTTTTCAATTGATGAATTAATATAACATCGCGATTGAATTTGAATCTTTTGAAGATACCATTGCAAAATCTTAGGATTTTGGACTCGAATTGAACTCGAAGGGTTCATATGTCACATTGGTTCCTTCGTGGCCTACCTCTGTCCTCTTTGTTTGAAGGAGAAATCGAGTATCTTTCCCGTTTTGATGAATTACCTGTACATATAGCTTTCTTTGTATTGCAAAATTGCTTGGCCATTCCAAAATTAACACACATCCCCAGATATAATCCTGCATGGACTAATGTACAATATCTCCAATTGATTTATAATGAAAATAAATTAACTTTTACCATTTCAAACATGAGCAACAATTTATTACGCCTTTAAATGAAGGGGAAATTGCCGTTAATGATTGAATTCGAAAAGTTGGAGGTGATTTATTTGTTATGACCAACACGCCAAATGTGAAATTTACCAAAGTTTGTCTATCACATGTGAGAGGTTAGGTTGTTTGTAACTGTTGTAAAAGGAGGATTTTTTTCGATAGAACCGGCTATATTTTGTGCAAAGTTGAAGACATTTTTGCGCGAGAAAACGGTGCTTTAAGTCTGAAACGGTATGAGACGGCCGCGTTTTTCTTCCGAATCAGTGTTCAGTAAGCAAAAACACGTAGGAAAAGTCAAACAGCTATTTTCAGGGGGCATGAGTAGTTTAACTATACATTGACCAGAAATGCAATTGACCCTCATTTTGGGTATAATAGAAAATACAAATATACGTAGCAAAACGAAATTTCCTTTAGCCACCGTACCATATTCAGAGATAGCTCTGTTTATATAGGTTATGAAAGAAAGAAAATGGAGCAAGGAATATAAATGCCTTGTAAAGAAGCTACAAAACATGAATTCTCTAAATACCGCATTATCAACTTAATATCCTGCTTGATTACCTTGTTTTGTATGATGTTCACCGCATCACAAGTTCCAAAAGCTCAGACACGCAATGTGTTTTCATTACATAAACTTGATGTCTATACAAACCTTTTCATACGATATACTATAATAATCCTCCGGAATTAATGCAAATTTATTCATCTCAACTCTCGTGGAAGGAAAGTAAAAACGATAATATTTCACTTTCATGGCCCAACGTCAAAAAACGACGCTATTGTATGCGAAAAAAAAAGAGAAATAACTTAATAATATAGGGTTACGCTTAATGAAAAAATCGAAATGACTTCAAGGCCTCGTAATTAGAGAGAGGGGAACTTGATGAATGTTCGATAATATTTTAATCCGTAGATCGGAAAAGCTTGAAAAGGGTCATTTCTATCCAGTATTTTCCTTTGTTCATATCGCGTGGATATATACGTACTTAGGAAAAGGCAGTTTGTCCATAAAAAACGTTGAACGAGCACAGAAACCTATATAAATTCATCAAAAAAATGTGTCTTTCCTAAACCCTAGTGTATTCACAGATTCAATTTTGTTTAGAATTTTTGGGGGACAACAAATGAATGGCGTTATATTCTGCTTAGAACTTCATTAGTAGATGGCGCGGTTAAGGAATGTTTGTGTCACGCTAAATATCAAACTTCAAACCTATGAAATTTTATTTCTGTCAACATTACTGCATATTTTTATGCAAAAAATTGTGAATTGATCGTTTACAAAGATTATAGTTCTACGAAAGAGATCCCGCTCAGAACAGTTGGCGCGAAAATGAAATGAAATCCCTGAAATTTACTACAATGTTTACATCTGTCTGTCAGATTTTTCTTGAAGTCTACCTGGCGATTTTTCCAAAGAGATTTATTCTCAAATGGCCTTTTTGGGATCATGGAAACTTCCACGAAGGAAGGAGAAAAGGTAGGAGAGTGGACTGATGTCTCTAGATGATGAATTAACTTGAAAATTGAGAGGATCGGAAAATGTCCCCGATGACATTGTTCCATTAAACTTTCCGATACAAACTATTACCAAGCCATTCACTGCCCATCTCTGCCGGACTATTACCTCTCTAACAACCTTCTGACCTGAACAAAATCAAAGAGTTCATTGTAGATATCATAAAATATGTTGATGAAGTTGAGAAATCAATGAATCCTGGTCTACGGAAGTCTAGGTCTTAGAATGACTTCTCCGGAAAAGGTGAGCCCCTACTAACAAAGGTGAGGGGAGAAAACAATATAAATCAGCTTCTCTTTTATTTTTCAGTAAGTAACACCCCGCATGAGATTATCGGAGAAGGACGGCGATCTAAACCAAGCAGTTGTTCGGAAGAACAAGGCCCACACCCAAGATCGATAAAACTAATGACTATGATTAGGATAATTATCACTTTTTAATAAACACATGAATTTCACAAGTAAGCGTGGACTTTTCATTCTAAGAAGATATCTTGATTTTGGCTAGTGAATTCCGAACCGTCACAGAGGGTCAATGACTCAGAGGCACATCAACTGAAAATTTCGAAAGGCATAGAGGTCGAGTTGCACATCGTTGAAAAGGTATTTCAATTTTTCTTTCAACTATGGTTGTTCTACGCAATCACGATTGCGAGTGCGGCTTTTTATGGTCACCCCCTCTCTGTTAACATTTGAACGGTTCGACATAGGACCAAAACTATTCTGAATGATATCGTGAATACTATTCTTTGAAATAGAAGACATCGTAATTGATCGATAGATGGCGCGGAGGAGCACATCAACTTAAAAATTTCAAGTAGCATAGGGGGTCAAGTGGCACATCGTTGAAAAGATAATTCAATTCTCTTTTCAACCATAATTTTTTTTCAATTTTGTTAATTCTTTTTTTTTACAGTATGCATTTTAAATTTTGTTTCAAATGTATACCGGGTGTCCACGGAAGGTGGCTCGCCCATATAACTTTTTTGTTTTCGGAGATAATGGAATGAAATTTGGAGGATCTGTTAAATGCATAAAACTGCATTTTTGACAAGTAACTCAACTCCATACGAGTTCCGGATTCACCGGAAGTGACATAAACTTTAGATTTTTAAATGGGACACCTGGTATATTTTCAGTTTTTTGTCTCCATATGACATTTGGAATACAACCATTTATCATTTGTTATTGTTTGTAACCGTTTTTTTTCGAAATAAATTTTTATTCTGGATGGCTATGGATACGTTCAAATAATTTCAGTCCTAAAATGTTTGTAAAAATACAACTTTACTATTTTGGATCAAAATGTTTCAGTTATGTGACGTTTGATTTTAAAATTTGTATCGCAATTTTTTTTTAAATGGCAACATGGTGGCTCGTCGGGTTAGAAAAAAAGATATTTTAATACGGTTAATCGAAAACTTTCGAAAAAAAACTGAGAATATAACGTCAGAACTTTCGTTAAATGAAGAATCTTGTGGTGATTAAAATAAGACTTAAAATCATCGAGTAGCCTGTGACCAACACAACTGAAACAAAATCATTAAATTGTTGCGGTAAAAATTGACGTGTCGACATATTATTTTACAGCTCTTCTACAAAGTCAATTAGATAGTTATTGTGTACCTCATTGTTTGAATATCATGGAAAATAACAATATTTATACAAGAACTGAAAAAGTTGTTATGTTATTAGTTTTTGGAGAGTGTAGGCAACATTCAACCGATGCTGCACGTCCCTACCACAGAGATATCCTGATCGGCGTCACCCGACCCTGTACCATTTTCCAAAACTGGTTCAAAGAATGCGAAATGAGCCTGATAATGATGGGAACGATTCGTTTGTTGTGAGTGAAGAAAAAGAAATAGATGTTCTGGCATACGTTCAAGTAAATATTAATACGTCACTCAGGGAGATCGCAAGAGAATGTGACATTTCGAAGTCTTCTGCAGCTAATATTTTGAAGAAACATAAATATCATTCATTTAAATATCAACTCCACCAGCACCTGTACCAGAACGATAATGCAAGGAGACTTGAGTATTGCAATTGGTTCTTTGGAAAATATTTGGAGAGTGACACATTTCCATATAAAATTCTGTAAACTGACGAAAGCCGTTCCACTAATTTGGTCCGATGCAAATTTACACTTGATGGAGGAAGGAAATTTCCAAGAACGGTTTTGTTTTTGGTTGGGATTTTAGGGGACAGAATTTTAGGCCCTATAATTTTTGACGGTGTCCTGACAGGGTCTAGATATCTAAGTTTTTTCACGCAGGCAATTGAGCAAGTTCCATTAATAAATCGAGTTGGATTATTTTATCAACAAAATGGTGCTCCACCACACAACCTGGGAACAGTTACGGAATATCTGCATGAAACATACAACGAAAACTGAATTGGAAATATGGGTCCAGTTAGGTGGCCGGCGAGGTGAAATAGGGTTGTTTCCAATGTATACCTATATTTATCCCTTTTAAAAAAAAAACAGGTCACCCGACCTTACGCCTCTAGATTTTTTTATGGGGATCTATTAAAAACGAGGTTTATGATGTACCTCCTGCCACACGACATGAATTAGAGGACAAAGTAAGGTCAGCTATTCATAGAATTACACCAAGACAGTTGAGAAACGTTGTAAGAGCAACAATAAGAAAAGTTCGCCTTTGTCAGCAACAAGATGGAGGTCACTTTGAACATCTGGAACCCCAAAGATATGTAAATAGGTACTTTCAATATAATTATTTCATTTTCAACAGGTGCTTCACTTTAGAAAAGTTCTATCATTATGGTATTTTCAGTTTTCTTACAACCTAATAGAGTGCGGTATCAAATTAACCGTGATAAAATGCTCTTTTTTTCTAACCCGACAAGCCACCATGTTGCCATTTGAAAAAGAAATTGTAATAACAATTTTAAAATCAAACGTCACATAGCTGAAACATTTTGATCGAAAACAGTAAAGTTGTATTTTTACAAAAATTCTAGGACTGAAATTAGTTATTTGAACGTATCCATAGCCCTCTAAAATAAAAATTTATATCGAAAAAAAAACAACTGTTACAAACAGTAACAAATGATACATGGTTGTATTCTAAATGTCATATGGAGACAAAAAAACTGAAAATATACCAGGTGTCCCATTTAAAAATCGAAAGTTTGTCACTTCCGGTGAATCCGGAATTTGCATGAAGTTGAGTTACTTGTAAAAAAATGCAGTTTTATGCATTAAACAGATCCTTCAAATTTCATTCAATTATCTCCGAAAACAAAAAAGTTATAGGGGCGAGCTACCTTCCGTGGTTGAAAAGAAAATTGAGTTATCTTTTCAACGATGCGCCACTTTACCCCCCATGCTATTTGAAATTTTCAAGTTGATGTGCCCGTCCGCGCCATCTATCGAGCAATCACAATGTCTTTTATTTCAAAAACTAGTATTGATGATATCATTCAAAATGGTTTTCGTCCCATTGTTCTACGTCGAACCGTTAAAAAATTAACAGCAGGTGGGGGGGAGGAGACTATAAGAAAGAGTGAGTCACAAATGAAATTGATAATCTATCTATTAGAAGATTTTCTAATTTCCTTTTCCGCAATTAATGAATTCTCCCCTCGTAAATACATTGAATATTCATGAAGAAAACTCATTTCCGTAATGATAACAAAATGGCACATTATATAAAACGATTATTAATATTATCTTATCTTTAACGAGGAGGGATAATATCATTTAATGAACACTGATGATTGATGTCAATTTCCTTTCATAGTTCACCATATTTTGGAGAAGGAACACAAAAGTATGAATCACAACGAGAATAAATTTCACTGAAGGCACAAGGAAATATAAGGAATTCAATCATAATTCTCAGTTTTTTCTCTAATCAATGAAAAATATAAATGCAAACAAAAAATACTTGACTCAAATTTTCATTCACATTGAATTTACAAAACCACGACATGTGTTTCGCTATACAATAGCTTCTTCAGTAGTATATACAAACGTAAACAAAGATATTCCAATTGGTGGATAAATAGAACAGGGATTTGTATCCATTACCTGTAATTATCTGTCTACAAATGTACATTTTAGACTATTTTATTAGAAATGGAAATCATCCGAATGTGATTTTATCAGAACTATAGTTGATCATACTCTGAACTCTAAAAAATTGCACTTTTTCATAATATTATTTCAGAAAACTAGTATTATACTTCATCATTGAGAACAGTTGAATATCCTAATGTAATATTTCGGAAATACAGGGTATTAATGAATAAGTGCGACTAACTTGAAAACTGACTATTTATTTATTGCTCTGAAACCGGTCGAGATATGCAAATGAAATTTGGTGAGTTTCAAGAGGTAGTTATTGCGCATTTTTTGGCAATTAAGAATTGTATGTTCATTTTTGAATTCCTCGTTCAATTTATGACGAAAAATCTCTCTTGCTTTTTTTTGTATAAGGCGCCGTTTTCATGCAAAAAAAACATCTTAACGCGTATTTTTCATTTCTTTAATACATTATCTAATAACCTTAAACCAGAACAATAACAGAAAATAACACTAATAAATAAATAGGCGCAAAGCTACAACAAATGTTCAAAATGACCTCCCTCAGACGTGATACAAGATTCAACTCTTCGCCTCATTGATTGTCGTATTCGCGCAAATGTTCCTGGTGTATTTCTTATTGTCTACAGCCGGCTATAATTCGATTCCTCAGGTCTTCAACATTTTCGACGGGAGTAGAATAAACTAATGACTTGAGAAAACTCCAAATGCAAAAATCTAGAGGATTTAAATCCGGAGATCGAGCAGGCCAATGTTCCGTACCTCCCCTACCTATCCAACGATTTGGATATACTGTATCTAAGTGATTACGTACATTAATGCTAAAATGGACTGGTGCACCATCATGCATGAACCAGAAGTGTTGTCTCAGCTGTAGAGAATTTCTTCAAGAACAGGTAACTCTTCCTGTAGGAAATTAAGGTAAGAGTCGCCTGTTAGTCGTTGTGGGAGGAAATATGACCATTAAATCATCAAGTACCCCAAGCCATACATTTACTGAAAACTTCTGAAAATGAGCTTCAAAGATTCCATGTGGATTTTCCTCAGCCCAGAGGTGATTGTTATGGAAATTTCGTATACACTGTCGTCCAAAATTAGCCTCGTCAGTAAACAAAACGCCATTTAAAAAATTAGGAATTTGAGCGATTTGATGAAGAATCCAATGGCAAAAAACTAGGCGCGGAAAAAATATCTAGGTAGTAGAGCTTGCACACGTTGAATATGGAACGGATACAATTGCTGTTCTTTGAGGATTTACATTTAGTATGTTGGCAATTTTTCGAGTATTTGTTTCAGGTGACTCCGCAATTAATTCGAGAACTGCTTCTTCTAGTTGCACAGTTTGTACTTCTCGAGGGCGCCCGCAGTCAGCCGTTGAGCAAATATTGTGTGATAGGGTACCCTACGTCCTGGATACAACTCAGCATTCAATCGTCGAGCTTGCCGACCATTTCCATCACTTCGACCATAGACAAAATGCATGTCTGACAATTCTGCATTTGTATAATTTTCCATTATTTTCGATAAAAGAAAAATTAATTACTTATTATCATTAATGTTATACCAAACTAAAAGCTTAAAAATGAAGAAATGCTAATTTGACATTTCGTTGAAATATTCGTATTGAACATAATGTTGACAGTAGCCTACTAGCATCGCTACTAGATAATGTATTAAAGTAATGACAAATACGCGTTAAGATGTTTTATTTTTTGCATAAAAACGGCGCCCCATACGAAAAAAAGGCAAGAGAGATTTTTTGTCACAAATTGAACGAGGAATTCAAATTTTTATTTGAAATATCTCAGTGGCGTACCATTTTTTTCTTTAAAAAAATTGAGATCATTACCCGTATGCGCGCCAATGATGAACATAAAATTCCCAATTGCATGTCAAAAAATGCGCAATAACTACCTCTTGAAACTCACCAAATTTCATATGCATATCTCGACCGCTTTCAGACCAATAAATAAATAGACAATTTTTGAGAAAAAGTTTAACACCCCGTCTCGGAAAACGCAGCATTTGCGGACAAAAGTTATAAAGCAAACTGTCATTATTTTTTCATGCAGAATCATCCCCTGAAGTTTGTCGCACTTATTCACTAACACCTTGTATAAACCTAACCTAACCTACGCAAACCCCAACATTTCCAAATCCGTGAAATATCAGAACGAAATGAATGACAAACGTAATACATCAAATCCGTGTTTCAGAAGACCGTAATACTTTGTCATACTCATAACCGAATATTATGAGTGTTGCCAGCGTTGGGGATTTCTGTTTATGAGTGAATAAAATGAAGAGATTCTGAACTACTTCTGTATGTGAATTATACGGCCTTAAACGTCGATTACCAAATCAGATTTTTTTATATTCATCCAAATGTATCAATGATATCAATAAAATAATCACCCCGGTGCATATTAAGAAATCATGAGTATACAATTCAAAAATGTCTATCATATAATTGCGAAAAACAACCAACAAATTGTTTTTATCTTTCGACGAGACTAGTAACAATTTTTTTTAATGAAACATTCTTCGAACGGGAGGAATCCAATTTATTTGGTCCAGTATCTCAATATCACTTGTGAATATATAAAAATATTTCGTTTCAGTGTGGCAACACTGCGGTCTGTATGGTCTAAAAATTTACTGTCTGATGTTTTGCTTTCTGATAAAATATATTCCCATATTGGGAAATTCACACAGTTCACAATTTACTTTCTGAAAATAAAAAAGATTCCATGAAATAAGGTTTTGACGGTTTTAATCATTTACTGTTTCGATTAAATACTGTTCTGATAAAATACGATTCTGAAAAAGTGCTGTTATAAAGCTCTCAAGTTTTACTGCCGGAATTTATATTTTCTCCAAATGTGCATTCTGAAAAAGTACTTAGGTATAGTCTTGACTGGTTTGATAATTTACAGATTTTTGGAATAACACACGTATATCGTGTTGAAAAGGGAAACATTCTCAACTGAAAATTGAATAGAATGATTCTTCTGAAAATTGAAAAATCCACGACAGTAATGAGGTTATTTTTTGTAATATCCAAGAGAAAACAACTACTTCCCCGGCTAAAGCCACGCTGGACATTGAACTACATCTGATAGATATTGAGATATTGATCTGATTTTATGAACATCCTGTTCATAATTTCGAACAAATCACTCGTATATCGTTCTGAAAATGTATATGTATCCACAGAATACTGCTTTTTGTTTTCAGCAAACTGATGATGATAATGTTTTATGTTGTGAAAGGAAGAAGTACCATCGAATATTAAATATTTTATATTATTATTTCATCCGCAACTACAGGGTACTGAAAGGACTATAGCAAGGAACTTCTATACTAGAACGCTCTTCACACTAACAAACAATGTTTACGTGAAGTCATGATTTAGCCATGAACTGAACATATTTCAATGAATTGCGATAAGAGTAATTGTTCTGTTGAGATCGTATCGAGCAGGATTCAAAAGTCGCGTGACAAACAGAAAAAAGTTCTGAAAACCTTGTGGTGAACATTTGCAAATGGTCTCGACACACAATGATACCTATATATTATAATGAAACGTTATTATTTTCCGATACATAACAATTTAGTGGACAATTCAATTGAAATGATTGTTATGAGAGAGGGTTCATGGCTTTTTATTCCACCATAAGCATAGAAATATATAAAAAATCTAGGGTGTTACAAATGGGATATTTCTTATACTACCAAAAATTGGATATATATATATATATATATATATATATATATATATACATATATATATATATATATATATATATATATATATATATATATATATACAGTGTCCGGCATAAAGTTCGAAGCATATGGAAAACTTTTTTATTATTGATTTCTCTGCTTCATCCCAAACCTGAATTGCAAACACCAACATAATTTTAACCTCATGGGGAAATATTTCAATTTGATCCAGAAATTCGAATCGTAGCCACCTATGACCAATTTCATATTTCAACTTTTTTTCCCATTCTTTCCTCAACGCCCTGTAACATAATTAATATTATGCTAGACGAATGGTATATCTTTAGATATGATGATATCACTCTCTGAATGTTTTCTCATTTCTCCCTCCTATCGTAAAATCACATTAATTGAATTATGTGACGGAATTTCACAAAATTTTGCTGCAAATAGTAAATGAAACTGAATTGTCTCCAAGGTATGATGCCAGAATGAAAATGAATTTATTTTCACAGTACGAATAATTTTTTTTAAGACAATCAGGAATTGTAAAATATAAAAAAATTTGTATAGTTTTTTTTTCAAGCAAGACATCAGAATGCATCTACAATATTTTATTGAATTTTCTGCAGCATTCAACGTACAAAATTAAGGTTTTAATCCACTCGATAAAATTATTCACGTATTATTTATGAATTTCGAAATATCGTAAGTTGTTACATTCGACTTCGATAGCAATACCCAGCTTCCATAGTTCTGTTCTTTGAATTTTACTGTAAATGATTGAGATACAGAACATTTGCCGATCACATTTGGCTTTGAAAACAAATTCATTCCTAATTGTAAACAAACCATTTTTGACCCATCAAGAATATCTCACAAATCTGTAGAGTAATTTCAGTAGTTTTTCATTTTAATCATGGCTGCAGGACTAAGTATACAGGAGAGAGTGGAGATTGTAATGATACATGGTGACAATTATCATACTTGTAGAGACACTGCCAATATTTTTAATAAAAGACATCCAGGTAAAACTTTTATAATTCTACAATTACAAGAATTTTGAAAACATTCAGGGAATCTGGATCGGTTTCGAAAAAATACAAAGTGACACATGAACGACCGATAACTGAAAATGAGGAAACTGTTATGAATATTATGCTGTCTACGATTGAAAATCCAAATTCATACACACTTTGAAACCGAGAGATCCGGATAATCGCTTGGATTTCTGTTTCTGGTTTCAGTCTATGATGGAAGATAATAGACAGTTTTCGAAAAAAAATCTTTACAGTGACGAGTCAACCTTCACATCAAATGGGGTAGTCAGCTCCCAGAATTGCAGGTGGTGGGCAGATAATAATCCCCATTTTAGGATACAATGTAGAGACCAACATCACTTCAAAGTTAAAGTCTGGTGCGGAATTCTTAATGACGTTATTGTTGGGCCAGTATTTTTCAGACAACCATTGAATTCTGCAAGATACTTAAGGATGCTGCAGACGATTCTCTCCGATTATTTAGAATAATATTCCTCTGGACATGAGAGCTGGAATGTATTTTCAACGGGACGGTGCATCCGTTCATTCTACGCTAGAAGTGAGAAGGTGGTTAAACGGAACATTTCCAAATCGATGGATTGGAAGATATTCCAATAACGCTTGGCCCGCCCGGTCACCGGACCTCACTCTTTCGGATTTTTTCTTATGGGGATACCTCAAACAGAAGGTATATTCGAAAAGACCATTTCAAAATATACGTCATTTGGAGATTACTATCAGGGATTGTATTCGGGGAATAGCTCCCCAGATACTAAGAAATGTTCATGATGCAATGCACCGCCGTACTATGCAGTGTATTGAGAATGGAGGACTCCACTTAGAATAAAGCATAGGACATATTTGTTTCAAAAAATGTTATTTGTATTGTTAAAATAAGTTAATTGGCATTCTGGCATCACACTTTGGAGACAATCCAGTTTTATTTACTATTTGCAGCAAGATTTTGTGAAATTCCGTCACATAATTCAATTAATGTGATTTTCCGATGGGAAGGAGAAATTAGAAAACATTCAGAGAGGGATATCATCATATCTAACAATATACCATTCGTTTAGCATAATATTCCCTATGTTGTACAGGGCGATGACGAAAAAATGGGGAAAAAAGTTGAAATATGAAATTCTATGATTCGAATTTCTGGATCAACATTCGATTTTGAACAATATTTCCCCATGAATTTGAATTCTACCGTGATAAATAAAGTGATGGGATCATATTATTTTGAAAACAAAGCATGCTTTTCTATCTCCCTCGTATAGGGTCGTATAAAATTCAATGTTGGTGTTTGCAATTCAGGTTTGGGATGAAGCAGAGGTTTTTATCACAAATGTTTTTTTTGAGAAATTATTAATAAAAAAGTTTTTCATATGCTGCGAACTTTATGCCGCACATTGTATATATATATATATATATATATATACTTCTGTGGATTTTCTTGGGTTTCTGGTTTGTGGGAATAAGAAAAATTCAGTGATTCATAATTGAATTTTTAATACGTTTCGTTTCGGGGCTCCAAAACTTCTTCAGTTACATTTGTTTTTTCTGAAAAGTTATGGTTATGGCATGGTGTACATTCTATTTTTTTGTTTCCTCTTTCTTACCTAAAACACAAATCATGAACGTTCTGCATGTTGATATGTGATTGCTCTTTTTTTTGGGGTATTTCCTTTTTTTTTGTGGTTTTTTAAAAGTTATATGTTTTAAAATTTGTGGCCAATTGGGCGGTTATAGTTGATTGAGCACTCATTGCTTCCTCTTTAATTTGACATTATTTGTTCTAGTATCAAACATGTTGATTTACACTTATTTTCCACTTTATACAAATAAATGATGCTTATTGTTCTGTGAAACATGTTACTTGGCAGATCGCAGGCAAAACTAACATTCATAGACAGCTAGATGTCTTCATAAGGTTTATGACAGTTGTCACTCTTGGATTTTGTGTGTGTGCCCTCTCTGTTTGTTATTTGAAATTTGATACAAAGGGGTGGTTGTCATTTAGGATTTTTTTAAATTTATTAACATATAACACTGTTGTTTTGGGTTAACATGTGGACAAAAGTCAACACGAAGAGATGGTTCTAATTTTAAAATACTCTGGTAAAAGTAATTGTGTTTTGTTTGTGCTGCCATCTGTTGTTGTTTTTTTGTGATTTTGTTTCGGTGATTGTGCTATATTTAAAATTATGACGATAATTATTATTCATGTAGTTATGAATTATGCAACAATTAAGACAAACAAGGCAGAAATATTGATAGTCAGCATTGTGATTTTAAATAATATTATGGTATGTTTTACTGAGGTTTTTAATGTCAGTTTTATCGTTTAGTGAATTTGGGTCTAGTTTTATGTGTATCATCTCGAGAAATTCTCTTTTTTTGGTGTTTTTTTCAGTTGCTAGTATTTTTGTATCCTTGTAGTTGAATTCATGATTGGTTGATCTTTTATGTTTATTCAACGCCGTTGCCGCATTTTTTGTGTATTTGTGTCCATTTATTCTGGATTCTAGATATTGGGAGGTTTGTCCAATATATACTTGGTTACAATTTTCTTCGTTGCACGGAATTTTATAAATCACATGTGTTTTTTTGTTTTTTGGATTGTCTGTTTTTAATTTGGAAAATGTTGTTTTGTTAAGTGTGTTATATCCTTTGTGTCCAACTTGTATATTGTAAGGTTTTATAATATTTGATATTTTTCTGACAATCTTTTTACGTAAGGTAGTCTTATATGACGATTATTTGACAGTGTTTTGGGTTTTTTCCCCCTGGTTATAAAATTTATGTATCCTGTTTTTGAAAATATTATTTATCATGTTTGTTGGATAGTTGTTGTTAATTAAAGCTTCTTTTGCTATTTCTATTGCATCGTGTCGAAATTCGGGGTCGGATAAGGAAATAGCTCGGTCTGCCAGGCCAATTATGACAGATTATTTCGGGATGACGGATGGTTAGATTTGTAGTTGAGATATCTGCCAGACCACGTGTTTTTTGTATACCAACTTGTTTCTATTGTATTGTTAGATCGGTGTAAAGTTAAGTCTAGGAAATTGATTTTATTATTTTTTTCTGATTCGATTGTAAATTTTAGTTTGAGATGAAAAGAGTTGAACATGTCTTGGACATAGTTTGATTTTTCACTTGGGATAATGAGTATGAGGTGAAATTTAAGTATGCAATCATCGACATATCTACGATATGGGGGCAAGGTGATATTTAATTTAGTTATGATGTTGTTTTCAAGTTCTTCAAGGACAAGCTGTGCAATGACACTTGATATATATATATATATATATATATATATAAATATATATAAAAGTTACTTTAATTGGTGAATTACAGAATTTGGCACAAAATAAATAAATAAAAATAGGGTGAAAATGTACGATTACACCAAGGCTCTTCATTCTAAAATTCCTGGATATCGGTGTTCTCAAATATATCGCTCAAAATGCTTCTGTCAATGCCTGCCTCGTTCTGACTTTACATGGGTGATAATATCAAGAAGCTCCTGAATTATTTTGTTGGTTTGTTTTAATTCAGTGAATGGTCACATAATAATTCGATTTTCCTTGTTAAAAAGTACAAAATAGAAGAATGTCTACCAACTCAAAAAATACTATAAAAAGCAGAATTATTGATATTGATAAAAAATATTCATCTGCTTTTATATTCCATAGTCCGTAAAATAAAGGCATGGAGTAATAAACCGCTTATCGTATTAAATCCAGGTAGGTATAAGTACGAACTGCTAGGAAAAACCCATAATCTACTAAATGAAGGTTTATTACGCCTTTATTTTACGGACTATAGAAAGAGGAGTGGTGAATTGGGTAGCGTCAAACAAATATGGGCCGATATCAAATAGAAGGTCATTTGGAGTGAGTCTATCATTAAAAAATGCTCTATTTTTTGTTCAAATTCAAATATCTATTTACATTTTTCAAAACGGATCAATCGAAAATCTACTGGGAAATAGAACGGGGTGTGGCAAATATAACCCTCATTAAAAATCTCGATAAAATACAAAAATTCATATTCAAAATTATTTTCAGAAAAATAGTACGATACTAATCCAATGTTTTATATAGTGAAACTAAAAAAAATAGCGTTATTTGTGAGTTAGATATTCCATTATTAATGGACAGCAATAAAAGTGTCACCTAACCTATACTATCGGCACCGAATTTAATACCAAGATGAAGGAGAGGGCGCATACGTTTTCAGGGGTCCGTATTAGTTCCCTGGTTTATCAATATACAAAATGATATATTTCTCGCACACCTGTTTGTTCTAAATAATCTGTTGCACATTCGCTTTTATGGCATAACTCGATAAATTTCAGAATTTCAGCTCCGAATGGCATGTTCTAATGCGAATATTAAATAGTCGCTATGAAACGTGATATAGTATTTACGTTTTGTCTTTGTTAACTCAATATGACGGGTACTCGCTCTAATGGAAATGGAATATCGCTGACAAATATTCAAATGCGTTAGAGGCGCCCGAATTTCGGATGAATTTCACCCGAAACGGAATGGGAGCTGTCGAATTAGCGACGGCTGACCTGAATTTCTGGTTGTACATGTAACCAATGTAACCTGTTGATGAAAACATATTTTTATTTCATGGTGGAAATTATTTTGACCTATATGTGATGCAGAAAAAAACATTTTGGATATGCGAAGACGATGGATACTGTCCTCAGATTTTGGAGCATTATAGATTGCCAACAAGGTTTGCACTCCATTCTCAAATAATGTTTGAACCGGGTAGTGTTCTTCTTCAAATGCTGCAGCAAGTTGATCCAAATTCGGAAGTTTCTCGAGTGTTCTTAAAAAAGTTTTTTTTCGTTTTTTAAAGAGCGCACAAGTCGTGTCACAGCCACTTATTACCGCGTGCAGAAACAAAATGTGTTTTTTAGAACGAGGATATTTATTAAAACTTTTGAAAGAGTATATTTCAGTTTTTACATTTCCTTTGCCAACTCTTTTAAAGAAAATTTCTTGTTGATGAGATAGGGTACGACCAATGAAATTGACAAGTAAATCTATATCTTCTCCTATTATAACTTCAGTTTTTTCATGTTTCGATTCATCAATAGCTGTTTCAATTATAAGAACATTTGCAACATCTCTGGCCTGTTTTGTTGTGATATTAACAGCTTTTCTTTATTATTTCGATTTGATAGGATTTTTTCTTGGGTAATTGGTACAACCATCGTTTTGTCGAAACAAACTTCGTATGTTTTTGAAAGTGCAGCAGCTCTTCTCAGCTGCTCCATTGCTTTTATATTTTTACTATAGTCTGAATATCCGTCAAATACAACAACAATTTCTGAACCATAATGGGTTTTTAAATACTTCACGTATTTATCTAAAATAATAGGAAAAGTGTCTTCTCTACTCCATACAACGCGATGTAGAAGAAATCCGATTTTGTGGTTTTTCTCATGCCATCATTATGATAGATACTCAATTAATGAAAAAAATTATTAAATATAACGTAATAGTTCATAAAAAATGCAAATTATTCAGAATTATATATTTATCAATAATGTATAGACTTTATACGGGGTGTTTTTAATCGGGACTACCGGTTGACCTCGAATGATACTCTAAATAGTTAAACACTGCGCGCTCTCTGTCCTCTATCTCGAAAATGGTTCTAGATATAAAAAAAATTCAAACAAAAGTTGTAGAGAATTTAATCCTCTACAATATTTATATATATATATATATATATAATTATTATATTTTTTTTATTTTTTTTTATTTTTATTTTTATTTTTATTTTATTTTTATTTTATTCAGTCTGGTCTTATACAGTGACCGGCAGAAAGTACGCATCATATGGGAAATTATTTTATTAATAAATTTTGACGAATATCGATATGTGCAATCGCTTCTGCATCAAAAGCAACCCCAAAAGACGTTGTACAGTGCCGTTCGTCTTTTCGTGTTTGGAGGGAAATTTAAAAAAATTAAAAATTATGTTTCAAAACACACTTAGTTGGGAAAATATCGAAAAATGTGATTCGAAAAAGTTGTTCAGAACGTTATTTTATACTATGTACAATTTTGAAAAAAAAATTTTTTTTAATTTTAATTTGGAAAAATACATTTTAGACAAAGAAACTCATTAGTAAAGCCAACAGTTATATTTAAAATGATATTTTGTAAATATTCGCAAGCTACTTCTATTTTATTCGGAAAAAAATTGATTACTATGGATTTGCCATGTATTCAGCTGCTTCATAAGAGGTCACTGAAATATCTCCAGGACATTATAATCCCGATACTGTTCATTATTGATAAAGGTCCTTGTATCTCATAATTTCAAATTGAATTTTTTATTCAAACAAAAAATAAATTGATTACAAACTTTCGAGTATGCATTAAATTGTTTGGTTTATAATTATTTCAGCTTCTAATTTTATTATAAAATGTAATTATGTAAAAAATTTATTCAATTTTTTGTTCTAATAAAAAATTTATATTAAAATTCTGTAGATACATGGTTCTTTGTCAATAATAAACAGTATCGGGATTATAATGTCCTGAAGATATTTCTGTGACCGCTTATGAAGCAGCTGAACACATGGCAAATCCACAGATTTTAAATTTTCTTCGAATAAAATAGAAGTAGCTGGTGAATCTTAACAAAATAATATTCAAAATATTACTCTTGGGCTTTACTAATGAGTTTCTTTGTCAGAAATGTATTTTTCCAAATTGAATTTTTTTTTATGGCAAATATTGATTTTTATTTTTTCTACTCAGATTTTTTTCCAAATTTGTAGATAGCTATAAAATGTCGTTCTAAACAACTTTTCCCAATAACAGTTTTCAATATTTTCCCAAATAAGTGTGTTTTGAGACATAATTTTTTAATTTTTTAAATTTCCCGCCAAACATGAAAAGACGAACGGCACTGTACAACACCTTTTGGGGTTTCTTCTGATGCAGAAGCGATTGCATGTATCGACATTTGTCAAAATATTATATTAAAAAAAATTCCCATATGATGCGTACTTTCTGCTGGACACTGTATGAAGAAAAACTCTTCTTTACTTTTCCAAGCTTTCGACAATTTATTTTGTCTTTATCAAGGCTAAAAAACAAGAATGGTTCAAAAATATCAAATATGAAAAATTGGTATGAACTTACATGTAAAATGAGTTGAATTAACGAATATAAATCTATAAAATATATCGACATAAAAAAATTGTCACACTGACAGACATTTGCATTTTTGTGCGTAGTTGATGTTTCTGTGTTAAGATGTACAGGGGATTCTGTATGCATATTTATTAAAATAAAAGTTCATTTTGAAAGTAAATACGAGTAGATTTTGCTCAGTTGGTCGATGTCAGATCTCTTATTCATGATATTTACGTCACTATCAATTGCCACAATTTCTAAGAAAAGTCTTTTTGTCAAATTTTGTTCTTGATATATAATTTTTGTGTCATGATAATTCATTATGTGATCTTGGTTCACTACACGATCAGAGAGTGCACAAGAAAGTTTTTGGAGTCTACAGTCACTTTTATGACCAGTGATTCGTGATTTCAATGTTTGACTCGTTTGTCCAATGTAATTTTTATCACAAGTACTACAAGGTATACTATAAACTAAATTGTTTTTCATCGGTGCACATTCTCCGTCTTTTAATTTTGTATATATTTTATTTGTTGGAAGGATATTTTTCTGTGATATTTTAATATTGAATTCACTTTTGAATACATTGATAATTTTAAAATTATTTACCTACCCTTCGAATAGGCGGTTCTCTCTCTTTATACTATTTCGTTTGTTGACTCATATAGTCGATTTTAAATTACTTTCTCGTTCGTGTAAATCCTGTAAAGAAACATTTGAAGA
This sequence comes from Gonioctena quinquepunctata, assembly GCA_018342105.1. Taxonomy (NCBI): domain Eukaryota; kingdom Metazoa; phylum Arthropoda; class Insecta; order Coleoptera; family Chrysomelidae; genus Gonioctena; species Gonioctena quinquepunctata. The sequence goes on from JAFIRS010000838.1 coordinate 472,938, forward strand.
GGATAGTTTTGAAGAACAGATTTTGATAGATTCGAAAGTCCAACCGTGCTGGTTCCTGGGAAGGGTTGAGAAAACTGCTTACTTATATGAATCTTGAAAAGAACACACTCGAGATTGGGTAAATGAAGTAGTACATTTGGTACGATGCTCTTGATGTGCGACTTAAACTAGCATGAAAAACTTTTTTTTTAATTTTCCAACTAGCAGCTATATTTGATTTATGAAAGAATTTCAATAGCTCATTGTACTAGGTTGTTTCAGTTCGAATAAATATTATACTGGAAAACCTACTAATGATGTGATTTCTGTCTAGGAAACAAGAAGTATGTATTGTCGTTTGATTCATTGTAGGTCGATTATATATTTCGGATTTAATGAGATTGCAGTTGATTATGTTTCCATTCTCCAAACATGTTTTCAGGTCGGTGCAGGATTTTGATTGAATTATGATTTCGTTTAGAAATGGGTATTAATTTATTTACGAGTATCAGGAAAATACCTTGAAAGGATGGAGTCGCCACACAATTGTATGCTTGATATGAATATAGATATAGAATTTCCTTGACAACCATTTACATAGATGGAGTAGTTTGTTACAACCTGATATAAAATTTCTTAGACATTCAGTATGGAATATAAAGAGGAAAAAAAACTGTCAAATGCATTATTTAATATTTTTCGAAAAAATTGTTACTGTGTTGGTTTCATCAAATGTTTTTTAACATCCGTATAGTGTTCGAAAATTATTACAAAAATAATATAATAAACTATTTAAAAAAATTATGGAATGAAAATAAATTCCAAATAACTTTTTGAGAACTATTGTTTTGAAGATTCCATTTGAATTCTTCGATCGAATCCAGAATTACATGTTCAGTTTCATGGAAATCTTATTTTTCCGTTGAATACTTTGAAGCTTGCCAAATATAGGTTGATAGGTTGAAACGATTTCAATAAACTTTTCATGGCCAGCTTTGAATGATTCAACAATCGATTGAATCTCAATTTGCTGCAAATTCTGTACTGATTCGGAAAATCATTGATTGTTATTGAAAGTCATAATGGAACATGGAAACATTCTGGAGTGGATTATGTCCCCAGTACACTATCCTACTCATCGATCATCGATTATTTTCATGTAGGAATTGGCAGTCCGTTCTTGACTTTGTAGCAAATCAACTGACTTATGCATGAAACCTCATGGAATAAATGTGTTTCGTCAGTCACCAAAATTTGGTTATCAAAGTGTTTTTTTTCATATTATAACTTCGTGGGCCCGTAACTTAGTAACGAAGGATTTTAGAGAAAGAAAGTACTTTCGATCTTTGATTCATTCTAACATTAACATTAAATTATGGGAAGAAATGATTCACAAGTGTGTGTCGATTCCTATGTCCGCGAATAGCTCAGTTGGTAGAGCATATGACTAGAGATCGTAAGGTCGTGGGTTCGACTCCCACTTGAGGGTGCTTTTTTTATTTAATTTATTAATTTGTCCAATATGCCACAATTTTCTTTTTATATATATATATATATATATATATATATATATATATATATATATATATATATATATATATATATATATATATATATATTCACAACACACGTAGATTTTACATTTCATAATTTCACTTTCCATGTTTCAACAATTAACATTAAATTCAGGAAAAAAAAGGTATCGCGAAATGCAGATGTTGAATCCAGAGTCTTCGATAGCTTAGTTGGTAGAGCATAAGACTAGTAATCTTGAGGTCTTGGTTTCGAACCCTGCTCGAAGATGTTATTTTTCTGGAATTTAAAAAATTTGTCTGCAATGCCACAAATTCCTTACTATTTCCTTAATATAAGTTTTTGTTTAATTCTTGAATCCTTTTTTAGATATTCTTTTGGGAAGGTTTTCTTGGGTTTCGGATTCTTTGAAAATAATGTTTTAGTAGTTCGTAGGAGAAGACGTTTCGTCCCTGGCCGAGGACATTTTCAATTCTTTATTTATTTTTATTTTTTTTATACAACATACATGGTTTGCTGGAAACAAAATATTTTTCTGTAACATTTTTGAAAAAAACTGTGAGTAATGATCGTGGTATTACCACTGAAGTGTTGTAATTATACAGTTAGGTTTTTGGTTTTTGTGCCTCATTATGTTTTGGTGGCTATAGTTATCAAAATCGGATAGAAAATAAACCTTCCAAGAGTGAATAAGATATCCGATTTTAATAACTATAGCCACCAAAACATAATGAGGCACAAAAACCAAAAACCTAACTGTATAATTATAACACCTCAGTGGTAATACCACGATTATTACTCACAGTTTTTTTCAAAAAAATAGCGAATTTTCTGCCAAGGTAGGTCACCTATTTGTGTATTGTTTCCCAATGTATGTTACAGAAAAATATTTTGTTTCCAGCAAACCATATATGTTTTAAAAAAATAAAATAAAAAATAAATAAAGAATTGAAAATGTCCCCGGCCAGGGACGAAACGTCTTCTCCTACGAACTACTAAAATATTGTTTTCAAAGAATCCAAAACCCAAGAAAACCTTCCAAAAGGTATTATATATATATATATATATATATATATTATATATATATATATATATATATATATATATATATATATATATATATTGTTTCATTTAAATAACTTGCAAGTACGTACCTTAGATAGAATATATTGGAATGGCATCATAATTATTGTGCAACAGAATTTAGGGCAATAAATTCCTAAAATAATTCTACACATCCTACAAGACAACCACAACCGTAATTTTCCAGAAATTAGAAACTCAACAGTTGAAACGAATCAAGAAAAAACTATGGGAGGAATGATATACATAAAAAAGAACAAAAACGCAATCCTACTTACCCCTTGTTGGAGGCTGCAAAGACTTAAAGTGCAGATCGGCTATCGTCGAAAGTGGAGGGTGAGGAGGTTGGATAATCAGGATTATCCGGGAAATTGATGATTTTCGATCACTACGACTCGAAAATTTTGTTTTCTACCGATTTAATTTATTGGTATTCGGCCCGACGTTCTGATTGATACTACCTGTCGCGCATCCAAAATCAGGTGCGTGAACAATCCCAGCAAAAGGATTTGTCCTTTTTGTAGGCAACACTTGTTGCACTGGTAAATGAAAACTATTTCTAGAACGACGGGATGGCTAAAACAAGGAGGAACTAAAGGAAAGGCTTGGGATCATGCCTACATGCTACCGGTCGGAAGCAGAAATAGAAGAAAGCAGGCAAAACCCAATGGTGAAACTCACAAATAGAGTCCCACCGTAAGAAAGTCCGTAAACTTCTTAACAAAGCCAGATGGACTGAACGTCCCACACACTGGGAAGACTATAAGTCAGCACAAAGATAATTCAAAAAGAGAGAGAACCTACTTACCAGAGGCAGCAAGGTCCTATCCAAAGACCCGGGAGCAAGGCTGGCTCGTCCTGCCTGAAAGCAGGTATATTGCCACGGACAGGGAGGCACTCCAACATATGCTCTCAGTCCATTTTCCACGCCAGGCGGTGATACTTCAACGTCCAAGCCACAGCGGAGTGTAATACCCAAAACAAAGGTTGACTACAAGATGGCTGCGGGGATTGCAACTTACGAGAGAGTGGACTGGGCCATTGAGTCCTTTTCACCTTTCAAATCTCCGAGGAAGATGATATATTCCCATCCCCACTTCGAAAGGGCAGAGATACCCTAATCCTCCATCTTGTGAGGATATTCCGCAGGTGCCTCGCACACGGATACGTTCCTAAAGTATGGAGAACATCCAAGGTCATCTTCATCCCCAAGCCTGGTAAAAATGACTACACTCATGAAAAAGCGTTCAGGGCCATCAGCCTCACGTCTTTTCTTCTAAAGGCAATTGAAAGGCTGGTGGACAGATACATTAGAGATGAGGTACTAGAGCTAAATTCGCTCAGTGACATTCAGCACATGAACCAGAGCGGCAGGGGCACCAAGACTGCCCTCCATCGACTTGTCCATAGGGTCGAGGGCGGGTTAGTCAGTGGCGATGCCACCCTGGGTATATTCATCGACGCAGAAGGAGCATTCAACAACACGTCATTTGACTCTATATGTCAAGCAACAAGGGAAAGGGGCGTGAACCCAACCATAATAAGTCGGATTCACGTCATGCTGTCCCAAATACTAGCTAGGGCAACTCTTAGAAATAGCTCCAGCGAGGTCATGCCCACGAGGGGCTGTCCGCAGGTAGAAGTCTAGTCCCCTCTGCTATGGTGCCTCATGGTGGATGGCCTTCTAGTGAAAATAAAAGACCTGGGCTTCGCGGACGACATTGTCATCCTGGTCGATAACCAGGGTTCCGGCCTCGTGAGGGACACAATACAAAGAGCCCTCAGTGGGGCTGAGTGTGAACCCTGAAAAGGCGGAGCTGGTTCTTTTCACCAGAAAACGCAAACCAGAGGATCTTTCAAACGTACAACTCACTGGGAAGCCTCAGAATTACAAAAGCTCAGTCGAGCATATCGAACATACAGTGCGGAAAGCCACAGCGGCGTTCTGAGCATGCAGAAGGGCATTTGGTAGTACGTGGGGGCTAAGCCACAAGATTATCTATTGGATCTACACGAGTATCATACGCCCAATGATACGGACCCATCGTATGGTGGCAAGGTACAGCATACGGCATAGATAATGCACAAAGACTTGCCTGCCTTGCGACAGTTGCAATGAGGATGGCACCTACCAGGGAGCTGGAGACACTCATAGGGCTGCCTCCCCTGTACCTCTTATTGAACGCAAAGCCATCGCTCGCCTGAGAAGCTCCAACCAATGGCGGAGCAAGGGAATGTATGGACATTCGCGATTATGGAATCAAACGGAGGAGGACTGTCCCCTTCTTGAAATGCCGGGGGACAATTCTATACCTGCCATTAGATTCATAAAAAGGCCGCAGACAGTCATTCACGAAAGAGAGGACTTGGCGCAGATCGGGCCCCGCCTGATAAATACTACGAAAATCATCTGGTACACAGATGGCTCCAAGATGGGTGAATCAGCCGGCGCCGGGGTACATGGGCAATCTCCGAAAGCGGAACTCTGTTACCCCTTGGGAAATTTTGCCACAGTATTTCAGGCAGAGGTTTTTGCCATACTTGCCTGTGTAAGAGAAAATATCAACAGAGGCTACTACGGCTAGCGAATCACGATATGCACAGACAGCCAAGCAGCGATCAAGGCCCTCACATCGTACAGAGTCAGCTCGCTGCGGGTGTCTGAATGCATAGATGAACTGCGAAGACTAGCCACCGCCAATAAGGTAAAGCTACTATGGGTTCCCGACCATTCCGGGGTACCCGGAAACGGACTATTTGACCCGACAAGGTGCCAACAGCTCAACGATTGGACCACAACCGATCCTAGGAGTTTCTAGATCATGGAGCGTCTCAAGTATGAAGGAAATTCTAGGATGCATGGAAAGAGGCTTCTGGCATGAACTCCACATCGAAGGCTCTTCTACTAGGAGGACCAAGGCTCTGCTCACTTTGAACAGATAGGAAATCAGAGTAGTGGTAGGGCTCCTCACGTGACACTGCCATCTAAACAAGCACCTCAACAATATAGGTATCATGGAAGATATTGAATGCAGGTGGTGCTTGGAGGATGAGGAGTCAGCCACCCACATCCTCACGAAATGTCCAGCAGTGGCAGCAACACGGAATGCGCACCTCGGGAATATAATTTTGAACCCGGAGAGTGTGAGGAAAGTATCAGTTAGAAGGCTGGCCTCTTTCGTCCACGAAATAGGCCCATTTCCGCAGCAGCGGTGGGTGCATAAAGAGCCCGATTGATAGGCCTACATACTTATAGTTTAGACCGTTCACAAACCTCTATTCTATCTCTAGGTGGATGAACACAATAACAAATCAATGAAAACTCATACCTACAAAAACTACTTCCCCAAAATAAATGAACTACAGAATGGCCATCAATGCCCATGCACAAATACGTACGATCCTAGTCAAAACAAATAATGAATTCAAAATTACATAATTATTACGTCACATCCACCAGGTTCGGCCCAATCAGTCAATCAAACCACACACATGGCATTACCAAATCTAGCGAATCACGCAGACAAACACAAATCCAACCATCAACCTAAAATCCAGAAATTATCACATTGGAATATACACTCATTACTTAACCCGCATAAAACAAATACACAAACATAATTTCCCTAAAATGAAGTGGGACGCAACAATCAGTCCAATAATCTCGGATTGCTATCGATAGAACAAAAAAAACAACCCTTAAACTTCTTTTTCATATACAATGTCACACATAAAGTTCGCAACATATGGAAGTTTTTTTTATTAATAGATATAATGAAAATTTGACTTTGCCGTTAGTTTGTGCTTGAAAAATTAGTAAAAAACAGCCTCTTTCCTTTTGTCATGTGCCCCTCTAAACCTGTCAAATTTGACATTTTTTTCGAAAATCCTCAAAAAGTTGCTCAGTTTCTAATTTTATACCTTTGCTCCAAATTTAGACTCTCCACTGTCACTTCGACTTCTTTCCAATTTTTTTAATTTTTCGTATCTTTCGCTCTACCGATTCGAACGAAACATGATTCAAATTTCATAATTTTGATGAATACGAGACTCCAATGTCATATCTTCCCTAGAAAACACCTACATTGGCTTGATAAAAAATAAATGCACCTCCAGAAATTCGTCTTTGTTGTTGCAAAGTTCATCTAGTTTTTTCATTTCATTGTGAAACTGATTTTCAATGTATGGACGTTGATATGTCAGTAATCGAATAAACGAATTTCTCTTCATTCTTATTACACTCGTTTTTTTTTTCTAATACATTTTTATCCAGTTTGATTATTTTTCTGACCAATAATTCAGTTACAAACAAACCCGAAATATCAAATTTTTCTGTAAACTAAACAATGTTTAGTTTCATAACTATTCAAAAGACTTTCGTTCTAGCGATTTGATATGATATAAAATATCATGATTTTAAACAATACAAAATTAATGCAACATCTCGGGGAGAAAATAGTGCAATTGATCGATTCGAAATAAAATTTTCGCTTAGTAGGTTAATGTCAAATTATTGCATTTATTAAATCGAGTTGCTTTGTGTACAGATTTTCGTACATTTATAATACACAAATAAGTTTTATGTACAATGTTATCCACACAAGACAAAGTGAGAATCGTTCTTTTATGTGGTGAGAATGTGCCATATCGAGATGTTGCTTGTAATTTCAATAACCGGCATCCAGGAAGAAATATTCACTTCAGAACCGTGGGAAGGATATAGAAAACATTTAAAGAAACTGGCTCTGTGGACAATCGTTTCAAGAAACCATATAATCCAGTAAGGTATAATGAAGAAGAACAACTCAATGTTTGTTTGAGCGTTGTTGAAAACGGAAAAACTAATATTAGGAGTATTATTGAGAATACAGGGGTTGTCAGAGAAACTGTGAGAAGAATTTTGCACAAAAATAATTTCCATCCCTATAAGCCAAAGTTCATACACCCTTTTAAAGGAAGAGATTTCGATTTTCGAGTAGGATTTTCATTTTGGTTCCAAGGTGAGAGAGAAAATTATATCACATTTCCCTACAGGACTTTATGGACACACGAGGCAACTTTCACGTCGAACGGAACAGTTAGTTCTCAAAATTGTCGCTGGTGGTCCACCAATAATCCAAATTTGGTAATAGAATGCCGTGACCAATATTCATTCGAAACAAATGTGTGGTGTAGTTTATTACATAACCAATAATTGGACCACATTTTTTTAGAGAAGATTTTAACGCAAACATATACAGATAATTCATTATGTATCAGTTGTCTGAAGTTTTGGATAATCTGCCTCTAAGTATCAGACGAAATTTGTGGTATCAGCTTGACGGGGCACCGATCCACCAAACGATAGAAGTGAAACAGTGTCTCAGTCAGATGTTTAGGGGCAAAGTGATAGGTCGAGATTGGGAAGATTATTGGCCACCAGGATCACCGGACTTATCTCCAATGGACTTTTTTCTATGGGGTTATCTGAAACAAAAAGTGTATAAGCACAGACTATTAACAAACAGAACATTTAGAGAATACCATTCGGGAGTGTTGTGCTAACATAAATTCCCTATTTATTAAAAATGCCACGAACTATAATTAAATCTAATAGTTTACATCCAACAGTCACACTATTGGGTGTAAACTACATCAAAATATTTCGAACTCATCTGCAGCTAACTGGATTCAAATCTGTTAAAAAAAGAAATACGAGTGTAATAAGAATGAAGATAAATTCGTTTATTGCAACAACAAAGACGAATTTCTAGAGGTGCATTTATTTTATTTTCTGGTAACAGGCCAATGTGGGTATTTTCTGGGCAAGATATGACATTGATGTCCCGTATTCATCAAAATTATGAAATTTGAATCATGTTTGGTTCAAATCGGTAGAGCGAAAGATTCGAAAAATAAAAAAATTGGAAAAAAGTCGAAGTGTCAGTAGAGAGTCCAAATTTGGAGCCAAGGTATAAAATTTGAAACTAAGCAACTTTTTTTGTGGCATTTTCCGAAATTAAAAAAAAAAATTTTTTGAGGATTTTCGAAAAAAATTACAAATTTGACAGGTTTAGAGTAGCACATGACAAAAGGAAAGAGGCATTTTTCAAGCACAAACGAGCTGCGAAGTAAAATTTTCATTATATCTATTAACAGAAAAAACTTCCATATGTTGCGAACTTTATGTGTGACACTGTATAAATTTGTAGAATGTAAGGAAAACAACAATTGATAAAGTCTCAGGTCAGAGGCGAAAAGTTTTGTAAATTATATATGTAGAAAGAAAAATAATTATTTGAAACCTATCTCAGTCAGAATACAAAACTCAAGAAAATATAAACAAGAAAAAGATATTGAAAAGGGAAACATTCTCAATCGAATATTGATAGAAATATTTTTCTGTGAATTGAAAAATCCACGATTAAAATGAAGTTATTTTTCTGTGAATGTCTAACAGAAAACAACTACTTCCCCAGCTAAAGCCACGCTGGACATTGAACTACATCTGATAGATATTCTGAAAAGGCCCTAACTCAAAAGAAAACATCTGAAATTGAAATTTTGCATTTTCATTCAGATAGTTATTTGATTTTCTATTCCAGTCTTAATTGAGAACTCATAAAGATGAATGAGGCAAAGATTTTATGAACATCCTGTTTATATTTTCAACAAATCAAGAAAAAGATAATTAAGATTCAAGAATTATTACCAGATTTCCGTCCATTAATGATTGAATAAATACGTCTTGGTATAATAGACATTCTCTATGTATTGACCGTTTTTTTTCTGAAATTACCTCACTATTATTTACGTGTTCTGTTTTATTTCGCCATATTCCATGTTGATACGTACCGCAACTAAATGAGAAAGATGTTTCCGCAAATAAATGATTTGTTAACATGGCATTCGAATATAAACCCGGAATTAAAAGTGAATTAGCAACAAGCTATTAATTTTATTAACAGTGGTGGCGATAAATTGTGATGTTTGATAAACATTTCACATTCAATCTATTTATTTAAATAGAAATAGTCATCAATTTTGTTGGAATAATTAATTAATTATTCGCATTATTTTCCAATATATAATTGTTGAAATAAATTGGAAATTTGATGTATTTGCCAACAGTACATCTGTTAGATATGGTGAAAATGCTAGCTTTAGAAAAATTGAAAGTGAATATTATAAATAAAATGATCTGTTAATCCTGATCCTGACATAATACATTTTTATTTATTTATGTGCCATTAGTTGAGAGCTGAATATTGAAATCTCACGTACCTTTTTTTTACATGTCTTAGAGTACTAAATTGTATGCTATCCTATCAAAATAATAAGTAGGAACATTATACAGGATGTGAATTAACTTGTTGCACTAGAAGTCCATTAAAAAATAAAAAGATTCTTCTTTTTAAATAATTAATATAAAAAATATTTATTACCTACCAGAATTTTTTTCCTTTTTTTCATACGATCGTTTTAAACTGTCGGAATTTAATTGGGAAAGTTTTTCGGTTTGGAGAAAAAATGACTGGTGCTTTTAGGTGTCAATCTTCACTAAAATTTCTAGGCAAAAGTGCTTTCAAATAAATTTGTAAAATGTATAAGCAGCTATTTCCCTTATTATTTTTGAATGATATGGCATTTCCCTTATAAAATCCCCAATTCCCAACACAAAACGTATTTGAATGCCGATTTCATTGAATGTTCAGTAACATTCAATTGTAAACTCCAGGGCAATTAGAATGGTTGATTCTACAGCGAATTGACAGTTGGAATATATTTGATATGAAAGCACTCTTATATTATTACAAAGCGCCAATTTAGAATTGAAAAAACATAAAATAATGGAGTTTGAAATTGGGTGTTCAATTTTCACTAAATCATGTATGATATTTTTTTACCTCGAATATCAATATTTTCACAAACTGTTTTATACCGGTTGTCAACGAATCTATTAGACAAGTCATAACTTTTTGAATATTAGGTGTATCAAAATGAGATTTGGTATATTGTAACATTTTTGGATTTCCGAGACAATTCTGGATCAAAATGTGACATTTTGAAAAGTTTTTACGCCCACTTAATTTTTTCAGAGTCACTTTTGATATTGCATCTAGGTGATCATGATCGTATGTAAACTAATCTGAAGACCTCAGGTGATATCAGAAAATTACAAAGTTTTAGTGACTAGTATGATAGATAGGAATAAAACAAGTTGGCAAAATTACATTTTCGTGTCTAACTACTATTTTTCGGAAAAAGGATTTTTTGACGAATCTAACGATACTAATTTATTTGCGATTGGATTGAAAATAAGAACATACATTAAATATTGCTAAGGAAAATACTGGATAATAATTTATTCACTTTTGTCAAGTGTGCCACACGGATAATAATTTATTTACTTTCACTGTAGTAAATATTCAAAGTGCTTTCCTCCTTGTTCAAGACACTTCTAATGTTCCATCCACCGTGAAACACGCTGTATATCTTGATACCAAATTTCAAGTTTCTAAGTCACCTAGAAGTTGTCTAGGTTTTTGATGAGTGAGTCAGTCAGTCATGGAATATGGGTTTCTAGGTGCTTATTAGATATGCGAAAAAAGCAGTACCCCAAAACGGTTTATGTAATATACAACTGCTGGTGCGTCGCCTTTTTTTTCGAGCTTGGCTGACACACTGTCGTGTGTCTAGATTTCTTTTGATTTGAGTCAGATAACATAGAAATATTAGTATAAACGCCAAAGAGTTTAAGGTTTCCCAACAAACATTTTAGGTAAAATTTACGTCATTTCGACCTTCTGATGGGTCAGCGCCCAAATTGGCGAAGGTAATTCTTACGTTATAATTACCTTAAATTTACCAATATGGGAAAAAAATGGAAGTAATTCAGAAGTCAAAAATTGGGCAATCAAGACATTTTGCCTAATAAGTCGAAGGCATAAATAGGTAAAATTGCCTTCAGAATAGTCGACTGATGGTAAAAATGTTGTCATTTCTACCTCTTTTATTTTAAGTTATAAACATTATATTAAACCAAACAGTAGAAGGTTAGAAGAAGATAATGAATGTTTACTGCATATTATATATCTGAACCTACATGTTTATTCGTGAAAGCTTTGAAGATGAACATGGTGTATGAAAAAAGAACTGTCAAGAAACGTACAGCAGAGAATGATTTATGCAAGTGATAGTTTCGCATTCACATCTAGTTCGGATTTTATTTGCGATAAAAACTTTTCTGTGATTATGTTGAATTTTACTTATGTAAAACAAGTGGGCCCCTTCAAAATATCAAATTTGTATGGAAAAAATTCATAAAATTAAGTGTACTTCCTCAACTTTTTTCATCAAACACTGCAGAAAAGAATTTCATAGATGAAGTATGTATATTCATATCATATACACCAATTTTTTGACTATATATCAATAAAATATAGTCGATTCAAGAATATTATGGATTATTTTTGCAATGGCAATGGAAACGCTTCAAGCCAAAAAATATGGCGTCGTCCAGCTTTAAATTTATAAACATCATGAATTTTTGAAAAATGGTCTTTTTTCCGAGGTTATCTCAGTGGAAAATGCACCGATCCGGTCGCACAAACAATCATTTTGTAGGTTTTTGAATTCTCTACAAAAGTTCTAGTGTGGAACGAGTCCTCCAATACTTTTCAAGATATTTGTAAAAAAACAAAAAAGTGGTCATTTTTTACAATATTTCTTGTTAAAAAAATTCCTCAAAGCGATTTTGTAGTGGCCGACACCGGGGATTTCATCTACGAACTATCTTTCAAACGGTAGTACAGGTTATTTGCGTCTTTATTTAAGTGTCTATTTTTTCTCTATTGGTTGGCCTATTGAGAGCTTGAACTTTGAAATTTGTAGACATACATTCCATGTTTCTCCAGAATCCTATGAATTGATGAAAGTCACACCTAAATCATGAACTGCTCTACGAGTGGAAGCTTGAGGATTTCCGTAGAAGTATGCCAAAACATTCATTGCGTTGTCCTTATTACCTGTTACAGGTCTAGGTAAGTTTATTGTTGCTTTCAAAGATGATCCAAACATTTCAAAATTTCTACTCAATCTAATGGATTTTCTCAAATTCGAGGTGAATCAGGATACTTTTCATTGAATTATCTGCTAATATTTTTGTTACATTGACCCTAAATGATGAATAAATCCATCAAAACCACATTTGAGTAATTATTTTCTGCCACAGTACTTTCATACGTACGGAACTTGAATTCAGGATGAAATTAACGGAATAATATGTCAGTGCTCTGCCAGAACGAAGTATCTAAATCACTATCCAATAATAATGATTTTATTGAAGACGATTTCATAACATAAATCTTCATGAAAGATAAGTGCCATGTGAAGTGGAATGAATAGAAAAATCGAATTAAACGGTTTTCTTCACATAAAGGATTCAATATAAAATTGAACCAGAAAGATCTTTTCTGGCGTACCTATAGGTGTTACAAGCTCGATGATGGTTTGTTTACGTTGTGTCTCACTTCAGCCAGAGTTCTTTGGACCTTTGGCTGGTTGACTACTCCGTACTGCTCCGTACTGATGAGGGCCAAGAAGCCTGAAACCGGTATGCGGATTGTTAGGTGAACACGACATAAATTAAACATAATCGAGCTTATCAGAAAGAAACATTTGCATTCAATGTCCATTGATATTATATGGAAGTATGCATGGATTTTCAGGTGAATATCATTCAACGTTCTGCGTGGTATTTGCCAGAAAAGTAGTTGTTTTTCACCTGAGATCTACCATTTTCTGGTTCAAGTTTATATTGAATCCTTTATGTGAAGAAAACCGTTTAATTCGATTTTTCTATAAATCTTCATAACTCACAAACTGTACGAGATAAGTATAGGAAAAGTATACAAAATCAAATAGGAAAATGTGACAGCTTTTCAAATAAGAAATAATATACAGGGTGTTCTATTAAAACAAACTGAGTTTCAGCCATTTTCATGAGTCTCCGGAAGGAACTTACTTTTGAGCCTCCCTGTATGTTGAAACTGAGATTCTGTTCATAGGCAGAATCTTAATGATCTTTTGCAGCTGTGTCCCAAATTGCAGATTTTTGTAAATTTGCATTGTGAAAAAATCGTTACCTATTTTTCAATAGTGAGGTTTTTCACAATTTTTTTTTTTGCGAAATCTGTCACAGATAGGTTTAGGGAATTATCAGGGAAAGTTATGGGGAATCCTATAGGGATTCCAAAAATGATATAATATCCGGGATGTTCTATTTGAAAACAAAGTATCTACTACTTTCTGATACAAGCGGCAACACTGTATTGATGAAAATATTGTAGACGGATAGAGCATGTTTGATTATCTATGCCTGCAAATTTTCGAAAGATCTGTCGTTCCGTTCTCCAGATACTTATACTAATGTTCCATCCACCGTGAAACACGCTGTACACCTTGATACCAAATTTCAAGTTTCTAAGCCACCTAGAAGTGGTCTAGGTCTAGGTTTTTGATGAGTGAGTGAGTCAGTCATGAACTATGGGTTTCTAGGTGCTTATTAGATATGCGGAATTGCAAGTGTGTAAGTCTAATAGTTTATTTAGACTTTGGGGGATCGAAAGTAGCCCGAACTTGGCTGACACACTGTCGTGTGTCTAGATTTCTTTTGATTTCAGTCAGATTACATAGAAATATTAGTATAAACGCTAAAGAGTTTAAAGTTCACAGAAAAATAGAAACGCTGTTTGTGTTTTCCAATATATCTCTTTTTTTTCTGACATTGGCAATTCGATTAGTGGCAATTTAAGAATCAATAAATAAATTCCTAAATCTACCTTTCCGACTGGGTGCGCCATCGGGTTTCAATAGTTAATCGATTTGACTAGTTTCAATCATAAAGTTATTTTTCTTCGTTCTATATCCACTTAGGCAAAAGTCGTTGGACAGCGTTCTAATTCTTTCTGTTGAAGTCAAATGTTGATGAAAACATCGAAATGGGTTTATAAATGGCACCCTGACAGCGCTAATCCAATTTTGTGGTGAAAACGGGAAATTGGAACGGGAAAATTAAAAGGCGCATCGGGACCTATCCGTATGTAAACCGTCATGGAAGACCAAATGGAAATTCCTCGGGGACTATATCCAGACAGGTGTATTGCGACGTAAAACTATGTTAGGAGTATGCAACCGGATTGTATAAACATAAAGTTCGCGCAACTTCCATGGCGATGACTGGCGGGATGAATTGGATTAGGAGCATCTGGTTACGTCTGAACATTGTTTGCTGAATATTCGGATAAATTGATAACTGTATGGTCTGGAGTCGGGAGTAAATATTATTGGATCGCGAGGAAAATGTGACGCGAGAGGTGGATCAATATAAACACCTATATAAAGAAAAAAAAAACTTGAAGATCAGTTTGTAACGAAGCATTTTTGTTACTAAGAACGGCTAACCAAAAGTTTGAAGTTACTTTGGTACGTCCCTGCCTATTTGGGGTTTAATATTAATTATGGTCTGGCAACAAAGTTATGCCCCGTTTAGAAAATAAGTGTAAATATCCAAAGCTAGGAACGATCACAAAACCAAGCAGAAGAAAGTTCTGATGCCTTTTTGCACCGTACGAAAAGACTTTTCTGACTGCTTTTACTATGATGGTAAAAAAGTAAATTCATATTAGTAAAAACATAGTTTTCTTTTTCATAAGGGGACAAAAACGTAAACTGCTTTATGGTCCAGTTCTTAGGTCAATCAGACAAAAAGAGCGTATTTCTTAACAATGTTTTCGTCCGATATTTCTTTCAAATTAGGATGATCGCTCTCTTTTCATCCAGTCCGAGTGTTTGAAATTGTTCTACGAGTCATGACCGTCAAAAAAGTAATTGAACCATAAGCATTAATGCAAAAGTTTAAGTAGTGAGGTAACCGTAAGTGAAACATTCTATATAAACCTTTGATAATCTGTTGATTTGCTTGTGTCTTTAAGACACCTTCATAACCATATTTCCCTGTTGTGTATTTCCCCCCAATGTGTTTGATAGCCGTTCATTGTAAATATTTCATACGATACTGAAAGTACGATTCAGTTGTGGAAGTAATTTAACTGCACAGGTGTAAAATATTCCAGTACCGTGACTTTCACTATAAATCAGGTATATGTATTAGTTGTTATTTCGGATTGATTAATGTCGTGGGATATTCTTTTAGCAAAGAATAAATATTAATAATTCCTATCTCTACGAGAGCAGGCGGTCTCCCCGATTGACCGTCGTAAATTCAATTATTTCATATTAATTGCCAATCCTACCGTATTCGGGAGGATTGCCACCGCCATTTGTTTCATTTTTGTCTTTGGCAGGTATTTAGAGTGTAATAGAATTCATAGCGTCCTGGTTATTAATTGAACAAAATATTGAACTTGACATTTTACATCTATTTCGCTGCTGTTGTGTTTAAATATCCTATAGCAAGGATCGATGATCCATTCAATCCTACAGCGGAAGACCCTGAGTTACATTCTGGGGTGTTATCGGAGGTAACAATATGTCAGTTTTTCTAGCTGCTCAAGTTATGAAGCATGATACAGATATTAGGGCTTTTCAATCCAGAATGAAGTTCATGAAGGTGGTTTTATAAAATCATTGAGTTAAAGCGATTGTGAATATAAAAAGTAATACACGTTGATGTCTAGTACGCAGAATCCTAGCCATATATTACTGCTTCCTGCTAAATTAGTACTTAGCTAGGGGTAGATCAGGAGTGTGATAACACCGTAGTTTGGGCATTCGAGATATCTAAGTGGTTCCGTTTTCTCTCCGTGAAGCTCAAAGTAATTATTACAAGTGGCGCGTGAAGTTTTTTTTGTTTTAAGGCGAATTTATAAAGTCATTCATTTAAAGCGGGTGAATTTAATACCTACGAAGCCACCATAAAAATCGGTGTTTTCCCATTTGCGGTCGTGCCATTTTCGGTCGGAACAATTTTCGTCCCACTTGCGGTCAATCAATATGACACAATGCAAATTATGTCAGGGGTGATCTCACTTACGGTCAAGAAAATAACTTTATAAATCGGCAATTCCAAATTGCGGATCTACTCATCAGGTAGATAAAAATAATTGTCAAATTGTCCTTCTTTGACCGCAAGAGGGGTCACGATAATTGTTCTGACCGCAAATGGCACGACTGCAAATGGCACTATATCTAAAATCACTTCCTGAACTTAGATTGTAAAAATAGGAAAATCGGTCTCCGAGGCGACAAAGTGAGATATAGCTATCATCTCACAAAGGGATTGTGTAATTATATTCTGGTAGAGTTAGAGTTCATTGTTGAAACTCATAAATTGATAAATTTACGTTAATCTGTTCAATTTAATGAATAAAATATATTTTTTAAGTTCTCATAACCTTTGTGTCATAAATACAAATTGTGAAAATTGAATAAGTTGAAGTTTAAATAAAATTATTACATTGTGGTTACACTTGGAATCTTCTATGGAAAGTACCCTTCCCTTTTCATGCATATAAACTATAGAATCAGAACAGTGTTAAAGTTAGGATAAAGTAGGATGAAGTAGGACAGGTCTGTCTGACTGTTGCAATCAAAAGCATCTGGAGTCCAATCCCAAGGGCTGTAATCAAACCCCTTCAGATCTTTGGAGACCAGACCCTTGGACATCCGTATCTCCATCTATTGCTACCCCTGGTAAGTGGAGTAAACGACTATCAAATCTAGCGCCCGAGGGTAAAAGTTGAGTTTAAAAATAGAAATAGTTTGAATAAGTGTCTTGGCTCCATAAATAACGTAACGGTTCTAGGGATGATAGTTATTATTCCCGACCCTAGAAAAACGCGTCACAAGTTGAGAAATGTTTTTTTAATAATCGTTATTCAGCTATACCGGGTGACCCCGAACCAATTTACCCCCTGTATCTTCGTTGTTATTTTATATGGATGTTTCAAATTCGGTACTTCGATTTGATGTTCTGAATGTACAATTTATCAAGTATCAAACCAAATATGACACTCCCGGTTTGACCGGAAGCGCATCCAATTTTTATATTTCAAATGGAAAATATATGTTTTCTTTGGAAATTACCATTTGGTATAGAATTACCTTTCCAATGATATTTCATAATCATACTTCCAATTCACAATCTGCTGATATGATTGAGATTTTATAAAAAATACTTTTTGTATTCCCCTCGTAACGGAACAATTTCATGAAAGTATGCTATGGAAGATTGAACAATATCATGTAAGTAACAATAATTCATGGCTAAATAAGTTTTAAGCAGACTAACTATTCATACAATTTTAGTTTTTCTTCATGTTTCAACATCAATACACTCATTTCTTTTGAATGCTAACATAGGAAACATGAAGAAACGTCCATATTTTTGTTTCATATTTATTTTTTATGAAGATAATTTCCATGCTATACCTACATTTGTATTGAACCTTTCAACTTTATGTTAGGTGGCCAAACTTTTTACACAATAAGTTTTATGCAGACTAACTATTTTTACAATTTTAGTTTTTTTTCATTTTTCAACATCAATACACTCATTTCTTTCAAATGCTAACCTAGGAATTTTTAAAGTACATAAGTACATACATATTGAAATACAAAACATGAAAAAACCTCCATATTTTTGTTTCATATTTATTTTTTATGAAGATAATTTCCATGTTATACCTTCATTTGTATTGAATCTTTCAACTTCATGTTAGTTGGCTATGGAATTGAATTTGTTGAATTGTTCTGTCGTTGTGTTTACGCCAAATTGTTGACCAAATTGTTGACAAATGTTCTGAAATTTCTAAGATAATCATTTGTGAAATGAACAACTACTACCGATTTACCCAAACTGAAAAAGTTGAAATGCTGTTGATTTATGGAGAAGCAAGGAAAAATTCCTGTTTAGCCTTGCGTCTGTACCAGGAGAGATATACTAACCGTCCGCAACCTAGTAGTAGAAACTATTTTGCAATATTGGCGTCACAGTTCAGGAAAGAACGGAATAATCATGATGGGGAACATGTTATTGTAAGCGAAGATACGGAGATCACTGTTCTAGCAGCGGTTGAAATTGATCCAAATACATCATTAAGGCAGATCGAATATGAGGTTCATTCAAATATCAAATTCATCAATATTTGGAAGAAAATGATGCGCAGAGGAGGATTGTGTATTGTAACTGGGTCACACGAAAAGAAACAGAAAATCCAAATTTCCATTACAATATTCTATACAGTGATGAATCACGCTTTACAAACAATGGTCATTTCAATAGAAATAGTTCACGTTATTGGGCACAAGAAAATCCGCATGTGTTCAGAGAAGGAAGACACCAGGAAAGATTCGGATTCAATGTTTGGCTAGGAATTTTTGGAACCAGAATAGTGAGACCAATTATTTCCGATGGAGCTTTAACAGGTGAACGGTACCTACAAATTTTAAATGATGAAATCCAAAATTTTATTGAAGATATTCCCTTAGCGACACGTCGCGTTATGTATTTCCAACAAGATGGAGCACCTCCACATAATTCGAACGTAGTCCGAGGACATCTTACTAGAACTTTCAAAGACAATTGGATTGGTTCTCATTGTCCAGTTCGTTGGCCACCAAGGTCACCAGACCTAACGCCAATGGATTTTTTTGTTTGGGTTCACTCGAAAAATGAAGTTTATGCTCATAATAGACCTCAAAATCGCGAGGAACTTGAAAGACAGGGTAAGGAGAGCCATCAACAAAATTACTCCGGCTCAACTAGTGAATGTTATGCGGGCATGCTCCGAAAAAATACAAAAATGCATTGACGTTAACGGGTGACATTTTGAACAATTAGATTAATTGAGTCTGTCATAGGTGTTGGATTTCTTTTGAATTGAGTTAGAAAACTGTACATGTTCCAAATATCTACTATTTTGTAGGAAAATTATCGAAATGAATATTTTGTTGCGTCCAATTTTGCAGTTTCAAAAATAAATCCAAACCTATAGAAGAAATTCAATATCATAGCCAATTGAGATGAAGTTGAAAGGTTCAATACAAATGTAGGTATAGCATGGAAATTATCTTCATAAAAAATAAATATGAAACAAAAATATGGAGGTTTTTTCATGTTTTGTATTTCAATATGTATTTGAGTTTCTAACCAACTTAAAAAATTCCTGTTAGCATATAAAAGAAATGAGTGTATTGATGATGAAAAATGAAGAAAAACTAAAATTGTAATAATAGTTAGTCTGCATAAAACTTATTGTGTAAAAAGTTTGGCCATGAATTATTGTTACTTACATGATATTGTTCAATCTTCCATAGCATACTTTCATGGAAATGTTCCGTTACGAGGGGAATACAAATTTTTTATAAAATCTCAATTATATCAGCAGATTGTGAATTGGAAGTATAATTGTGATATATCATCGGAAAGGTAATTCTATGCCGAATCGTAATTTCTAAAAAACATATATACTTTCAATTTGAAATATAAAAATTGGATGCGCTTCCGGTCAAACCGGAAGTGTCATATTCGGTTTGATACTTGCTAAATTGTACATTCATAACATCAAATCGAAATACCGAATTTGAAACATCCATATAGAATAACAACGAAGATACGGGGGGAGGGGGGTAAATTGGTTCCGGGTCACCCGGTATGTCTGAGATTTGTCGAAGTTTTTGTTGCCCGAAAATTCAATAATGATATTGAGATTGAGAAAACATCCTCTATTTTCGATTACTTCATTAATCCAGTCTAGCTCGTTCAGTTTTTGGAGTTATTCCTATCCTCGAGCTGATGCTAGTAGAGTATCTCCGGTTCCGAAAGGACCCGGAGATACAAGCAGGTTTCATTTTGTGTGTTCTCAACATTGGATATTTTCCTAAATCGTATATCTCTTCTTCAACGAAGGCGGCTTTGAGCATCACAAAGCGAGATAAAGAAGCACCTTTTATCAACAAAGTAACAAATTTCATTATCTTGAAAAATCATAAATTATTCGATTACTTGTGTCATGAACGAATTTTCAGAAAATCCATACTAATTTTCCATGCCCACCAATTCCGAACTTAATTCCTGCAAGTCTTACCAATTTCCGCAATTCTTTTCCTAACTGTTTTCCCAAATGCCCAACAGTTACCAAATAAATTGTCAGATTCCCAATTAATTTCTACCGGGGAAATTGTTGGGCTGACTTCTTCCAAACACCAAGTTTTTTCGTTTTTTTTTTTATCTTTGCCCAAAGTGAAGGAGTCAAATATTCCTAATTTCCTTCGTCTATAAAGTTTTTCATCGGTATTTTTCTCTCGGGTGGCACTGGAAATAATTTATCTCGTTCCCAACTGATTCCTCTAATGCCCAACTAATTGCTCCAATTCCCAATAACAACAACAAAATTATCAAGAAGTTTTCCTGGAATCAGGTGGGTACTTCTGAGACTTGTTTTCGAAAACGAAAACCCCATAGGATATTTCTTCTCGCTTAAAATTAGAACATTGAAAATGCGATAATTGGTCGAATAAATGGCAGAAATGCTTAAATTATTCAAGAGGTTATTTGGAAAGTCAAAAGTGCTGCGAATAAATCCAATCAATCTTCATCTAACACTCTAACGCTCCAATACAATAAAATTTCAGAATGGTCGAAGTTTGCCATTCGCAAGTTTGACTCAAATATTGTGAAGGATATGAAGGGAATTATCCCGAGTGATTTATGGACTGGCGAGAAAGGGTAGACTTCGCAAATGAATTCTGACTGGGACAACTAGACGAGAAAGAATATGTATGGACCGATGTTGCATTCTTTCCGGATATGTTTAATTGTTTATTCGCCTTCCTCTTATGCTTGATTATCTTGACAGTTTTTAACCAAAAGACAGAGATGAATTCAAAAACATATATTTTTCAGAGGGCGAGGTCGATATAATAGTGTCCCATTCTACTTTCAGAGCATACAATCACCATAACTAGTGTCTTCCGGGAAGGGGATGAGTCAAGTGGTTCAAGTGTGAA
This sequence comes from Gonioctena quinquepunctata, assembly GCA_018342105.1. NCBI lineage: Eukaryota > Metazoa > Arthropoda > Insecta > Coleoptera > Chrysomelidae > Gonioctena > Gonioctena quinquepunctata. The sequence goes on from JAFIRS010000838.1 coordinate 494,544, forward strand.
TCATTCGTGAAAGTGAATATAGATAAATAATCCAAAGCGAAAATTCCAACAACAACTGAAAGATTCTCACAAACGCTGCTATAACAGAATTATCTCAGATATTGAGAAAATAAGAAGTAGATTGTCAATTGTCTCACGATTTACTTGTCAAATTCGGATATTCTATTGATTGGGAAAAAACAATTTATTTCAATTTATACAAGAAGCAAAAGAACTAAAAATAACAATGTTACGAATGATTTCTGGTGAGTATTTCTTCTTGGAAAATATCTTTCTTTGTCTCATTCATCTATATTAATTCTTAATTATGACTGAAATATAAAATCAAATAACATCTGAATATCTATCAGATGTTAAATTCCCACGTGGCTTTAGCACAAAAAATTACTTAATTTTGAACGTGGATTTTTCAATTAAAAAAAAAATTATATTCAATATTCTCTTGATTGGGAAGATAATGATTAAAGTTTATCCTCAAGTCGCAGAAGATTCTACATATGAATCATATTTTCAAACAAATCAATTTATCATACCCCATAACTGGTTATAAATATCAAAAAAACCCTAATTTCAAAGTGACACTCCGAAAGAAATGGTTCCAACATTTTTCAATCTTTGCAAAGTGAGACTGCTTCTAGAAAATGTGTTTCCCAATTATTTCGGTCTTCCTGGTGATCGTGGAAGCGTGAAATAGATTTTTGTTGACAAAAATGTATTGAAGTAATGAATGCGATGCCGGTTTTGCATCAATGTTACAAATGATTTCTGGTGAGTTATTCTTTTTTGTCTCATCCATCTATATGAGTACATAATCAAGACTGGAATAGAAGATAAAATAAAAATCTGAATGAAAATGGAAATATTTACTTTTGAGTTTTGAGTCCTTTCAAATATCTATCAGATGCAGATGTAGTTCAATGTACAGCGTGGCTTAAGTCTAGAAAGAGTTTTTCTCTGTTAGATATTCACAAAAAATAACTTCATTTATATCGTGGAGCTTTTCAATTTTCAGAAAAATATTGCTATTTAATATTCAACTGATCTTTCCCTTTTCAACATAAAGTATAGTCTTACAAATTACATAAAAACTCTAATAGCAGAAAATTAAAAAACTCTCTGATTGATTTTTAGACTCATCAACTCCGCAACTACTCTTATTTTCCTAACTTACATGGGCACCGCAAGAATCTAGCTGTAACTTCTCTGATCGAACCATCAGTGGCCTGCTTATTAACATCTTGACCAAATTCTCATTTCTGGCATTATCTTTCCACTTACGCCTATTTCAATACAAATGCATTTTTGACGAATGAAAAGTTCTAAAATTTTAATCGTTTATATTATCTTTAATCTAAGAAATTTCGGAGCTATTCAAAACATAATTACAACCTCCTTTGCAACTCTTTTACTGGAATTTTAGTTTTTTATTGTGTTATTACAATCATAATCTGACGTACATGCCCTTGAAATAAAAAAGTTTTCGAACACAACGCTTAGGTCTACTATTTGTTGTAGAATAAGAAATTTTGCATGCCGATAATGTTACCTCATTACTATCATCCACTGATGGAGCTACATTTTTGTCAGACACTGTCTTTCATCCAAAAACTCTATGTTCTTCGAATTTTCAGGCAATAGCCGATGAATTATTTTGCGGGCTGTTGATTGACTAATTCTCCTGAAGTCAGCAATAGGCAACGCAATCGATTCTCATTGATCCTAGTATTTGAAATGCAGCTTCTTTTAAAAGTAGGAATTTTCTCTCAAAATCTGCATTGTCCAAATTTTCTCGGATCCATTGAGGACGCGGAACGGCAAATTCATCATCACTATCGTCTACAAAGGCAAGATCATAACACTCGTCGAAATGCCATTTTTATGGAACTCAATCTCCTTAAAGGTATAATCGTCCTAAAGTGGACTAGCAAGTAAAAATTTTAGTGGAGAGAACGTAGCGGCCACGATCCTGGAAAACTACGAAGTTTTTGAACACAAACACTGCCACGTAATAGACACGGTTCTATCACGTGGCGGCTACCAAAATGGTTAACACTCATGGATCATAGATAGCCACATTCCAACCACGTTGTGGTCACCTGGCAAAAACGTGGATATGTAGTGGCCGACACCACGACAGGTTGAACTTAATTGACTTTGCTTGTGTAATTGATATGTAGCTCGATATGTATCCTACAACATGTTTTTATAATAAATGTTCCTCATTCTTCCATTTTGCCTGATTCATTTCTAACACTCGACTCTATGAGTATATATATATATATATATATATATAACATACAAACACGTAAGTATATTGAATAAGGATATTTCTGATTGTTTTGAAATTAAGACGATTAAACGTTTACTGCAAAAGATCGGTGTTGATGCTCGGTTGTGAGCACGGGCCATATGAATATTCTCTGTTTAGGGAAAGTTATTATAATTTTGCAAATAACGCGCCTCTGAAAGTATGTAATTCAATCCCTCAAAAAAAAAACATCAATCTTGGTTACTTGCAGGTCGTCAAGCCGAGGCCTTCGCCATCACTCATGGCCTAGAACAACTGGTCGAGCTACCAACCCGCATCCCTGATGTCAACAACCAGTCTGCCAATACACTAGATCTTTTCCTCACCACCAATCCTGACCCGTATAGAATAGAAGTTTGTGCCCCACTTGGAAACTCTGACCACACCCTCATCTCCACAACATGCTCTTTCCATTTACCATCGAGCTGCACAATACCACCCCGTCTCATGTGGCATTACAATTCGGCCGACTGGGAAGGTCTTCGTATGTTTTTCTCAGCGTTTCCATGGAAGAGAGTTTGTTTCTCTTCAGTAGATCCAACACGATGTGCTGAGACAATTTCTGAAATCATCATGTTGGGGATGCAAACTTACATACCGAATACCGAAAGAAGAACATCATCCGATAAGACCTGGTTTAACAGAAACTGCTCTAGAGCTGTGGCTTCCAAACAGGCAGCATACCATCGATGGCTAAAAAATCCGGGCCCTGAGACCAGAGCAGCATATGTCGAGGCTAGAGGCATATGTAAAGAGACAATAGAAAGCTCAAAAGATGCCCACAAAGCCAAAATAAGATCAAAACTTGCTGAATGTCCTAACGGATCCCGTTCATTTTGGTCTTTCGCCAAAGCTGTGGGAAGAAATTTCACTTCCAGCTCATTTCCTTCCCTAACCAAAGAAGATGGAACACTAGCAACGACTGCCCAGGAAAACGGAAAGATCTTTGCGCACCTATTTGCTGGAAATTCCACTCTGGATTCATCGGGAAAACAACCCCGAACATTACACCTATTGACAGTCACATGCCCGAGATCACCTTTCGCCAACGTACTATCAGAAAGATTTTGCTGGGTCTCAACACCAACAAAGCCTGTGGATCTGACGGAATCCGCCGATTGTTCTCAAGAAATGTGCCCCGAACTAACACCTGTTCTTTGCAAGTTGTTCAACCACTCTTACAATTTGGGGGTATTTCCGTCCAATTGGAAAATTGCAAGAGTACAGCCAGTCCCTAAAAGGCAAAAGGCCCTACCTAGCAACTACAGACCTATCGCACTGCTATCTATTATTTCAAAGGTCATGGAAAAGCCATCAACATCGAGCTCATGAAATATCTGGAAGACTCAGGAATTGTCAACGATAGGCAATATGGCTTCCGCCATCAGAGATCAACTGGTGACCTGCTCGCTTACGTCTCACATATATGGCAGCTATCTATTGAAAAGCATGGAGAAACTTTAGCTGTGGCATTAGATATCTCCAAGGCGTTCGATCGAGTTTGGCACCAGGGACTCCTCGCCAAGCTTCCGTCTTATGGCTTGCCCCCTCAGCTGTGTTCTCTGCTTGCTAGTTTTCTCTCAAACAGGTCTCTCCATGTAGTGGTCGATGGAGTTTCATCTGACACTCTACTCATAAATGCTGGTGTTCCGCAAGGATCCATTCTCGCACCAACACTATTTCTACTTCACATCAACGACCTGTTGAAAGCAACTTCATGTCAGTACACAGCTTTGCCGATGATAGTACCCTCCATACCGCTTTCTCTTCCAGGGCCCCTATATCAGCCCGTGAAACCAGAAATGAACGAGGAAGAAATGTTAATAATATAAATATGGACTTGGAAACAATTCTCGAATGGGGATCTAATAACTTGGTAGAATTCAATGCAAACAAAACACAAGCATGTCTTTTCTCTAGAAAAGCCGATCTCACTGTGCCTAACATAACTTTGTCAGGAGTAACCATACCACTGAAGCCATCCATATCGATGCTTGGTATTACTATCAGCAATAACCTTTCCTGGGAAAATCACGTGAGGTCCATTGCCAAAGTGCATCCCAAAACTTGGTTTTCTGTTTCGTGCCAAGAGCTATTTCACCCCCAGTCAGCTGCTTATGATCTATAAGGCACAGATCCGACCTGTCCTGGAATACTGTTCCCATATTTGGAGTGCGGCACCTAAACATATCCTGAGGCTATTGGATTCTGTCCAAAAAAGGGCAATTCGTCTCGTCGGTGATGCCTCGCTTACAAACTCGCTCACTTGTCTGGAACACCGTAGAAAAGTTGGCGATTTGTCTCTATTTTATAGATATTTTCATGGGCGATGCTCTTCTGAAATATCAACAATCGTTCCTGCTTTGGCAGTCTCTTCGAGATTAACCCGTCAAGTTCAGTCATCACACCCCTTCGTGGTCACTTTGGAAACCTGCAGAACATCACTTTCCAAAGACTCGTTCATCCAACGAACAGCGAGGCTTTGGAACTCATTGCCTAGGGAGGTGTTCCCCGAGGCATACAACCTTCAGAAATTTAAGAAGAACACCAACTCCTACCTTCTTTCCCTAGGTTCCCACGATGTTCTCTGAACATTACAGGATATCCCTTTTCGTGGGAACCAGAACATATAAAAAAAAAAAAAAAAAAAAAAACTTGAATCCAATACTTACGTAATAAATTACCACGTTTGATGCAGTGCTGACGACAAATAAATGTTTATTGAATGTTTCGTTCATATCTCTAACAATATCAACCCAGCATATTCCTGTTAATATGTCGGCTTTTGAAGAATATAACTCCAATGTGGTTTGCACCCAAAATGAGCGTTTAAAGTGGAAACTGAAAATATACCACTCTATAATTCCTTTCATCATAAACTGGCCAGTGGAACTAACTTATTAACTCTTCCACTTCTAGAAAGTGGCGCCCACGTTGCAGGCGCCATGACTCACCACTAAAGTTATAGCCTAAAAATTGCAATAGGCCTCATGCACTTGAAAGTGGCAAACACGTCGCGGCTATCATAACCTGCCACTTCAAAGTTATAACCTCAAAACTGCGGGTACATGTTCATTATAAATAATAAAAAGGACATATAGCAAGTAGGTCACTACCGAGTAACGGTTACTTGATGGTGGCATATATTAAAGGTAATCATAACTTTGAAGTGATTTTTTCTGAATTCGAACTATGGCAATCACTTATGGAGATGGCGAGAAAGTCGCAACCATCACCACAATCACATATCACAATCAAGTGCCCGCCACATTAAACGTTTCATGGAAGTTACTAAAACATCACTGAACCTATCATAGTCACGTGAAAGTGATTGTGACTTTTGAGTGATATTTTAGTGGTTCAGGATGGTTACCGTTACGGTTACTTTCCACTTTCAACTTCGAAAACCTTTAAGGTGATTCTGGTTAGTGGTCATAATGTTCCAGTCACCTTAATTGACACTAACAAGTCAAGGTCCCCACATACGAAGAGATCAGTATCGCTACATGTCGCGATACAAGTATATGAGATTTGTATCAAGTATCAACGTCTCCACACACGCTGAGACGGAATCGGGAGACATCATTAGCACGCTCGTGGTATCGCCATTTCACGACAGTGATACTGATACAACCACAAAACGATGAAATTTGTATCGCCACTACCACTATCATGCAACATGTAGCGATACCGATCTCATCGTCTTTATAGAACTGTGAAGTGGCTACCAAAGATGGGAATTAAATTACTGTATATAGGTAGATTTAGTGGGGATTACGTAATAACCACCGAGTCGAAGTTGCAGTAGGTATCAGTTTCCGTCACTATGATGCTACTTGGGCTATTTCTATTGAATCGCGATTAGTCGTTTTAATAGCGCTTGACAGTGTAATGAAATGCTACGTAACGTTGATTTGAAGCCTCACTCAAAGCTAAATCGAGATTTGGTGAAACTGGGCCTGAATTGTGTATCCAACTAACAATCGTCTTCATGTGTCAAACAAACATTAGAGACATAACAGAACACACGGAGTGATGCCTTGGATGAAATCTCTTGAATTGCATCTAAGAATATTTCTAAACATCGACAATAATTGATGAGAAACTTCAGAAATTTAAGGAGCGCTATAAGTTTCCAATAAATGAATGCTTCGAGCTCTCTGTGGACCAATGTTCTTCCACGATAAAAAATATGTATTGAAACCATCACACACTAAATATACACGACCGGCAAGCCATCAACTCCTATAACAGGTAGCTCGAATATGCAATAATTCATCGTCTCTGTTAACGGAGCGATGAATAATAAACATCGCCATCTCGCCAACGTAATGGTTCGAATAAATATTTGTGATGAAACCCTTTGTAGACGATTCGATCAAGATATTAATGGGGAAGCTTTCAACAAACAATCATCGAATAACTCCAGCTATGCAGCGGACCCAATTTCGGTCAGAACCAATCAAGTGCCGCTTCATTTTCCACATTCCGTTGTTACTGACCGTTGTGGTCGGGGTTTGATAATAGAACAATGAGGATGGTCAGGATCCGGTTGATGGAAGGTACAACAGAGACTGGAAATGAGCTAGTTAAGCCTCTTCTATGGGAGTTATTTGTATAGCGGAATTTGTATACCTGAATCTGCGGAAATCCAATTCGATTATTTCATTTCAATAAATAAAGTACACGATTGAAAAAAAATTGAGCTGTTGATTAAAATAAGAGGGTATCAGCAATGAGTTACCAACTTCTGGGATCTTAGGTAGGTTCAGTTGCGCTTCAAGCCATTCTATAGATCGAATAGATACAGGGTATATCTTCATGAGTTATCGCGATCTAAATATATACAGGGTGTAATCTAACCTCTTGCACACCCTCAAATGAAGATTGTATAATTAGACCAATCAATAGAGATTTTTTCGTGACAAAAATTCGAAATATTTTTCGACAAATTTGCCAGAGGGCATTTTGGCAAGGTAACAAGTAAACTATTGCAAAGTTGAATAAATAACTGCACTACCTATTTATTAATCAAACAAATCTAACCTTTCGAACGCTGCATGACAAGACATTGGTGAAGATTCGCCGTAGCATAAGCAGCCACATCAAATCGAGTCCACTCGTGTTTTCCCCCTCTCTACCTACCAAACGGTCGTTTCAATACTGAACGAGCTCTACTACGAAACGTCTATTCTCATTTTCTTCCAGAAAAATTGAAATCGGACCACCTATGGAGCATCCAGGTCGGATGCAATAAAGTGCGTTAAAAAATTCAGATTGAAATTATGACAGAACTGATGATTCGATAGCGCGTCAATTTATCACACATAAAGTACATATCAATCACTATTATTGAAAGATAAGTGCCATGTGAAGTGGAATGAATAGAAAAATCGAATTAAACGGTTTTCTTCACATAAAGGATTCAATATAAAATTGAACCAGAAAATGGTAGATCTCAGGTGAAAAACAACTACTTTCCTGGCAAATACCACGCAGAACGTTGAATGATATTCACCTGAAAATCCATGCATACTTCCATATAATATCAATGGACATTGAATGCAAATGTTTCTTTCTGATAAGCTCGATTATGTTCAATTTATGTCGTGTTCACCCAACAATCCGCATACCGGTTTCAGGCTTCTTGGCCCTCATCAGTACGGAGTAGTCAACCAGCCAAAGGTCCAAAGAACTCTGGCTGAAGTGAGACACAACGTAAACAAACCATCATCGAGCTTGTAACACCTATAGGTACGCCGGAAAAGATAAACTTTAACTGGCGGTACCTAGTGACAGAAAGAAACACTCCGAAAATCTCCCACCTCGATAGGTTTCTAAATAAAAGATTCCTCCTCAGTAGGAGTGGCAAGCCCGTCTAGCATATAGTGAAAGATAAGTGCCATGTGAAGTGGAATGAATAGAAAAATCGAATTAAACGGTTTTCTCCACATAAAGGATTCAATATAAAATTGAACCAGAAAATGGTAGATCTCAGGTGAAAAACAACTACTTTCCTGGCAAATACCTCGCAAAACGTTGAATGATATTCACCTCCATATAAATGGACATTGAATGCAAATGTTTCTTTCTGATAAGCTCGATTATGTTTAATTTATGTCGTGTTCACCTAACAATCCGCATACCGGTTTCAGGCTTTTTTGGCCCTCATCAGTACGATTTTTCTATTTATTCCACTTCACATGGCGTTTATCTTTCACTATATGCTAGTCGGGCTTGCCACTCCTACTGAGAAGGAATCTTTTATTTAGAAACCTATCGAGGTGGGAGATTTTCGGAGTGTTTCTTTCTGTCACTAGGTACCGCCAGTTAAAAGTTTTCTTTTCTGGCGTACCTATAGGTGTTATAGACTCGATGATGGTTTTGATTATGTTGTGTCTCGATTCAGCCAGAGCTCTTCGGACCTTTGGCTGGTTGACTACTCCGTACTGATGAGGGCCAAAAAAGCCTGAAACCGGTATGCGGATTGTTAGGTGAACACGACATAAATTAAACATAATCGAGCTTATCAGAAAGAAACATTTGCATTCAATGTCCATTGATATTATATGGAAGTATGCATGGATTTTCAGGTGAATATCATTCAACGTTCTGCGTGGTATTTGCCAGGAAAGTAGTTGTTTTTCACCTGAGATCTACCATTTTCTGGTTCAATTTTATATTGAATCCTTTATGTGAAGAAAACCGTTTAATTCGATTTTTCTAATCACTATTATGTCGTGGAAAGCCTGCACTGCATCTCAAAAAGTGGCATTTAAATGTTCATAACAAATTTAGCAATGACACTTGCGAGTAGGAAACATAATAAGATATAATAAGAGTCGGTTTCCTGGTAGTATTTTTGTCACAGAATCACTAGAGCAGAAAATCTCTATTGATTGGCCTAAATAAAAGAGAACCATCTAAATCGGATAACCCAGTACAAAGTTATGCGTGGTAGAATCGGTTAAGAAGTAAAAATTCAATGGGTGAACCAACAATCCTCCCCCATTTTCCTACCTTTAGGAGTGGATCTTTTTTTCAGTTCCAAATGGTACTAACTTCAAGGTATACCCTATCCATTAAAAAAAGAATAATCCAAATCGGACTACTGTGTAAAAAGTTATGCGTGGTGATTTTTTCTGGTTTTTCCGTTTTTTCTCCTTTACCAATAATCCGATCGAGTTGTTCTAACACTCATTTCCTTTGTATTTTAATTATTGAGGGCATCTAGATTGCTCCATTGGTTTTCATGTTACAAGCAAAAAACTAATAAAAAAGAGTTTTTGCATTTTAAATGTTCATAACAAATTTAGCAATGAGTATCAAATCAAATCAAACTGTGCTTTATTGTCAGAAGAAACTAGTCTTATCGACAAAGACGTTAAAGAAATACATATTAAAACAGAAAAGTAAAACATTAAAAACCAAACAATAATAATAAAAACGACAAAAACGACAAATGGTACAGGTACAGACTGATTAAAATTTGTATAATATAAAAAATTAAGAATTAAGAAATGTAAAATAATAAGAGGGTACATTCCCAAGATGCAAACATTAAAATCATTCCTTAATGAAGGTGCTAGTGTAGTTCACTATAAACGAAAGAGTTCACAACTAAAAAATTCCTCTATATTGTAGAAAGGATGAATGTATAGTACTTCTTTTAGTTGTTTTTGAATAATGCAAATGCTTCAATTTCTCTTAGGTTTAATGATAAGCAATTATAAATTTTTAGCCCGTTGTAGATGATAGATTCTTTAGCAAGATTACTTTTAGGTATAGGTAATGGTAGTCTAAATTTTTGCGAAGAACGAGTGTTATGATTTAGAGGCGCTGATATATATTTGTCACGGTTTCTATGAATTAGACATGTAGTTTCTAAAATAAAAATCGAGGTGACTCTGAGGATTCTGTGGATTTTGAAGAGTTCCCTGCAAGAGTCACGCGGTTTTACTTTACAGAGAGCCCTAATGGCTCTTTTTTGAATAACTTGCACCATCTATAATAATTGATTGCTACACACTCCCCAGAATGCTATACCTACCATATATCAGATGGGATTCAATAAGAGCAAAATATGCCGTTTTGGCGGCGGTAAAACCCAACTCACGTGATATTATCCTAATGGCATAGCATCCGGAGGACAATTTCTTGCACAATTTTGTAACATGTTCGTCAAATTTCAATTTTTTATCGATGTGAAGTCCGAGGAATTTGGTGTAGGAGACATTTTTAATGGTGTTAGTTCCTAAGTTGAGGGCAGAGAGTAGGAAACAACAAGATATAACTACTTTCGTCTTTCGTTGATGGCACAGTCGGTTTCCTGGTAGTATTTTTCTCACAGAATCACTAGAGCAGGAAATCTCTATTGATTGGCCTGAATGCCATTTTATAATGAATTACAGTGGTTAAAAATCTGAAAACAAATAATTTAAAACATGTTTTGTTCTTTGTGAAATTCGCCAATATTCTGGGTAGCGCCGCCCGCCTAATTTTAGATGAGTGATTTCTGGTGAATATCATAAGATTATCACAAGAACATGTGATACTTTTGCTAGAAGATATCCAGGAAAATCAAAACTATCTCCAGACATCATCAGAAGATCAATATTGAACCTTACGAACTATCGATCATTCAAGAGGAAGATTATTAAAATTAAAACGATGGTAGACAACGAAAAAAAAATATTTACAGTGCTTGAATACTTGGCAGCTTTTCCAGATGCTTAACGAAATTTGGGATTGAATAATATGTTCATGCAGAGAATAGTAGCAATACACAAATGGCATCCTTATTCTTATAATTCACTCAAATGTTTCTAATGCAATTATTTTTAAGATTTTAATTTTAAGTTTAAGTTCTATCTCCACTCTTAGATTCAGATTATTGTTTGTCCTAGATTTAATCTTATACTTTGTTAACAATACCTGTAATACTTAATGAGCATTAGCTCGTAAATAAATAAATAATTTAGTTCATGGCCTGATGAGAGGAGGGATTTGCGGAGTTCATCATTATGAAGATTCGCGAAAATGACCAATTTGTGAGTGACATTATATGGAGCGACGAAGCAAAATTTACCAAAAATGGAATATTCAACAGGCGAAACTCTCCCAACTGGAGCGATAGCAATCCACATTCTATTCAGAAACGTCAATTTCAAGACCGTTATAATTTCAATGTTTACTGTGCTGTTAGAATCAATGCCATAGTGATGCTCCACTTTTATGATGACAATTTGATTGGTAAGTTGGAGTATATGAATAAGTATAAAGTATCTGTATTAGTATAATGATCTGAATCATATGATAGGTAAATTATACTTGAAAATACCAACAGAGAGCTATGTGTATTCATAGCGTGTATAAAAACAAATAAAAGATCTATAGGGTGAACGATACCTAGAAATCCTGAGAAATCTCGATACGGATTATTTGGAACAGCTGACGCTAGCCGACCATACAAAAATATGATGAAGCGCCCCTACATAATCGACAGATAGTAAAAACCTATTAAGATTTAACGATTTAACTCCAATAGATTTTTTCATTTGAGGTTTTATGAAAAATTATGTGTATATTCATACGCCATCGACTATAGGAGATTTTCAGCGGACAGTTCGCACAGGCTTCAATTCAATTCAAGTTTTCAAGAATACATTCTATGGTTTATTTTTAGAACCTCATACTCCTGTAAAACGACAGTTTTCTCGGGATTGGATTCGTGTATAACCTGATAGGCTATGTTTTGATAAATTATGTAACGTTAAGGAACATTTCTCATATGTCTACAGGCTTGTTCAGATTATATTTACCCATGTCATGTTGATTACCTATCATTTTTGGTTATCAACACCCGTCATTCCAAATAAACATCAAACTGTACATCGGCTGATTGAATGTTCGGTTCAGACAGCGAGACTGTCCAACCCCCAAGAATTTAATCTCATTCATACATTTTTAAGACTCCAAATTGCACTCAGTAAAATTCCCAGACAAAATGTTTTTTCGAGAATTTGTTGAATTTATGAGCAATAAAATCCCTAGCACTTATATTGCCTCCTAATATTCACCTATACAGTGCTTCTCAAAAGTCCCCTTCCCCCCCTCTTATTTTTGGAACGATTATACATAAACAAGTGAAATTTGGAAACTGAATATTAAAGGTTGTAAACTTCCCTACTAGTGATGATAGATGACGAAATCGTCAAAGATGACGTCACAAGGCCATTGTGACCAATAATTTTGAATGGAACCCTACGGCAAGCGACACCTCTTTTGAAAGGTATCGAAAAAACCTATACAATGATACTAATTTTGTTTGTGTTTATGGCAGTTTTGGCAACTCGCTTTTAAAAAACGCAAAGCTGTGATGAATTAAATCAGTTAATAACTAAATTCCAAATTCAAGCTCCGCCTCTGGATAGTTGTCAAATAAGCTGACGTTTTTGTTAGTCTCCCTAATTCGACGTTTTTGTAATTGTCCAAGTTTTTGTACATTTAATAATTTGTGTATTGTTGATCAAACGTTTAACTGTTTTAGCAGCTTTTGGTACTTTTAATATGTTTGTACATTTTAATAATTTGTTAAACTGTTGTGAGCCGAACGTTTAAGTGCTTCAAGAAGCGAAATGGTACGTGCTTTAGGTGATAAAGTAGCAGCGATCCTAATTCTTGGTGGAACAGGACAAAATATTCATGCAGCAGAATGCATTTTTAATGAGAGGTTTCCCGATCGCCCCGTTTCGAGGACTTATTTAAGGGAGCTTCTTCGTAAGTTTGAAACAACGGGTAGTATTAATGATGCGAAACGATCTGGCAGACCACAAATTTCTGATGAGAAAAAAATTGATATACTGGCAGAAGTAATAGTTAATCCTACTTCTTCAACAACTCACGTTGCATCTACCTGTGAAGTCAGTCGAAGTACAGTACACAGGGTGTTAAAAAAAAAACAAATTCCATCCATACAAATTAAGAATGGTTCATCAACTCTCAGACGACGACCCAGACCGAAGACAAGAATTTTGTGAAAATATGGAAACTAAATTGAACCAACAGCCAGACTATGTCAAAACAATTTGTTTTAGTGACGAAGGTACTTTCTATCTAAATGAAAATGTAAATACACAGAATTTGAGGTATTGGAGTGGCGCAAATCCTCACCTGTTTCGTGAAACACATACCCAATTTCCCCAGAAGGTGAATGTTTGGGCAGGTATCCTGGGAAACCACACCGTTGGGCCTCTTTTTTTGAATGCTAATTTAACTGGTGAGGTTTATCTGGAGCTGTTGCAAAACGCAATAGAACCGTTAATCCTTGGAATTTTGGAAGATAATCCAGATTAATTCTGCAATTTGGAAATAACATTCCAACAGGATGGGGCTCCTCCACACTATTACGGTGCAGTAAGACGGTATTTGGATGAGGAGTATCGTGGTAGATGGATTGGACGACGAGGTTTAACGAAATGGCCAGCTCGATCACCGGACCTCACACCTTTGGATTTTTTTCTGTGGGGGTACCTTAAATCGAAGGTTTACGCCACTGAACTTGACAATATTGACGTTTTAAAACAACGTATTGTTGCAGAATGTGAGGCTGTTTCCGCAGACACATTTGCAAAAGTACGAGTAGAGTTTGAAAATAGGATATTTCACTGTCAGGAAGTAAATGGAGGTCACTTCGAGCAATTTCTTTAAGTAGATACTGATTCTTAAATTTGTAATGAATATCATACTGAATGGAATCTAAATTTTAATGTTTACTAATGAGCCATTAAAACTGCCATAAACACAAACAAAATTAATATCATTCAATAGGTTTTTTTCGATACCTTTTGAAAGAGGTGTCGCTTGCCGTAGGGTTCCATTTAAAATTATTGGTCACAATGGCCTTGTGACGTCATTTTTGACGATTTCGTCATCTATCATCACTAGTAGGGAAGTTTACAACCTTTAATATTCAGTTTGCAAATTTCACTTGTTTATGTATGATCGTTCCAAAAATAAGAGGGGGGGAGCGGACTTTTGAGAAGCACTGTATATCAAACCGTGTAATACAAATCTCCTACAGTAAAACGGGTTCACCATTTTTATATACGCTTTATATGCTTTACCTGTATGTATGAATGAACGGAATCTTTAAAATTAATTTTCACCCACTTCCACACGATGGCAATCAATATATGACCTGGTATTATCACCAAGATTGTCAGAAAAAAAGGTCAAATTCACATTTCCAAGATTTGGTGAAGTCACTGGTAAAAATGCCTAATCTAAATTTAAAAAATTTGGTGAATTCACTGGTATGGACTCAGTACTTTCACCAAAAGTTATGTACAAAAGACCTTATAGGTTGAGGTACGGAGAGGCTGAAGAGCCATATCGACCCGTCTCTTCCCCTACAATCTACTTTCACCAAAGGTTTGTAAAAACTTATTAAATGAATTAATCGATGAGATTTCTGTCATAGTTGGAAAGTTTAAAACACGCTTCTGTAGCAATATCGACTAAAAAGTTAAAAATAAAATTATAGTTTAGAAAAAACACGATAAAAAGTTAAAAATAATAAGAATGAAGTCATTGACCAAAAAATTACGTTAATGCAAAAAAACGTGGTGTACTCTTTTTAGACACCTGATATCAAGCTTTCCACGCTTTTTTTACATCAAAGTTACTTTTTTTGTCCATGAATTTATTTTTATTATTTTCAACTTTTTTTTTACAAAACCGTTTTTTTTCGTTTTTTATAATTTTATTATGTTCAATTAATTTTAGGACAACCCTTGATATTTCAATTTTTATACATTCTCATTAGCGAAATGGTAATTGTATGTAGTTGATATCTCACCACCCTGTAACTCATCATGATTTGCATGCTGATGAACGAATTTTGACTTATTTTGTGAAATGTTCCACCGTTTCATTTTATATGGATTTTAACAATGTTTCACGACAATAAAACCAATTATTATTCTATAATAAATATCGGTTCCATTGTTTTATACATTCATGCAGATTTTTCGCGTGATATATAGGTAAACCAATGGAATCAGCCCTGCGGATATTCTCATTTTGTCGGACCGGATAGATACATTTTTCACTCAAAATAAATGACCTTAATTAGTGGATCGGTCACTATATAGCATTAGTATGTCCTATTGTTTAATTGCTTCATTATGCAAAGGTCAGTAGATAATAGGGCTAACAACTCACTTTTTTGCCTTTTACACCCATGCGTCCAATAAAAAAAGATTCAGTATTATCGCACCATTGAAATCCGCATCGCATGGGATTTTTTTCTGCAAATTTAGAGTTCATGAACATCTTTGATTTGAAAATAATGCAAAATGAGGTTTACGGTTTTTTTTTCTATCTACAAAAAGTAAGGTTATTTCTCAATATTTCGAAAAATATTATATGAGAAAATTGTTTATTCTACCTACCCACCAAATTTGAACCAATTTGGACAACTTAGATTTTTTTCGCGTTTTCTTGATCTTACAATTTTTCGGCTTATTCAAATTTCGTTAAAAATTCAAAATACCAGTTGAGATGTAATACAATCATCTACTGGATTGATTTTGGAATTCATAACAGTGTGCTGAAAGTGTTCTAAAAGCGTAAAACAGTAAAAATAGTGTTTCGAACACGATATCTGGCCTTTGGGAAACTGCAGGCCATTGTGACCCTTAATAAACGTCGAGTACTGGAATTTCGACCGTATTGGTTCGCCAGAGTGGAAAAGCGAGGTTAGGATTTCAAAACCCACGAAAGTGAAAACAATTTCGCTTATAAAAAGTGAAAGGACACAACCACAGCTGAATTCAGTTCAATAAATGACCCCCCGATGGAAGAATCCAACAATGAAGGTGCAGATTGCAACAAAAGCGTGGATAAATTGAAAACAAAAAGCCACAATGGATCACCCAGTGACAAAAATCGTGAAAAAACATTATGTCACCAAACCACCGAAACTGATAAAAACAGTATGTTGGCAAAACTCACATCGGAAAACAGCGAAATCGCCAGCTGTTCGGTACTACAATACAATACAATACAAATGCTTTCATTTCCAGTAGACATAACAATGTATGGAATCCGTCAGTGTAGATTAATTACTAAATACTAATTACAAATGAGGTACATATCTACATGAAAAAATAGACACCACAATATCATCTTAAAATATCAGATTACATACTGCCATGGGACATATATTCATTCAAATCATAAAACTCACCCTGAACCAAAAAATGTTTTAGTTGCTTTTTGAAGTTATTAAATGACTTACAATCGCGTACATGTCCAGGTAGTCTGTTGAAAACATGCAGACCAAGATTATCTGGTGAATTTTACCCCACATACTCTATTAAAGGGGGTGTGTAAAGAATTATGGGAACGAGTGAGATGATGGTGAACATCACTATTCCTTAGATAATCCGCCTTGTTTAAAAATACAAACTTAGAGAGTTCATATACAAGAATACTGTACAGAGTCATGATTCCCAATTTTTTAGATATACCTACTATACACCTAATTATACGTTTTTGTGTAACAAAAATAGCGTTGGTACTAGATGATGAACCCCAAAAGCAAATACAGCAATGGAGACGTGACGCAACATGTGCACCGTACACAGAGATAAGGCCGCTTAATGGCAGAACTCGCTTTAAACATCTTATCATGTAACAAGAGGCTGTTTAGTTTAGAACGCAGCTGATCACAATGTTTATTCCAGGATAGATTCTGATCAATAGTTAAGCCCAAGAATTTAGTGCTTGTAGCTCTACTCACACTCTTTCCCCCCCCCCCCTCAATAGTAAGGTCGAGATCTTGTTTATTCTGGGGTGTGTGAAACCGTAAATAAGAAGTCTTGTCAGAGGCTGAACCACTCAAAAAGCGACCTCAACCCAGAGTTACAGGCCGTATTGAGGACATCCCCATCGGAATTGGAGACAATGAAGGAAGAATCGTCCGCGTACAGCGAGACTGTCCAACCATCATGTATAATTGAACTGATGTCATTTATATAACATATAAACAAAACAGGGCCCAAGACGGATCCCTGCGGCACTCCTAGGTCAACACCTAAAGTATCGTATTTATACGACCTTCGACCCAGATTAGTGTCAAAGTGAGAAATTGAGACAAATTGTTGTCTTTGCACTAGGTAGCTTGAGAGCCAGCTCAGTGCTGGTCCCCTAACTCCGTATGCCTCCATCTTGACAAGCAGGAGTTGGTGGTCGACACAGTCGAACGCCCTGCTGAGATCGCACACTAGAAGCCAAGGAACTCCTAAAAAGATGCGATATAGTGTATTATTTTCCCCCAAGTGAAGCCGAAAAACTAAATGATTACATTTCTGAACATAATGAAAGTGTGAAGAGTAATATTAAACATAAAGACACTCGAGAGCCAGGCACCGGGTCCGAGGCGGAAAAGACTGCCCTAGCCGAGGTTAGCGCAGAGTATGAAAAAACTGAAAAAGTTCTCAAAAAAACACTGACACGGAAAACGAAAAGAAAGTGGTGAGTGTAACCCATCGGAATGTAGGGAATGGAAAGGGGGGCGAGGAAAAGACGCTAAAAAACCTCTGTCCAGAAGAAAAAATTTGTTCACCGCATCAAAATATGGGGAGTGATATGGAGATGATGAAAGGACAGCAGAAAATCCGTTCTCGACAGAAAATCCATTTTGGACAGAAAATCTATGTTCTCCACACTTTCAAAGAGTCCCCGACGAAATCCGGAGAGAAATCGAAAACGAGACAACAGTTGTGGAAAATAAAATACCAAGAGGGAGAATCAAACCACCCAAACCACTAAAAATATAGGAAAAATAGATAACACTGAAAACCAAGAAACTGATGAAGAAATGAGTTTCAAAACACCCCGAAGAATAATAAAACCCAGAAAAGATAATATAACAAGAACGAAAAGCGACGAATCGATCGAATGAATCCAAATCCCGAAGAGGAAAACAAACAAACAACAGTAGATAAAGAAGAAAAAACAACAAACCCATTAGTAACAAGCACCGGAAGAAGGATTGTAACATAACACCTTCATCCACTCATGTCTTCAATTGTCATCAGTCTGAACTTACAGTACAGGAATAAAATTGAATGGATTTTTTAGGAAATTATCGAACCTCTCTCGAAAAAATAACCAGTTGAAATGTTCGGTTAATTTGAATTCGACCTACGTATAATGAGAACTGGGTGTGTCAACATTGTTAGCTCATTAGTTTTTTTTAACAACGGTATTTCTTAAAATAGCAAATGGCGTGGGAGCGTCCAAGAATTCAAATAATTGTCCCGAAATTATTATTATCGCATAAGAATAATAGAGTAGGATACGGCAGTCGTCCATTGTCCCAACTAACATAGGATAATTATACCAAGCAGAGGGGTAAAATTGAATGAAGAAGTCCGAATTTACCTATTTCCGACCATATATTCTACCTTCAACTACAAACTAACTCCAGAGTTATAATTCGAGTTATAAAAACCGTAACAAGCGTCGTCTGTCGCCAGCGGTAAACTACTGCCGTGACGTTTTCAATGATACGACAAAATGAAATTCAATAAAATTGGTCCAGCTGAAACAAATGGGTAAAAAAAAATTGAATAAAGTGCAAGAAAACGAAAGCAAATAGCAAAACAATAAAATATCGATGTGTTGAAACGATGACTTCGAAAATTTCAACACTAATCATTGCGGCGCCCGGAGAAGTCGAATTAAAGTTTTTAAGCAAATCATAATATCTCGATTTTTGAGAGGTAGTCACAATTGGCAAACAAATTGAATTGGATATTTCCGAGCACGGCATTCTGCAAAGTTAGCATTCTAAGAGCGTTTTCACACACACCGGCAAAACCGGTGCCGGTGCCGTGCCGGTGCTGGTACCGGTTCCGGACCGGACAACAGCGTATTTCACACAGCCCGGCATATCGGGGCCGTTATCTGTGTTAGTCATAGAGAAACTAAAAATAAAGAGAGTTGTCAAACCTGCAGTAAAAGTTGGCACCACGTTTAGACAGTGGCGACATATCTCGCAACTGGCCGAACTAAATACAGTTGGTAAGATCGATTGAAATATGCGGGTTTTTCAAATGTGTTACTTTTATATGATTGATTTGATATATATTTTATAAGTGATCGATTTGTCATTCTTGTATTCCATATGGATGTTTGTATCATATGAAATACAGGAATGGCAAATCGATCACTAATAAAATATATACAGTAATCGATTCGTAGAATCTGTATAGTTCGTTCGTGGTTAAAATAAAGTTTCAAAGTAAATCTTTATTTAATGATATCAAGAACAAAATTAAAGATCTTATAAAACAAGAATAATAACTATAAAAACACATTTTATTGTATCTAGGACAAGGTACAACTACAGACAAAACAATAATAAAACTACAGACAAAACAAAATTAAAAATATTCTTCAGCCTTATCATCAAATCAACCAAAATAAAAACAAATTACATTTACAACAAACCTTCAATAATTTTGTTCATTTATTAGCACAAAGGAGATCGAGTAGGTATACCTAACAAATACTCCAGTTTGATGATAATCTTCGTACTTCCTCAAATGGTGATAGGAAATGGAAACTGATGGACGGAAATATATCAGTTTGTAAAAAAATTTCTGCAACTGATGGATGGAAATAAGTATCAGTTTGTGAAAAGCAGCTTATATTTTACCTTGTGAAAGAATATTTCGAGGAATTTCAGCGTCAACTCGAATAACAAAACATTCCATTTTCGACGTTGGGTTCATAATTCAAGTCCATAGTATAATTTCTATAATTAATTTTTCGATGAAAAGTAACAGTAGAATTATTCTGAAATTATTACGTAGTTTGTCATCTTCTGACAAATGTCGAAATTGAAAAATTATCATGTCAGTCGTCCGTTGATTGCGGGCAGCGCCTCCATGAGCGACTGGCCGTACCAAAAACTTGGTGGTCAAGATCGCCAATGTTTCAAACAGTCTCTTTATTTTTAATTTGTCTATGGTGTTAGTATACGTTGAACAGTGCAGGAATAAAGATGTGTGCTGTTACTGCTATCAATAGACGTTATCTTCTAGGGTTATTTTATCTTAGGAGAAAATTCCGAAAAAGCAAAAATAAAAGACAACACTGGGTACATCCCCTGTTGGTACTGTGAGATACTTAGAAGGTTCCTTTTACACGCTCTATGAAAAACTAAGGGAGGATAACTTCAAATTCTTCAATTACTTCAGAATGAGTACAGATACATTTGATTTTCTGGTGGAAAGACTAGACAATAACATTAAGCATCAGGATACTCCAATGAGAGCATGTATTCCTCCGTACAAATGTACGATCAAATATAAAATACTCTGTCGCTATGGAGACAACAACGATACTAAGCGATTTAAACAAAATACGCATCAAAATACTCTCCGTTACTGACATGTCAGAACAGGTGTGTGTGGACAAACGTACATAAGAAATCACAGCAACCGACAAATCAGAGACCGATCCGTCTTCCGATTGTCGAGATCCCCGCCGGCTGCATAAATCAGAATCGGCGACCGTACCGGCAAATAGGTCGGACCGGGCTATGTGTGAAAATTATGATTTGATTACATTGCATTCGGTGCCGGCAACGTCACCGGCACCGGTTTTGCCGGTGTGTGTGAAAACGCTCTAAGAGTACTTTCAGACTATGCGGAACGCGGCCATGTCAAACTACAATTTTTGAGCCAATCACTACACACCATTCTAGTTTATGATATACCCAATAAACCCTCTGTTTATGTTTTATCTCTATCCATGCCTCTAATAAATCTACCAAACGATAATCCGAACATGATACACATCAAGTCATATTAATAGAAATAATAAACAAATAATCATAATTGTGCTTTTTATATCGAAAGTGTATTTCCTGGATTCGATGTTAAAGTTGAGTGTACACGTGATGTTTGGTTTAATTCATGGAAATTGAAATACCGCCCGATTTTAATGCATTCGAGTTTTACGGTCAAATATGTAGGTAGGTAGAAGAACAATATTTGTTCAGCACAGCACATATTATAATTGATTTTGTTATTGAAATGCGATAACATGCATGTGTGGTGGTCTAATACTACGGCTATACATGTTGATCCAGAATTTAATTCACTCTATTCGATAACGATTCATTGCACAACAACAACAAAAATATATAAAAACGTCTATAAAAGGCTACTGAAGAGTTTTCTCGAAAAATATTCATAAACCACTTTGGAGATATTGCTCAATTCTCCGCTTTATGAGCTGAATACCTACTCGATGATAAACAAGGCCTTATTGATAAATACAAACTTCAACATTTGAGCCAATCATAAGTTTATTCATGATGTCGACGACGAGAAATGCCAAGATAGTTAACCAATTTTTGTTGTGAATATTTCTGACGCAAAAACCGATGAAAATCAAATTACCGAATTCTCTGAAGCTGATTTAATGAGTATACGTCATTGCGATCATAGGGCATTTTGCTAGACTATTTCCCCTCATTATTTTTGAGCCAATCAAATGGCCGATCAGTTTTATAGTGATAAAAAGTCTTCTCGCTGTTTTTTACTGATAAAACCACTGTCTATTCTATATTGTTTTGCGATAAAACGACACTAAGGTTATTGCAAAATTATATATCAACGCATTAAATTCTATAAGAAAACAGGAAGAACATAATTGATTAAATAAAGGATTTTCAGCTCATTACATACAGTGATTTGATATTGTAATTGAAATATACCTTTTTCAGCCCGTTAAATGAACTAAGTAAGGCAGCTAATGATTCAATTGCAGAATTCTAAAAAAAATCAAGAAATATTATAATGGAGTAGTGGATATCCAAAAATATTTATTTAGCATACAATGAAATCACATATGACACATTTAAAAGCTACTATACATAATTACGGTATGTATGAGCACACGCTTGCCTTTCGTACGAAGAGTACGCCCCCGCTCGTAGGCGATGGCTTGGTACATCTTCGGTTTCGGCCTTAAGAAAATTCTGATATATAGCTCCCCTCCTGCTTCCGCTTATGGGAGTAATGTCGTATATTTATATTTGTAAAAATTTAAAATAATTCCAAGTATTAGTTTCGTTACTTAATATTTACAATTTTGCAGATAACTGCCTGGAAAAGGGGGTGGCGCAGGATTTAAAATCCTGCGCAACACCTAAAAAACTTCTAGTGTGGTTGCTTTGTGTTTGTGTTGGATGGTTTGGCGTATTTAATATTTGTGGTGGCTGTCTTGGGGGTTGTTTTGTGGTTGTTTGTGTGAAATTTGTTTAAGTTTTGGGTTTTTGTGTAAAGCTCGAGTATAATGTTTGTGTATGCTTGAGTGGTGGATTTTGGTTGGTGGTATTTGATGTTATGTTTGTGTAAAACATGTCTGTTTATGAATTTGAGTAAAGTTGAGTATGAAAATGTGTGTGCAACTTTGAGTGTTGGCTGATTTGTGGAAGTGTAGTGGATATGTAACCAGACTGTCCGGCGAAGTCAAGCAACGTCTGGCGCGGTTGGTACTTGGATGGGTGACCGCGTGTTTTGTTGCCTTTTTGCTGTTTTTTCAATGATCATAGGTAGATCAAATTTTTATCTATTCAGTATTTCGACGATCAATGAGAACCACTTTTAAAAATACCTTTTTTTCAGACTGTCACGCGAACTTCTTGTTTTTTTGTCAAAATTATTAAATATTTCATTTCATACTGAAAAATTTAATATATATGTATATATATTAATTAAGCTCTCACGAATTTTTAACAAATTTGGTTTTAACCATAAATTCTTCATTTTCTGTGGTCAAGGATAAAACTCCGTTATTCTCACAAACAAAACTAGTTTATTGCATTCCTTGTGCAAGTTGTAACCATGAATATATAGGTCAAACAGCTAGGTTACTAAAAGACCGTATAAGTGCCCACAAAAGTGATTGTAGACTTCACCCTGAAAGATGTGCTCTCAGTGAACATGTGAATAAAGAAGATCACAATATGGATTATAATTCCACAAAAATTTTAGTAAAAGAAAAGAATGCTTCGAAACGAATCTTTTTGGAAATGGCATTTATTTCTCAATCCAACAATTGTTTAAACAAAAGAACAGATCTCAATCATTTAAGTGAGATCTATTCTTATTTATTAATCTTAGACAAGAACCCGAATGCTCTCAATAATAATTCATCTTCCTTTTCTATTTAATACAAACCAAATGAAATTTACAATTAATAACATAATAAATTTATTTATCCAATTTTACCATTAGAAAATCTCATCTTCAGAGTAATTGCAATTGATGTTTCCCTTTCATTTGGACAGCTAAGTCCAAATGTCTCTTCTTCTTAAAAATTGTACAATTTGACGTTGATATTTTAGGTTATGTTAAATTCCAACCTCTATGTTTTGATTTTCCCACACTTTTCACATTCATAACCAAAGAATGTTCACCACAATTGTTCTCGGCTTTTAGTAAATTTACCAGTAATGTTTTTGTTACAAATATTATTCCATATAAATCTAATTGTTGCTCATGTTTTTACATGTTTAATGCTGTCTTTTACATCTTTTTGTATTTCACCGAAAAACGACCATTCTCACTAACATTGTAAGGTTATTTTTATATTTATCAACATACTATAGTAGCTTCCTGATGATGACAATAATCATTGTCGAAATATTGGAAATATAATGTTATAAGAGTACATTTGCGTTTGCTGCTGTCCCAAAGAATGTCTCAGACTTTTTCCTAACTAGTCAGCAAAGACTACCTCTCCTCTTTCTTGTATATATATATATACTGTTATGTTAGGTAATGTTATAAAATAATTAAACTTATAATAATTATTATTGAAAAGATAAAATAATAGTCAATTCAAGAAAAAACTAGCTGAACGATTCCCGAACGAGAGCAATTCCAATAAGGCACAACTGGGAGCAATAATTTATCACAAAATTCCACTTACCTGGTGACAGAAGAGAAATCCTGAAAAAGCCAATTACTGAAACAAAAATTTGTTTTGGACGCATGGAAGCTGTTATTCCAATTCCAAAAGTACTTCCACGAGGCTGGGACACATCACAGGAAGAAGAATAACAGGTATTCTATTCACAAGAATTCACTAAAGTGCAACGCTTCAGTTTATCAAATAACATTGCGATCTGATTCACTGTGTTCCTTTTTGATTGGACATTCCATAACAATTTGATGAAAAAGGACTGATAATAACTTTCAAACATTCTTAAAACTGGTATAAACACTCATATTAATTTGCACCATATCACATTATTGTTTTTATTTTAGTCCATAAGGTAATTTTCGCAGAATAGGTCAGTTTTTAAGGTTTTACCGGAATAAAAACATCCATTTGATTATTCTCTGCAATCTGTGTTTTATCTTTGAACATCTAACCACACTTTTCCCCACTAAACAGCATTTGATATGGAGCCGTTCGACAAGATGGCACTGCTGAACCTGCTAATCTAGAGAGATGAGACTCATTGTTCATAGGCGTACCGACTGAGCTGGGATAAGGTAAAAAGAGGTTTGAAAAAGGGTAAGATAACATAGCCGGAGTTTTCATTTTGTTATGATAGGGATTCATTAATAAAATGTTTGAAACAAATCTACAAAATATATATATAAACACAAAATAAATCTTATCATAACATATATATACATATATATATATATATATATATTATATATATATATATATATATATATATATATATATATATATATATATATATATATATATATATATATATATATATAGAGTTTTTGAGTGAGTTCAAGAGCAGTTAATATTTAGTATGACTGAATAAATCTGTGAAACGATTTCCTTCGATTTTGGATCGAGAAGAATTGTAACTTTCCACTTTGAAATAAAATATGAAGTCTGGTAGTTTTATTCAGTTTTAAATGTGATCCGGGAAATATTCTCATCAAATATCCATACGTGCTAGAGGATTTTGTCGCAAAATTTTTAAAATTTTCCCTCGAACATTTTGCCTTTAGGAAATTTAACTCGTGCAATTTGCTGCCTTATTATCAAAGATTTAACCACTCAAGCTTCGCTTTCGTGGTTTATTCAGATAATCAAACCGAAAATCGCAAATTCCAAACTAGAGAATCAATTAGGTCAGTTTCATGGTGATAAAACGACTTCTCGCTGTTTTATACTGATAAAACCACTAGTAGATTCGATATTGTTTTGCGATAAAACAATACTTAGGTCCTATCAGAATTATATGTCAACACATTCAATTCCTATATAGGGAAACAGGAAATGCAAAATTGATTAAAGAAGGGATTTCCAGTTCGCTATTACAGTGATTTGATATTTTAATTGAAATATACTTTTTTTCAGCAAGCTAAAAACCTCAGATTTTCAAGTAAGGCAATGATTAATTGAAATCCGTTATTTTCATAACATCAATAATGATTTTCGTGCACTAGTGGATATCGCATCAGCGCCTCGCCCGGGAGGCTCGGGTTCGATTCCGTACTCAAGAGCTTTTTTTAATCGGTTTCAGATACAAACATATTTGATAGTGAAAAATTTATATATATTTAAGGTTTTTGGGCGAGTTCACGAGCAGTCAATGATCATTGTAAATGAATTAATCTGTAAAACGAAGCATTTAGAAACGAACACACGATTTTTGGAACGATAAGAATTGTTGTAATTTTCCCCGTTGAAAATTCAAATATAACATGAATTCTGGTAATTTTATCCGTTTCAAATGTGATTCGGGAAATTAAATATCATTCGTGCTAGAGATTTTATAGCAAAAATTTTAAATT
The DNA here is from genome assembly GCA_018342105.1 of Gonioctena quinquepunctata. NCBI lineage: Eukaryota > Metazoa > Arthropoda > Insecta > Coleoptera > Chrysomelidae > Gonioctena > Gonioctena quinquepunctata. Next base: position 520,719 of record JAFIRS010000838.1, read on the forward strand.
TTCTCTCAATTTTCCAAATTTAACACGTACAATTTGCAGCCTTATTATCAAAGATTAAACTACTCAAGCTTAGCTTTCGTGGTTTAATCAGATGATAAGACATCGCAAATCGCACTCAGTCAAATTTCAAGGCAAACTGCTTTCTCGAAAATTTCCAAAATGCTTTCTCGAAAATTTCCAAAAATTTTGAGCTATAAAACCCCTAGTACTTATGATATTACCCTCGAAAATATATAAACACATTCAGTGATTGTTTATAAATATTGTTTATTTAATAAATATATTTTTTCAAAAATATGTAATCAATCTATTTGTTTATATATTTTTTTAAACAAATTGCACGAAAAGTTTAAAATTCATGTAAATTAATAATAATTATTATGAATAAAAAATTGTTTTTAATCTTGTTTTTTTTCATTTTTAGCTTTTATAGTCAATAACTAATGGTTTATAACAATTGAAAACATCGCAACATTATAATCTCATATAGTAATAGTTGTGATAAAGTCTCCACGAAGCGAAATCATTTTGGTGGCTTTTGTTTAACAATTATCCGACTTGGAATATAAACGGAATCTCTTAAAAAAAAATTGTTTAACAATGGGCTCATTGAACAATTTTTTTTTCACCGGGATATTATTGCTTCAAGTATCTAGATAAAACCATTTTTTTTTACTTATTACAGCCCGTTTTGGGTCATCGTAACGGCTTATCGCTCGCCGCGCGGAGCTCTATATTCAACATTAAATTAAAATTATTAATAATAGAGATAGAGTTCTGGGAGTCGGGATTTTTTTATTGGAAATTTCTTCTTCTATATTATTTTTTTTTAAATAACTCAAATGTTCCTAGTTTTCGAGGTATTTGTGGAAAACTAAATTTCTTTTTTAAATCATAATTCTTTAATAATTGTTGATGTGGGAATTTAAAACTTTTGCACATTTTTATAGACATATCATTCCAAATGAGCCCTCACTCATATTTTCACGAGCTTTGGCAAGAATTAACACCATTTTGCGTTTGTGAACTACACTAACAACATTCCTCATGACAATCATCAATTTTTTAAGAAATCCCGACCCAGGAATCCTAATCCACTAGGCATCCACTTATCTCTCCTGCACTTCCTTCCACTTAGCCGTCCCTTCATAAATCATTTCTGGAAATATTCTTGCTCAACACGTTGTCCATTGTGTTTGCGTGTACTCTATCACAGATAGATGATGTGACACGGGTCGTATATCCTTGCATGACAGGCCGTTCCTATTGTTAATTATCCGATCGAACTGTCTAATGAACAATGCATGTGTTTGACATGGATTTTCTCGGTCTTTGCACCTGATGTACATGTACGATCAATTAGGCGGTTATTGTTCATTTCTAGTACCAAAATGTCATGATAACGTGAAACTATTTTTAGTTCATCATAAGTAGTGACTACTTAACTCGCCAGAAACAATTTCTTACGAGCATTATTCCCTAAAATGATGTGAAGTACAACAATTTTGAGTCGGCGCCAAACAAACAACCAACGGAGATCATTGAATTACTTTAGAGGAAAAACTAAAACTAAATAACGTAAAATGTTCAGCGATAAACAATAACATTCTAAAAATGCGCTCTCCGCACGACAATTCGCAACGACGTGTGCCCTCACGTGTGTGCCCGTTTGGGGTGCTATTTTGCACCACGCTGCCATCATTTTACGCTTTATGTAATTAATTTGCTTGTTTGTTTGTTTGGCGCCGACTCAAAATTAGTTACTTGCATTAGTTTTGGAGTTTAGTTATTATGACTAAAAAGGTTTATTTTATTTTCCGCTTTTCAGATTCTTTTTTCGTCAGTTATATTGTTAAAAAGTTTTTTTTACGACCGTGCATTTTTACCCACTTTCCCGCACGCATTTGAGTTTTGAAAGTGTTACTTTCCCGCACTAGTGCGGGAAAAACTCACTTTCCCGCACTAGTGCGGGAAAATAAAGATATGTCAATTTTGACGTTATTATATACATTTCATTGATTTCACCTGTAGTTATTACTATTCTTACTAATTTAGGTTTTAATATTCAATATTACCTAGACTTGCGTCTCTATTTTTTATTTATTGGAATAAAATAAAAATTGGGACACTTTTATATAATTATGTTTTTCAGTCAATCCACATAACAATCAAACAAGCTGTGTCAGGTGATTAAGTATGGTACCCAAAGATTTGCTATGATAACCATCAAGACGTCAAAGTTTGAAGTCCAAGCGTCGTCAAAGTGACAAATAGTAAGATGCCGGCAGATATCGCTACCTATTTACGCCTACCTAAACCAGAACGTTACACTGGTCACAGTTTCAGACATTCCTCGGCAACGTTTCTAGCAGATTCAGGCGAAGGGATAACCAACATAAAACGTCTTGGAGGCTGGAAGTCAACCGCTGAAGGTTACTTGGAAGAACAGAGGAAAACCATCTCAAATAAAATTATTTCACGTACTAACAACTTGCAACCGATGCCGTCTCCGTCGTCATCATCTTCATGCACTTTGCAATCTACTGGTGTTACTCTGAACAGCCAGTTACCACCAACTAACTCCGCTGGACCGGCTATTCTTACTCATTTGCAGAATGCAACAAGTTGTGTTTTTAATATTAGTATTCATAATAATTAGTAGATTTTATTTATTTATTTACGGACTTGCCAATTTACAAAAAACATAAATATTTAAGAGACAATTCTTATTTTCTATAAATATATACCTATATCTACAAATTTAAACATAATAAACTAAAACTAAGTTATAACAAATTAATGTGCCTCATTTGACTTTTGAATGAATATGTGGATGTATCGAATAAATCAATTATTCCACTATTTTTATTCGCTAATTCAACTACCCTTGTAGTTGACTCATTTTGACCATAGTCCGTACTGTGATGAGGAACCATGAACAGTTCTGGTCGTATGGGGTCGGCTTTAGAATAGCCCCATGGTAAATCCTGCCTGTCGTAAGAGGCGACTAAAAGGATAACCGTAGGTGGAAGATGGTCTCATCGCCCGGTGAAATACCACCATATCGACTTTGTGTGCTGTGAAATGGACCATTCCATGTTTCAGTGTTCGGTCGATACTTTCCGGTCTCCCTCTTTTCTTTTCCCCAATTCCTTCTTTATTTTCAGGTAATAGTAATAATGATGAACAATAGTAATAATGATGAAGTCTCCTAGAGTAAAACACTCCGGAAGTAAAATACCTCTCCATTCGGATTTCCGGGCGAGAGGTACTCGAGGGGACTCAACATTAAAAATTAATTTTTGCAACATCCGCGGACTCAACAAGAACATCAATGACGTCCACCATCACCTACAGACGGAAAAACCGGATATTCTGGCTCTAACAGAAACACAAGTAAACTCGTCCACCAACAAGGTCCATATGCTTTGTCCTGGTTACGAACTCCATTCTCGATTCAGGTTCAAAGGTGGAGTTTGCCTTTACGCCAAGGCTAACCTTTCATGCCAGCGTGAAGAGAGTTTGGAACCGAAAGACTTTGATGTGATGTGGTTCAAGCTATCTGATACCAAACTGACTAAGTTCCTCTGCTGCCTTTATCTATCACCTAATGAACCTTCATATAACGACCTCTTTGAGTTTTTATCACTCAAACTGGACTACATTCAGGAGAACCATTCAACAGCTGAAACCATAATCATGGGAGATTTTAATGTACATAACGCTGCCTGGCTCAAATTCTCTAACAAAACAGATGATCACTATACACTCTTTTCCTCACCACAAAAGTGCAGGTCGTCAAGCCGAGGCCTTCGCCATCACTCATGGCCTAGAACAACTGGTCGAGCTACCAACCCGCATCCCTGATGTCAACAACCAGTCTGCCAATACACTAGATCTTTTCCTCACCACCAATCCTGACCCGTATAGAATAGAAGTTTGTGCCCCACTTGGAAACTCTGACCACACCCTCATCTCCACAACATGCTCTTTCCATTTACCATCGAGCTGCACAATACCACCCCGTCTCATGTGGCATTACAATTCGGCCGACTGGGAAGGTCTTCGTATGTTTTTCTCAGCGTTTCCATGGAAGAGAGTTTGTTTCTCTTCAGTAGATCCAACACGATGTGCTGAGACAATTTCTGAAATCATCATGTTGGGGATGCAAACTTACATACCGAATACCGCAAGAAGAACATCATCCGATAAGACCTGGTTTAACAGAAACTGCCCTACAGCTGTGGCTTCCAAACAGGCAGCATACCATCGATGGCTAAAAATCCGGGCCCTGAGACCAGAGCAGCATATGTCGAGGCTAGAGGCATATGTAAAGAGACAATAGAAAGCTCAAAAGATGCCCACAAAGCCAAAATAAGATCAAAACTTGCTGAATGTCCTAACGGATCCCGTTCATTTTGGTCTTTCGCTAAAGCTGTGGGAAGAAATTTACTTCAGCTCATTTCCTCCCTAACCAAAGAAGATGGAACACTAGCAACGACTGCCCAGGAAAACGCCAATAACTTTGCGCACCTATTAGCTGGAAATTACACTCAGGATACATCGGGAAAAAAACCCCGAACATTACACCTATTGACAGTCACATGCCCGAGATCACCTTTCGCCAACGTACTATCAGAAAGATTTTGCTGGGTCTCAACACCAACAAAGCCTGTGGATCTGACGGAATCCCGCCGATTGTTCTCAAGAAATGTGCCCCGAACTAACACCTGTTCTTTGCAAGTTGTTCAACCACTCTTACAATTTGGGGTATTTCCGTCCAATTGGAAAATTGCAAGAGTACAGCCAGTCCCTAAAAAGGCAAAAGGCCCTACCTAGCAACTACAGACCTATCGCACTGCTATCTATTATTTCAAAGGTCATGGAAAAAGCCATCAACATCGAGCTCATGAAATATCTGGAAGACTCAGGAATTGTCAACGATAGGCAATATGGCTTCCGCCATCAGAGATCAACTGGTGACCTGCTCGCTTACGTCTCACATATATGGCAGCTATCTATTGAAAAGCATGGAGAAACTTAGCTGTGGCATTAGATATCTCCAAGGCGTTCGATCGAGTTTGGCACCAGGGACTCCTCGCCAAGCTTCCGTCTTATGGCTTGCCCCTCAGCTGTGTTCTCTGCTTGCTAGTTTTCTCTCAAACAGGTTCTCCATGTAGTGGTCGATGGAGTTTCATCTGACACTCTACTCATAAATGCTGGTGTTCCGCAAGGATCCATTCTCGCACCAACACTATTTCTACTTCACATCAACGACCTGTTGAAAGCAACTTCATGTCCAGTACACAGCTTTGCCGATGATAGTACCCTCCATACCGCTTTCTCTCCCAGGGCCCCTATATCAGCCCGTGAAACCAGAAATGAACGAGGAAGAAATGTTAATAATATAAATATGGACTTGGCAACAATTCTCGAATGGGGATCTAATAACTTGGTAGAATTCAATGCAAACAAAACACAAGCATGTCTTTTCTCTAGAAAAGCCGATCTCACTGTGCCTAACATAACTTTGTCAGGAGTAACCATACCACTGAAGCCATCCATATCGATGCTTGGTATTACTATCAGCAATAACCTTTCCTGGGAAAATCACGTGAGGTCCATTGCCAAAAGTGCATCCCAAAAACTTGGTTTTCTGTTTCGTGCCAAGAGCTATTTCACCCCCAGTCAGCTGCTTATGATCTATAAGGCACAGATCCGACCTGTCCTGGAATACTGTTCCCATATTTGGAGTGCGGCACCTAAACATATCCTGAGGCTATTGGATTCTGTCCAAAAGGGCAATTCGTCTCGTCGGTGATGCCTCGCTTACAAACTCGCTCACTTGTCTGGAACACCGTAGAAAAGTTGGCGATTTGTCTCTATTTTATAGATATTTTCATGGGCGATGCTCTTCTGAAATATCAACAATCGTTCCTGCTTTGGCAGTCTCTTCGAGATTAACCCGTCAAGTTCAGTCATCACACCCCTTCGTGGTCACTTTGGAAACCTGCAGAACATCACTTTCCAAAGACTCGTTCATCCAACGAACAGCGAGACTTTGGAACTCATTGCCTAGGGAGGTGTTCCCCGAGGCATACAACCTTCAGAAATTTAAGAAGAACACCAACTCCTACCTTCTTTCCCTAGGTTCCCACGATGTTCTCTGAAAATTAAAGGATATCCCTTTTCGTGGGAACCAGAAAAAAAAAAAAAAAAAAAAAAAAAAAAGTTCTGAAATTATTGTTCTTCTGGGATTGACTTTTAGATTGAAGAGTTCAATTAAATTTGGACAACTTATAGCTCCATTTATAACACTGTGCAGGAATCTTAAGTCTATTTCAGCTCTTCGATGTTCTAAACTTGATAAATTTAATATGTTCAAAATGTCAGAATATTCATAGTCTCTCTTCTGATATCCAAGTTTGAATGCACACGACCTTAAAAATTTATTTTGAACTCTCTCAATTCTATTGATATCTGCTTGATAAAACGGACACCATATCATACAATTATATTCAATAACTGATCGAACGAGAGAGCAGTACAATATCTTGGAAGTGAAATGGAAAATTAACCTGAAGATCTTTGAATAACCTAATAATTTGAATGATTTAGAGACAATATTATGTGTGTCTTAAATGTTTTTGGAAATATCAGCCACTGTAAATAAACATTATTTATTTGGTAAGAGTATTGAATTGGATCCATTATCCTCGAAAATGTGATTTGATGACACTTGTGTAGGTTTAGATGAAGCATATTTATATCACACCATCGGGACAAATTACCCAAATCTATTTGCAATAGTTCGGCATCACAGACATTGTTAACGATCCTATAGAGTTTGAGGTCATCTGCGAACATCAAGTAGCAGCTGTGTTGTATTACTTCCGAAATATCATTAATAAATAACAAGAAGAGTAGCGGGCCTATATGGGATCCTTGGGAAACCCCAGATGTTACAGAAATTTCTGATAACACAGAGCCAGCATATTTAACACACCTCTCAAATAAGATCCGATCCAGTTCAAAAAGTTACTATAATTCCAACGCAGAGTTTTGCAATTAGAAGGTCTGATTGACTCTATCAAATGCTTTTGAAAAATCTGTAGATAGAGTCGACCTGGTGCCTTTTTTTCTGAACTGTTTAAAAGAAAATGTTGGTAACTAACCAAATTTGTGGTTGGTAGATCTTCCTGAGGTGAAGTCATGTTGGTTTTCATTTTGTATGTTGAAATAAAAATATATATTTTTAATATGCTTTTAAATTTGTATGCGGTCGTAGAAAAATTATGTTTTTAACTCATGCGCAAAGTGTCTTTCCCGCATTGATTGTTTGCCCGAACTCCGCTCCGCGTCGTTCCGGTCAACGGCAGTCACGTGCAGGAAAGCATCACATTCCGCACTTGTTAGGAAATAGTATATTACATTACTAGTGCGGAAAGTGACATTTTTCACACGAGTGGGAAATATTGTGGCACGAGGCGTTAGCCGAGTGCGGCAATCACACGAGTGTGAAAAATCACTTTCGCGCGAGTAATGTACGTTATTTTTCCTGCGATCACCTATTTTATTAAACAATATGTAAATATTAGATCGTGTATATTGAGTTGCCTGACTAATGTTACGTTTTATATGTGACAGTCTATGTTTGAGTATAGTAGATATGCTAGGCGGGTTCTGGCGCAACCCCTATTTTGGGGTGGGTTTTTGGCGAGTGAGTGAGGGGGTGGTTTTCGGGTGGGGGTAGGGATGATGGTGGCGGTCATGGGCGGTTCGTTGTGGGAGGGGTTTGTGAAAAAGATGGCGGTGAGAGGTGGGGATGGTTGTATGTGGGGTTAGGGTGGGGGGATGGGGCCTGTGATTGGTCGGAATGGTGGCAGCCATGTTGTGTATGGGAGTGTGTGATTGAGAGTGGGAGGTGTGGAGAGCTGTGATAGGTCGGGGCGTGGTGATAGCTGCCGGCCGTTATCCAATAGCCGAGCAGCATATTGAAATGGGGGTGTCAACCAATATCCGTCAACGGCATTGGTCGGACGGAAGTGTCACGATCAGTGAATGGCGGCGGCCATTTTGGAAAGTGGGAGGAGTCAGCGATGATGGGCTATGACTCCAACCGACAAGTCTTTGCAGGAATATTATCTACGTCAGCACTTCTTATCAGTTGTTTATTTAAGCGACCGGATATCGGCGGCATCCTTTGTTTACATTGAGATAAGATATCGGCGGCGGCATCCTTTGAAAGAGTTTGTTTACATTAACAAGATAAGAGATATGCAGCTGCACGCTCGAACCGTGGATAACTTCATTCAAAGTCATATGATTACTATTCGTATTTGTATCTAAGCGGACTAAGGCACTGTCGGCGACATGGAAGCAGGACGGATCCGTTTGCATATTCAAGGTCAAATGATTTGCATCATCCAGTTCTGAGAATTTTGTCGAGTTGGCAGTTTTCGAATTGCGCAGTAGGAAATTGATGTGGGTGACCGATCCCCACCGTCAGCTTCATTCTTCATCTGTCCTCTGAACTGTGAACATCGTTCTATTCAGTGCTCTCTTTCTTGCTCTCTGAGTTTGTGTGTTCGTGCATCTAAAAAACGTAAGTTTTTATTTTATTGTTTTCCTTTTTTTTCAAAACCTTTTTTTTTTGTATGCCAAAAGGGCACTTTGAGTTGTTTTTTACTTCATATATCGAGGGTGGGTTTTTTTCTATTTGTTTACGGGGAGGGATTGTTTTTTTTTCTTTAAACATTTTAAGGGATTGTTTATTTATTATAGATGAATCTTGCAGAAATAAACGCTGTTGCGAGCAGTAGCTACAGGGAAACCGTAGCTCTATCAACATTGCCGCCAAACAAGCCCATGCTAATCGAGAAATTGAGAGCAGTCAAAACGAAGTAATGGGACACAATAGTAGCCGATTTGAAA